>JAZKJV010008954.1:0-600000 GCA_037367405.1 Ottelia alismoides
TAAATCAACCTCGGGTTCGACCGGACTCAAGTAATTCCGAATTTGATATTGTCCGGGGTCATACGCAGCATCCATTGGTAGTTGGACTTGGACCCCAATATTTAACTGTCCCAACTGAGCTCTCAGTAATGGTTGTTGCTGCTCAGATGTAGCTAATCAGGCAAGTATCATTTTTATTGGGTTTTCATGGTTCTCTTCTTCCTCTTCTTTCTTCTTTGGCATTTTACTCGAATCTTCTTTATGTCCTGAATCAGCAATGTTTTCTTGATTAGAAGAGGATTTATGAATCATGATATTCTCACCAAGGCGATGGTCTTCCTTGGTGAGGTGGGAAGAGAGAAATGGAATGGTTTGAGAGAAACCATCCCGAGAGTGAGTGATCCTGGGATCAAGAGGGTCATGAGTCTAGGTTGGTCCAAGTTGCGCTTGGACCTTTGAAGACGTACTTTTTGAAGGGTTCAACGAGAGATTCGCAAAGTCCGAATAAATATCCCCCCAATCAGTCATCTTCGATGTCAAAAGAACCGATTAGATCACGATAATCAATGAGGCGCTAGTTCTACGGTGCACGTAAATGTGCGGAGTGAACTCACACAATACAAACGCAATTCAAACCCCCAATTTCACCAACTCAACACATGATGGACGTAAGAGTTCGGCCGATTTATCTGGTCAATTTTAGTTGGTGAGAATACAATCTTGGAAAGATTAACGAGCTGTTAGGTGCCAGTATTTTCCTACAAACTGGCCCAGTTCTTACGACTAGTTTGACCTACTTTCAGCCAGTATAGGAGTAAAGTACGGACTGTATAAATACGGCTACCTGTTCCTTGAGGACTAATGCGTCCTCTAAACCTCCCACTCTGCTAAGGAAGTCCGGACCGTTTACCGGCTACCCGTAAATCCTCACTGAAAAGTAGCTAATCGCCTAAAAACGAAAGAACCAGTAGTAAGTAAGAAATCCAGACTTGGCTCTATCCTAGGGTCGTATCTCTCTCACTTGCAATTAAAACAAACAATGAGGGCTTTATGCACCCGAGAACAAGGGTTCTTTTTATTCCAATTAATTAGATCGACCTGCTCAATTCAGTCCCAATTTTAGAGTTAGGTTATCACTTAAATTTATGTGAACACACAAGCACGTCTACCGTTCAGTCTCAATTTCCTTTTGACCTTAAGTTGTAAAACAAGATGGGAATCGGAAATCAGAATGCAAACGAGAAACTATGATGCATGCTCAGAAGAAGGTATACTTACAGTGAATCCCAGCACTCTTCATGCATTATGCAGAACAGAATTTATAAATATTACACTAAATGCATGCAGATCGAGAAAACCGCACCTAAACAATATACTATTAGCGGGGAAGAATTGATTGAATTTGAGCTAAGTAGTACGTGTCTATGTGCGTCTCATTATGAATCTTATCAGATAAGTGAATCTTCTAAGATATGTGTGGCCTAATTTACGATGGGCACAAACAAGTTTGAATCTAAACTACCGTGTACCTAATCCTTAAGTTCGCCACTCAAGTCAAGCCCCACCCTCGCCGGAGATTGAAACAGGCTCGACACACCACAAATAATGTCCAAGTTTTTTACACACGCGAGCTCTCAAACAAGAGCCGCTATAAATGAGAAAGATAAATAATTACAACAATTTACAAAATTTCTCTCAAAAATAAATAAATTATCCTTGCACTTCAACAGTCGGCACGCGTCGCATCCTTCGACCTCCGATGTACTCCAAGTACACCAGGCCCTCGCAAGGAAAATAAAATTTATATTAGAGAGATAAACAACAAGATATATACAAAAATATAAAGAGAAATAATTGCAAAAAAATGGAATAAATACAAGTGGCTCCGGGGTAAGACTACCCGAGTAAATGAAAATCTAAATCCAAATTTTTAAACTAATCCCTAAGCTGTTTGCCTCAACAACAATGGCGCCATCTGACGAGTCGCTAAATACGATAAATAATTCGTGTTCGTTGTAATACATGTACTTCGCGATTCGGTCAGAACCGAGAGAAGATCTCCGTGAAGAGTGTCTCGGCTTTAATTTATATCCCGGGCAAGTCCGGGGTCGAACACAGGGAGGCAAAGGAACAACTTCGGTTTTAATTCAAAAACTTAGGTCTAGATATCCAATACGGTAATTTTTAGATTTTTTTAATGCAAAAAAGAAATGCCAATGCAAGATGCGTCTGAATCAAGTTAATAAGAAAGTATATAACTTAGCCAAATTAATTTTAATGAGAAATTAATCCAATTTAGCTAAATAATATTTTTCCAGTAAACTTAATCCAAAGATGAATGCAAAACATATTTTTTTAGAATTTTAGGGGTTAAAATGCAACAAAAAAAAATGCACACTTTTTATAGGTATTTTAGCAATTTTTAACACAAACAGTAAGCAAAAATTATGAAAAAATTATTGGAATGAAAACATGAGAAAGAAGATTACAGTAATTTTTTTGGAATTTTTTGACAAGTTATGAATTTTTTATGGATTTTTTAGTGAAAATAGAGTGACAGTGAGTAAATAATTTCTAATAAATCCACATTGTCAAGTTAATAAGAGTGCGAATTATCTCAGAAAGATATTTTCATGTAGAATCCAGGAGATTTAAAATTTCGCAAAAATGATGTTTGTGGATTTAATTAAAAATCAAATACTAATTTCACTCTATGATTTATTTCATGCATAAGACATCTCCATTTTAAATGAAATTTGGATAGTAAGTTAATCACATATCAAGGCATCATTCCTAATTTTTGTGGAATTTTTGGAGCAATTGTGAGATATAATTTTAAGAGTCTAGATTGGGTAAACTATGCAAAATTTCAGTTTGACAATTTTAATTAATTACCTAAGGAACACAAAAATATAAATAAATACTAAAATGACAAAGAATAAGTTGCTCCACACAAGGCTATTTTTCTTTATATAAAAGGATGCCAAAACAAGGTCCAAATCAACTCACAAACATAGGGGTCTTTGTGCAATATAGAAATTAAAAAGAAACTCAAACTTATGTACAGGGACTGATATGCAATATTCTAAACTTGTAATAAAAAAAATACATTTTTTACATTAAAAAAATAAGGAAAAGGGTCACCTTCTTCCTTGGCACGATGGGGGATGAACCCAAAAGGCAGTGGGGCGGCGCCGGCGGCACAGCCGCGAGGGGGGGCGGCGCACCGTGCGCAGGCGGTGCTGGAGATGGCTTGCGGAGGGGGCGGCGCCTCCGCGCGTGGGGGTCGCAGTCGGCTGAGGAAGGGGGATGGCGGAGAGGGCCGGCGGGCTGTGCCTGCTTGAGAGGTCGCACGACCACGGAGATGAAACGGCGGAGGGGTTGCAGGCGGCGCGGCTGCTGTTGGCTGCGTGGCCGCGTGGGGAGGCCGCGGCCGGTGGCGGCAGCGGAGGAGAAAGGGAGGGGGGCGGCGGCGGTGGGTGGTCCCCCACCGCTGTTGCGGCTATTTTTTTTTTGTTTTTTTTATTTTTTTATTTCTTTTTTTTCTGCTGTAATAAAAAGGGATTTTTTTGTTTTATTTTTTGTTTTATTTTTTTAAATTTTGTTAAACAGGGAATGAACATGATAAAAAATATAATGATGGTGAGGATGAAAAACTAAACAAATGGGGGAAAAATGGTGTGATGGTGGTGGTGGAAGGGATGATATGTTTGTGCTAAAATATTTGCAAAAAGGCAAGATAAACTAAAATTTCCTACGATGAACGCGGATGCCTATGGAGTGCTCACGAGAGCACGATCTTCGCTCAAATCGCCGGCGTGCGATGAGCTCGAGCAGCGCGCGGTTGCGGCTGCGATGTTGGCCAAAAAGCCAATGGATCACACCGGAGAGAGGGCCGTCGTCGCTCGACCGCGGTTGCGTCGCTGTCACCGATTCAACTCAGGGAACTAGGCTCTCCTCACATAAAGATGGATCAAGGGCAAATTGAGGAGGATGGAATGTATATATAGATGATGAAATGAGAAGTTATTATGGTGGTGGAGTTGAATGGGAAGTTGGATTATTAATGGAGTTGAATGGGAGGTTTAAAAAAATGGTGGGGTTGAATGGAAGTTGGTGGTATAATGAGTTGAATGGTAGTTATTATAGAGAATGTAAAATAAATAAATAAATAAAATAAAGTTGTCTACTTTAAATACAATAAAATAAAAAGAGAAGAGAAATGGTGGAGAATTTACAATGGAAGACAAACAACATGTACACATTTTTTTACTTTTCTAATATGTATTTTTTTTATCTTTTTAATAAGAGATATTTACAACGAAAAAATACAATAAAATACTATAATTAAAATACAACACAAGTATGATTTTTTTGTATTTTTAATAATTAAGAAAGATACAAATAAAATTAAAGAAAGAATGAATATATACATAATATACAATGTACATCTAGGTCCCAAAACCCAACTTTTGCAAATGAGCTCCGATTTTAATGAAACCACTTCCGTTGGATAGATAATTTCCTAACTTGAACTTTAAAAGTGAGCTTGGTGAATTTGGAGTTCATACGGAGTGGGAATTTAGCTTGGAAGTTGGACTTTACGACTTTTTCTCTTTGGGATCTAGGAGCATTTATTTGAGGTGAAATTTGTTTTGTATTTTTGTATTTTTATATACATTTTTATAAACAAGTTAGAGAAAGAATTAGGCAAAAAGGAGTTGAAATGAAATTATTAAAAATCCATGAAGTTTTGGGCTAATTCATTTTGTGCAGTCTTATATACAATAATTAGTGTGTTTTATTTACAAGAGATATTTTGTTAATTTATTGATTTTATGGACATTTATTTGGAATTTTACTCGAGGAATTTGCTAAGATCAAGATATTGCGATGATTAATCGCGGATTCATCACCCCCTATACTTAGGATAAGGAATCCTAAGTATAGAAAAGAGTGTTGCCAAAAATTGAGAACCAGTGATTCGTGAAAAAGAAAGGCTATACAAAAGAATTAGTACAAAAAATAAAACGTAAATCAACGGGCAACCGGTCCCCCCTATACTTAGGATCTGGTATCCTAAGCATAGAAGACGAGCAAAAATGGTGACGATTGTGGTCTACGAAGAATATACAAGTGTTGTGAATCTCCAGAAATGAATGGCTCAAAAGGATTTTGTACAGGAAGAAGTGAAAAAATGATCATGATTCCTGTACAAAATAGATCACTTCAGTGCGTGCCAGATGATCAGTAGTTTCGATGAAGTGCTTCAGCATCTGCCTGTTAACCACGAACGGTTCTGCACCAGGTGACACATCTGATATTGCTATAGTGCCATTGTAGTGCACCGTTCTGGCTATATACGGTCCTTCCCACTTGCTTTTCAATTTGCCTGGAAAAATTCGCAACCTTGCATTGAACAACCAGACTTTCTGCCCAGGAACAAAGCTTTTGTGCCGAATATGTCTGTCGTGCCATTTCTTCACTTTGTCCTTATAGATGAGTGTGTTCTCGTATGCTTGATTTCGAATCTCTACCAGTTCATTCAGATCTATCTTTCTCTGGCTCCTGCTTTCTGTACATCCAGTAATATCTCTCGAATTGCCCATTCAGATTTATGCATGATCTCTACGGGCAAGTGGCACGGCTTTCCATAAACAAGTCTGAATGGTGAAGTACCTAAGGGAGTCCTATATGCAGTACGATATGCTCAAAGAACTTGGTCTAGAAGCAGTGACCAGTTCTTCCTATCCGGTCGTACTAGTTTCTGAAGTATTGATTTCACCTCCCTATTTGAAACTTCAGCCATGCCGTTCGTCTGTGGGTGGTAAGGAGAAGCTACTCTGTGATTGATGCTGTATTGTTTCACTAGCTTTTTCACCTCCTTATTAATGAAATGGCTACCCCCATCAGAGATTAAGATACGAGGGATTCCGAACCGCAAAATGATGTGTTCCCTTAGAAACTTGCAAACGGTCTTACTGTCTGCGGTTCGTGCGGGTATAGCCTCCACCCATCTACTAACATAATCTACAGCGAGAAGAATGTACTCAAAGCCGTTGCTGGAAGGGAACGGTCCCATGAAATCTATGCCCCATGCGTCAAAGATATCGCAAATGATGACGGGTCGCATCGGCATTGCGTCTCTGGCACTGACTGTCCCTACAGCTCTCTGACAATCTGGACAACTCTTCACGAATGTGCAGGCATCTCTAGTAAGAGTCGGCCACCATAATCCACTCTGTAGTACCTTCTGCGCTGTCCTCTTCCCTGAATGACATCCTCCTAATTCTAAAGAATGACACAAAGTGAGGACACTATTATATTCCTCCTGAGGAATACATCGCCTGTAAACGCAATCCGGTCCTTCACGAAAAAGAATCGGATCCTCCCAATGGTAGTATCGTGCCTCAGAAACTAGTTTCTCAACTCGGTTCTTTGGCCAACCCTGAGGACTTTTCTGTGTGACCAGAAAGTTCACTATGTCTGCATACCACGAAAGTTCGGTAACCGCAAAGATGCTCTCGTCAGGAAATCTCTCTGCGATCTCTGACGTGTACTCATCTGAAGGCTGATCTGTCTGTAATCGGGAGAGGTGATCAGCTACCACGTTCTTTACTCCAGGTTTATCTTTGATATCCAAGTCGAATTCCTGAAGTAATAGAATCCATCTACGAAGGCGTGACTTGGCATCCTTCTTTTCCATTAAAAATATGATAGCTGAGTGATCTGTGTATACTGTGATCTTAGAGCCAAGCAGATATGATCGAAACTTGTCTAATGCAAACACTACTGCCAACATCTCCTTTTCTATCACTGTGTAATTTCTTTGAGCATCATCTAAGGTTCTGTTGGCATAGTGAATGGCAACGGGAAGTCCATTCCTCCTCTGTCCTAATACAACCCCGACCGCAAAATTTGAAGCATCCGTCATGATCTCGAAGGGTAGAGACCAATCAGGCGGCTATAGGACAGGAGCACCAATTATCTTTTCTTTCAATGTGAGGAAGGCATTAAGACATTTATCATTTAACACGAACTCGATGTCTTTGCCTAGCAATTCAGTTAATGGTCGGGCAATCTTGGAGAAGTCTTGAATAAACCGTCGGTAAAAGCCGACATGCCCCAGAAATGACCGTAACTGTTTGATGTTGGATGGTGGCTCGAGTTTCTTGATGACATCCACCTTGGCAGGGTCAACCTCCATGCCTCGCTGGGAGATGACGTTCCACTTTTTCAGAACCTGGTCTAGTTGCGCTAAACAATCGGCAAAGGACTCACCATAGACCGAGAAATCATCCATAAAAACCTCTAGAAAATCACCGACCATGTCCGCAAAAATAGTAAGCATGCACCTCTGGAAAGTCGCAGGAGCGTTGCACAATCCAAAGGGCATCCGTCTAAAGATATACGTGTTGAACGGACAAGTAAAGGTGGTTTTCTCCTGGTCTTCAGGAGCAATTGATACATGGTTTTATCCGGAGTAACCGTCAAGGAAACAGAAGTTCCCCTTCCCTGCCAACCGTTCTATGACCTGGTCTATGAAAGGCAAAGGGAAGTGGTCCTTCTTCGTCGTGGTATTCAGCTTTCTGTAGTCAACACATACTCGCCACGACGCGGTTACTCTCTTTGGAATATCCTCTCCACTCTCATTTTTCACCATCTGAATTCCCGACTTCTTCGGGACAACATGTAATGGGCTAACCCATTCGGAGTTGGAGATGGGATAAATGAACCCTGCGTCGTACCATTTCGTGATCTCTTTCTTGACAACTTCTCGTAAAATCGGATTCAGCCTACGCTGAAACTCTCTGGAGGGTTTGCTATCATGATCGAGATAGATATGATGTGAACACAAAGCAGGATTAATCCTGCGGAGATCGGATACAGTCCACCAAATGGCCTTGCGATTTCTTTCTAGAATCTTCATCAGACAAGATTCTTGATCATCGATCATAGTTGAGCTGATAATGACCGGAAACCGTTGTTATGGACCCGCAAGGAAGGCATATTTCATGTTTGGTGGCAAAGTTTTAAGTTCTGGCAAGGTAGTATCTGTATCTGCCGAAACATCCTCTGTATGTGTATGGGGATCTGTATCGGTTGTGGATTTGTCGGCATTCTGATTATCCACCATCTCTATGTTCTCTAGAGTTGGACTACAGAAGATGTTCAAGACATCATCCGACTCCTCAGAATGATCGGAAGAGAATAAGTCAGCTAGATAAAATTCTGAATCATCTGAGATGGAGGAATTGTTTAGAGTTTCTGATTCTGAAAGCTCTGCATTGATTTCGTCAGAAGTTTGATCCCTATGCTTCTCATCATCCAGACTAAAGTATAAGGTTCTGTCGGAAGAATTACCCCCTGAGGTCTCGGACCCGTCCTCTGTCAAACATTCTTGGGTCTCTACCTGATATCTTTCGAGGTCGTCAAGACGGACCTCATCCATGTAATCACAAGAGGTTAAAGAACTCAGAAAATCTGAAGATGCATCACTGAAAGTGTTTGATTCTCTCGCCATCTCTATATGTACCTTTTTGCCCTCGGCGCGAAAAGATACCTTCCCTGTATCATAATCGAAGAGGGCCTTTGCGGTCTCTAGAAAAGGCCTCCCGAGAATGATCGGGGTAAGGTGTAACTGTGCAGGGCAATTCATATCTAGGACTGTAAAGTCCACTGGAAATTGCAGACCCTGCACGGTTACGATAACGTTCCTAAGTATACCCTTAGGTCTCTTTATGGATCTATCAGCAAACTGAAGGATCGCGCGGGATTTGTAAAGAGGACCTAACTCGAGCTTCTCGAGTAAGGAGGCGGGTATTAGATTGATCGAGGAACCGTTATCTAATAGAGTGCGATCGAACTCGGCTTTTGCGATTTCGCACCTGACATAATGTGCACCTAAGTCTTTCTTCTTCTTCGGTAGCTTATTCTGTATCGCACAGGATGTAGCCTTAGTCAAGACATGTTTTTCTGTTTGGGATCTCTTTTTCCTACACGTGGTGCATCTGTTTTTCAATTGATTCTTGAGCGTAGGAAATTGATCTAAGGCATCATGAAGAGGAATCTTCAGAAAGATGTGATATTTGAGTAGTTTTTCAATCTGTGGAGATTCAAGATTATTTTTGGTCTTTTTCTTTCCTTTTCCAAACAAAGCATCGGGAAAAGGAATAAAGTCAGAAGTCAGAAAATCAGAATTTTTATTCAAACAGGAATCAGCGTTTACATCGAGAGTCTCAGAATTATTTACAAAACTCTCTAGAACAGGGGAAGAAATATTTTTGTCGGGGCTCTCTGCCTGATCTGGCGTGATGTCATCGTCTGAGTCGCCAGTGTCCATATCTGAAGTGTTGGCATTGCTCCCATCTCTTGAATCTGCGTAATGGTCCTCATCCTCTTGCGGTTTCTCCTCCTCGGCTTCAAGATCATGGTTCTGCTCGTGCTCCTCTAGTGCCCTCTCCTCTTCTCTAGCAGGTGCTTGTGGTGATCTACCGCTCCTGAGACGAATGAAGTTAGATAAAAATTCAGGAAACGAGATCTTACCTGTAGTATCTACCTGCTCTGGATGCCTCCTCTTGTTGTTCGGATTCATCTGAGGCTGGGCTGGGAGAGTGGTCTTCGGTACGGTTAACTCGTCCAGACGACGGTTAACCTGCTCCATCTCAGTCTTGTGCGCGATCTGGAGCGTACTCAGCATATCCATGATCTGGTTGAGCGCCTGGGCCTGTGAAGATATCTTCGGTTCGGTGTGGTGGCCTTGGCTTGCTCCTCTCTCCTGCCTTGGTGTGAAATGTTGAGAGGTGGAAGGCTGGGAGTAGCGCTGAGGTGTGGAGGAAGGCTGCTGCGGCTGCTGATAAGGATAATTCGGTGAAAACTGAGCAGGGTGCTGATATGAAGGCTGCGGTCTCTGTTGGTAGACATTCGGATGAGACTGCTGCGGCATGAAGTTCTGGCGGTGCAGAAATTACGGACATCCATGCTGCGGATGACCGTACGACTGCTGCAGCTGCTGATTCGGTATACTCGACTGCTGCATCGGAGTATACCAAATCCCGTTGATCTCGAGAGTGGATTGCGACTCCACTTCCATCTCTGCGGTGCTGGTGATCTGGCCGGGATTGGCATGAGACTGAGCCTCGTGCCAATCGATCTGCGGAATCTCGGGCTCACTCTGGATGTAGTGGATCTGACGGGTGGGTGGAGTGGGTGCGATCCTCCGTACTGGTTGTGCATTCGAAGAAGTCTGGCTCTGTTAGTACTGGATCTGAAGATCAGTGACCTTCTTCGAAAGATCACTCAGCTGCTGAGGTAGAGATGAGAGTTTCTCCAACTCTCGCAGCGGTTGTAGGCCTTGGACCTGCTTGTGAATCACGTCCACCAACGTTAATTTCTCGCTAATAAAGCCCATGTTAGTGTTGGATTCAGAGTCCGAGATGTTCGCCACCTTGTGATGTTCTTGGTGATGTGGTGGTTGTGGGGCTTTCTGAAATGCCCGAGTAGAGTCTACAACTCTTGAGTTCTCGGCCATCCCTTCGAAGATGGCCCAGACTGACTCGACATCCTTGTTCAAGTAGCTGCCGCCACATGCAGCACTCACGAGCCCCTGAACTTCTGGCTGGAGTCCTCCAAAGTAATTCTGTACGAGCACCTTCATCGGGATCTCATGATGCAGGCATCTCTCCGTCAGGTCCTTGAATCGATCCCATGCCTCATGGAATGATTCGTGCGGCAGTTGCGTAAAGTTGGAGATCTGGATCCTCATCATGTTCATCCTTCCAAGAGGAAAATACTTGCGCAGGAAGGTGGACTTCAGGTCGTCCCACGTAGAAATTTCTCTCCCCAAATGACTCAGCCAATAAAGGGCCTTATCAGCTAAGGCAAAGGGGAAGGCTTTGAGGCGCACGGCTTTCTACGTTACTCCTAGATAACAAGTCGTTCCGCAGATCATCTCAAACTGCTGTAAAAACGTGAACGGCTCCTCTGCGGCATTCCCATAATACTTGGGAAGCAAAGAGATGAAGGACGGTCGGAGTTCATATGGCCCTTGATTCGGCTGTAGCCGAATCCAATGGTGGAGCATTCTAGCGCTCGGGTCATACTCGTCCCGTAAAGTCGCGGGAACCGCAGGCGGTAACTGGTTCCTGGCCCCTGCTCTCAGCGCGGCTATTTCAGCCCGCAGTTCAGTCTGAACTCTATATAGTTCTCGAATTTGCAAATTCATCTGCTGAAGTGTATCGAGAATGCCTGTAGTGACATCTGCATTCAGCTCCGGTCTTCCCTCCTCATGTTCCCCAGCTGGTGGCCTCTCGTCTGTTGCTGGTCCTTTCCCGCGAGCCATCTAATCGTCTGTAAAGTAAAAACTCTCGTAAGAACTCAACGAAAAGTACTCAGGAGATCTAGATGATGTATTGAGGCAAGGGTCTGCCTTAATAGTCTGGCCAGGAGGTGAGGGAGTCTGGGTCTGACTCGCCTCGAGATCTGATGGGACCGGCTCGGGAAGAGGGTCATCCTGAAACTTTGAAGACATACGCTCGACGGTGGACGGTCGAAAGCTCACAGAGTCTGAGCTGAAAAGCCGTCGAGACGTCATCTTCGATGTCAAGAGGAATTTCAGGAGAGCACGTTTACGATTCAAAATGAAAGAGAGATAAGTGCGAAAGCCGCGGAAACTCACGCCCCGCAAACAAACACAAAGCAAACCCCGTTTTCACCAACTCAACCCTGATGAAGACCGTAAGAGTTCGGTCTTTTTATCTTTTGGTTTTAGGGTTGTGATTAGCAAACGTTTCGATTACGCGGGCTGAGCAAGCCAATAGGTGCCCGATAGTTTCCCCGAAACACTGGCCCGAATCCTTACAAGAGAGCACTCGCACTCAGCCAGTATGGGAGTAAGTACGGACCGTTTCCGGCTACCCGTGTTACTTGAGGACGGAGCCTTGCGCAGTGTCCTTTAAACCTCTCACTCTGCTAAGTAAACCCGGACCGTTTCCGACTACCCGAGCTTACCTACTGAGGAACAGTGATCAAATGTATGGACCCAGTAGTATCTCGCGAGAAATACGGGGTTTGGGCTCTATCCTTAAATGTTGGCTCTCGATTTACGGCCTTTAGGTCAGATAGATTTAGCAGTGGCATGTGCGGGGGTTACTCTCCCAAATCACTTGAGTCGATTTACGGCTTTTAGGTCAGATAGATTTAACAGTCCCGATTTTAGTTTTGTAATTTTTATGGGTTTTTTCAATCAACGTCTATCGATTTTTTTTCTTTTTATAAAAACCCTAAAAGCATGCACCTAGGTTGCAAGTCCTAAGACTAACTACGCGGTGCAAGCAGAGAGAGTAAAAAAAACCTAAACAAGCATATAGAAAACCGCGGAAAGCCGATAGCGATGAAAACCGCAGTGGGTGCCCTGATTCTCGGATACACGGTATCCGGCTAATCAGGCCCCGAAAAAAATGGGAGGGGGGGTTTGTTTATTATCTATTACAACTCTCTCCCTTTCTCTCTCTTTTACAGAAAATTTATTAACTACTCTGCTCCTCTGCAGCCGACTTGTGAAGAAGGAGCCGACCTCTGCTCTTTCAACTGGCTCGGCTTCCGAACTAGCTGGTTGATCCTGCAGGCCCTGCAAAGATGGTTAGCAAGTAAAGCCGATCGAGAAAACTGAGAAAGCCGCAAGAAGACGAAAAAGCAAAACACAAAAAAGCCGTACGAAAAATGAAACAAAGAGAAGAGAGAAAAATAAAATCTCGAAGAAAAAATCAAAAAGAATCTAACGCCTCCCCGGCAACGGTGCCATTTTGATATGGATAAAAATCGATTTCACGGCTTTTCGTTTTTATTAGAAGAAGCACGGTCGATGTAGCCAAAAAGCTGCGAAACAAGAATCGATTTTTAACCTATCAAACAAAATCGGTTTTCTTTTCGGAAAACCTACACTAATATTTAACCAGGCAAGTGTTCTTGGGTCGAACTCAAGGAGGCAGAATATATTCCTTCGATTTTTATCTTTGTTATTTTATTTTTACCTCTTCTTAAAGTTATCAAGTCAGAACACCTTTTTGTTGATTTTTATTTTTATTATTTTTATTTGATTTTATTATTTTCCAATTTTTTTAATTTTCAAAAAGGGATATTTTTCAAAAATATATATTTATTATATATTAGGTGGATATTATATAGGTGGTAGAATATAGTAGGGTGACCGGGGTTCGAGCCGCGAGCTCGAACAACACTAGAAAACAAAATAAAACGAGACGAATTTCGAAGAATCAAAACACATCAAAAACACGTCAAAATCCCACGAAAACTTTATAGTAGGTAGATAGGGTAGTTGTGTAACTACCCCAAAGAAATCGTCGAAAAATAAGGTCACACGAGGTCAAAATAGCCCCTACAGCCTAGGGGCATAAGCGCAAAAGAAAACTAATTAAAATGTTTTCAAAAAGGTCCTCAGGGACTATTCTGTAAGCAAAATATACAAATGTTTACATTTAGGTCCCCACGGAGGGACCTAAATGTAATTCTGGAAACCTGTAGATGCGGAGAAAAATATCTGGAAGCTGTTTGGTTTAGTGCATAAATTTTCCACCGTTTCGCAATCAATGGCGCATATTAGAACTCACTGGCACCGATCGGATGCTTCAGCTTCTGCCACGTGTCACAATTCTGCAGCTTCTGTGTTCTTGAGGTTGTTGAACTCCTGACGAACGACCGTTCTTCTCGGAATTTTCCAGAGCGACCGGCGAAGGCTTTGGCACTCCGGCGGGGCCAGAGGGGTGGCTCCTCCACCCCTCGAGCTCGCCCGCGGTAGGGTGGTGGTGGAAGATGCCCCGAGCGGCGGAGATGCAGCGGTGAAGACGGCGGTCTCAGCACCTGGAGATTGTATCAGTTCTGACGGTGGACCTTAGAAGTGGATTCTAATGAAGATGGAGGCTTCCAAAACCTTGATTCTCTGCTCCTGACTGGAGTTTGATATGCAAACGAGAGATATAGTCGCTCGATTATCTAGGAATCGGCCGAGGGATGATATAATGCAAGATCAAAAATGGCAAAAACTTCGGTTTCCAGAAGAACTTATGAAATACGTGAGAACGACGATGGATTGATGAACTAATCGATGCGATTCTGATCGAAACGAAGGCGGAACTTTGATTGTCATTAAAGCTCGATGGTTAAGCGTCCAAATGACGCAATTAACCTTGCTAATCTACGCATGAGTATCGAGGCGAAATATAGAGAAATGAAGGCGAAGGTCTGGGGAGAAACCAAGGTGTATTACCTGTGAACGATGCTCGATGGCGACCTTTGACCGGAGCTCCGACGCACGCGGGGGCGGCGATGCAAGGCTGGCGTAGCCTTGGAACCTCCTCCGATGATTCCTCCTCCTCGCGAGCTCCTCCAAGGTGCTGTCACCACCACAGGTCGGCTGGAACGAGGCTCGGAAGTAGGGGGATCGGGCTTCTGGAACTGGGGGGTTTCAGAGAGCTGGAAAGTTAGTTGTAATGGCGAAAGTTGAGGGCCTTTTATAGAGAGATTACTTGGCTCCAAGCCGAGATCGAAGGGTGGCGATGGAGTAGGTAGTTAGGAGGGTAGATCGGAGGGTTGAGAGTGGCTAGAAGGTTCTCGATGGGCGCGGGAAAAATGGTTAAAGGTCGGAAGGTTGAGCAGGCAGGTGGAACAAAATCTTGGGGAAGATGACCCCAGGTGCTGACAAGTGTCAGCACCTGGTTGGTCCAGGGATTGAATTTCTTTATAAAATCGAAGTTAAATAGTAAATAACTTATTTTAAATAACTATAAATACAAAAATGTAAATAAATTAATTTTCTAATTTATGGCATAAATACTTTTTATAAATAATAAATATTATTTAAAATATAAATATTATATTAATAAATATGTATTTATAAATAGGTTTTAAATTTTTAATTTAATAAATAAATAAATAAAAATTAATTTAAATTTTCTTAATTATTAGAATATTAAATAAGGTTTATACGATTTTTTATAAATTTTAATAAGTTAATTTGTATATTTTAATAAATAAGGTTAGTATCTAGTTAGTTCATTTGTACCTATATTTTAAGGTTTTTGATTTTATTAAAATAATAAATACTCTCCAAAAATTATGAAATAATTTATGGTGAAACTACAAGATCATGAAATAATTTAGAAATGATAAAATTAAGAAAATTATAAATAATGTGTGTTACATAAAATAAATAACCCAGAAACCCCGTTGTCTTTTGGTCCCAAAACCAACTTTTTGCAAACGGACTCCGAATTCGATGAAACCACCTTTATTAATTAGAGAATATTATTTCATGAACTTTAAAGGTGAGTAGAGTGAAATTGGAGTTTGTATGAGGAAGTTATTATGTTCGGAAGTTGAGATTTTGACCATTTACAGGCTGTGTTTCTTGGCATATATACAGGGTAATATTTTTAACTTTTTTTTTATATTTTTATATACATTTTTTCAAATAATTAGGAAAAGGATTTGGTGAAAAATATGTTCATATGAATTAATTAAAAATCTTTGAAAATTTGTATTTATTTTATAAATAGTGAAAGGTGTATATGTGTGTGTGAACTTATTTTTTTTCTGGTTTTCTTTCCTTATCTCCCCCTACTTTTTGGTTTGTCGACCAATCCATGCTGACATGGTCTCGGGGGTTGAGCTATAAATATATCTTACAGCTATATTTATATTTAAGTCATATTGTATATATATACATATATTCAATCTGCCTTTTTGTTTCTTTTCTTGTTCTTTATTTATTTACATGATTTTAGTGATTAAAAGTGAATATTTACACATGAATGGTGATTTGTTAAAAGATGAGAATTAATGGATATTTACATGTATTTGTTAAGGGTTTTAAGACAAAATGTGATAGAAAAGTTAATGAATCATGGATTCATCACTGGCTGGTTGGCACTTCGGTTGCTGCTGTCTTTTTGGCTTTTTTGATTTTTATCATTTTTTTGTATTTTTTTGCTTTTGGTGTTTCTCCTCTGTCTTCTTCTTCCTCACCCGCTCTAGTTGCTGGTTCGAATGATGCAGAAGAAGATGACTTGCCAATTGAAGCTTTATTTTTCCCCTTTATAGTGATGAACAGTTGCAAAATCCTACCACTCTTGAGAGTAACAACATTAGATACAAACATATCATGGATATTTAACTTTGTGGGATTGGATGAGACATCACAAACTTGTTGCTCTCGCTTCTTGAAATTGTTGGGGTTTGCCTCCACCTGTGTCAGAATGATAGTCTTAGCAGGTCATCCATCTTCTAGTTCATTTTTGCAAGGCTCTTCACCAACTGAGCCAAGTAGTCCAAAGAGGGTTCATGGAAGCATCCTCAGACGGTTCAGTGTGATGGTCACACTAAGACTGAGAATGGCGTGGAGGCTGCTGGTAGGAATGCTGAGAATTATATTGAGAAGGGTGGTACAACTAATACAGAGGAGATTGATGTTGATATGGAACAACTGAGTACTGCTGGTATTGCTGGTTTTGATGGTACTGCGGTTGTTGGCATTATCAATCTCCAATTTTGCTGATACAACGAAGACTGTTGGTGATGAGGTTGATTACCCTGGACAAATCTCCCTCCTTGTTATTGAGGGAATGGATGGGAATGGGCATAGTGGTGATGAATCCACGTTTCATCATCTTAATATCTTGATCTTAGCAAAATCCCCAAGTAAAATCCCAAATAAATGTCCATAAAATCCATAAATTAACAAAATGACTCTTATAAATAAAATATACTAATTATTGTATATAAGATTGTACAAAATGAATTAACAATAAAAATCCACAAAAATAAAGGAGTTTTATACTTGTAAATAGCCCAAAACTTCATGTATTTTTAATAATTTCATTTCAACTCTTTTTTGCCTAATTCTTTCTCTAACTTATTTATAAAAATGTATATAAAAATACAAAAATACAAAACAAATTTCACCTCAAATAAATGCTCCTAGACCCCAAAGAGAAAAAGCCGTAAAGTCCAACTTCCAAGCTAAATTCCCGCTCCGTATGATCTCCAAATTCACTAAACTCACTTTTTAAGTTCAAGTTAGAAAATATCTATCCAACGGAAGTGGTTTCATTAAAATCGGAGCTCATTTGCAAAAGTTGGGTTTTGGGACCTAGATGTACGTTGTATATCTTGTATATATTCATTATTTCTTCATTTTTTATTGTATCTCTCGTAATTACTAAAAATACAAAAAATCATACTTATGTTGTATTTTAATTATACTATTTTATTGTATTTTTTCGTTATAAATATCTCTTATTAAAAAGACAAAAAAAATACATATTAGAAAAGTAGATAAATGTGTACATGTTGTTTGTCTCCCCTTGTAAATTCTCCACTATCTATTTTATTCTTTTTTATTCTATTGTAATTAAAGTAGTCAACTTTATTTCATTTATTTATTTACTTATTTATTTTAATTTACATTCTCTACAATAACCACCAATTCGACTCCATTACTCCACCATATTTTCTAACTTCTAATTCAACTCCACCATTTTATTAACCTCCATCCCACTCCGTCTTAATTCTAACTTCCATTTTTTTCTTCTTTATATACATCTCATTCTCCTCATTTTTGCCTTTGATCCATCTTTATGTGAGGAGAGCCTAGTTCCTACAGTTGAATCGGTGACAGCGACGCAACCGCGATCGAGCGACGACGACCCTCTCTCCGGTGAGATCCGTTGGCTTTTTGGCCAATATCGCAGCCGCAACCGCGTGCTACTCGAGCTCATCTCACGCAGGTGATTGGAGTGAAGACCGTTCTCTCGTGAGTACTCCATAATTGATTCTTAAATCCGAATGGGCAATTAAGAAGATTAATTGGAGTTGTCATCTAGGGAAGCTTTGCCGAGACTTGAACTTGAATGAGCTCGTGGAAATCCGAAACAGGGCTTATGACAACAGTTTGATTTATAAGGACAAAGTAAGGAGATGGCATGATCAGCACATTAGGTGCAAAGACTTTGTCCCTGGGCAAAAGGTATGGTTGTTCAATGCCAGGTTGAAAATGTTCCATGGGAAGCTCAAATCTAAATGGACGCGTCCCTTTGTGGTTAAGAAAGTGCACGAGAATGGAAGTGTAGAGATAGCTGATCTCATAGATGATGCACAATCTCATGTGGTGAATGGACAACTGTTGAAGCATTTTGTTGATTCGAAAGAGCAGTTAGTCCAAGTCGAGGTCATCAACTTCATACAGAGTGAGCACAGAGCATATACATCTTATTACTCTTCATGAAGATGCAGCATCAAGATTCAACATCTTAGAAGATTCAATCACTCTTGTACATATTCTCCCTTCTTTGTATATTCTTGAGATCACATCAGTTCTCACACTTACTCTTGTCCTATACTTAGGCTGACCAAAGCCTAAGTATAGGAGGGACTGATGCCCGCCATATGTATTTACTCATCATTTCTCCTCTTGACCTCGTCTGCCCCATTTTTGCTCTTCTTCTACACTTAAGCTTTCGAGAGCCTAAGTATAGGGGGGGCGGATCGGATTCTATACTATTTATTATTTTAGCCATCCTACGCTTAGCACGAGCTATGTCTTTTTCTCGCTTCTTGTGCCATGAGGACATAGCACATGCTAAGTATAGGGGGGCGTGTATATATTACATATATACTTTACCCATAGCTCGTACTTTCACGTATTTTTGTATATATTATACAATAATTATGGGGTGGGTAAAAAAACAAAACAAAACAAAAAAAACTTTTTCCTAAAAAAAACTCTTTTTCCTTATTTGCTAAAAAACTTTAAAAAAAAATCCTCTTTAAAAAAAACTTTTTCAAAAAAAAAGTATTTTCTTATTTACCTATCTTTTTCAAAAAAAACTCTTCAAAAAAAGCAAAACTTTTCTAACAAAAAAACTTCTTTGCCTTTGTTTGTCAAAAAAAACTTTTTGCAAAAAAAAACTTTTTCTAAAACTTACAAAAAATCAGTCAATCATCATAAAAAATACTAACTAAAAAAACTAACTAATAAGTTGGTTTAATCCCTGACACCATTCACTTTCACACAAGACTAATGATGTTCAAGAACACTTGGTTTATGAGGTCTTGAGATTTTGAGTTAACCAACCTTAGTCATTAGGGTCCTTGACTTAATTATTGACATTTTCCTAGTTTGAAAGATTTGTGTGCTATATTGCATGCTTAGTCTCTACCTTAAGAATATGATCAGCACCTCACATACATGACTGCAGTTATGATGAGATGAGTTGAAATTTCACTTAAGGAACTGGGATGAGGGATTTGAGTTTGGACTTGATTTAATGATGCTCGAGGATGTGATAAAATCAATGAAGGCTTCATGAAACCTGAGTATCAGCACATTTAGCCAGTATGAGAACATGGTTCTTGCACTATCTCTTGACATTTACCTATGTGTCAGGGTGTGATAAAATAAAAAAATGTTGATCAGTGTGCGCCAACTCTTGGTAAAAGCAGTGGAGCTAGCCAAAAATACTACAAAGCAATAAAATGTCAAAGAAAAGCTCTCATTCCACAAAGTAAATTATCAAAAGAGCTTCCACCAAAGGCGAGCGCTCCCAACCATTTCAAAGTGTCCACTTGGACCACCGCTATTAGGACCAGGAGTCGGGCTTGCACCAAAAAGGGCTCTGCATCGTAAATGCTACAAGTCTGGATGTAGAAGGTACGATAGGTACTAAAAAAAGGCACACCCCAGTGTACTCCCAGGAAAACAAGTGCAGACGACTCCAACTTCTCTTGACGGACGCACTGATCAACACAAAAAATATGCATTGCGTAATAAGGCACTTGAGAGGATCCTTGTTCCAATGAGAGGGAGAGAAGAAATGACACAATCCTATGCCCTCCATCAACTGGCCTTCCATCTACACTTTTAAGTCTGACAACTAAAGAGACGGTGGATTGGTTGCAAGAAATGGTTTATTCCCTAGTGTTGAGGATCGGGTCCTTAGGAGAGTCTCTTGGACTGGAACCTTGTGTGGCGTTGTGACTCTACTCTTGTAACTGCGGTCAACACTTAAAGTCATATCCCTACTATATATGTATACAAAGAGAGTATGATGATTAGGGAAATTGGATACCTTTTGACTAGAGCTTGGTTCAGCTTAGAATTTTAGGATCTCTAAAATCGAGAGTTCTTGAACTGATCAAGTCTTGTATTCACATGCATAGTCAGGGGTTAACTAAATTTATTCGTTCTTTATTTGCTCGAGGACTAGCAAAGTTTAAGTATAGGGGGGTGATGAATCCACGATTCATCATCTTAATATCTTGATCTTAGCAAATCCCCAAGTAAAATCCCAAATAAATGTCCATAAAATGCATAAATTAACAAAATGACTCTTGTAAATAAAATACACTAATTATTGTATATAAGATTGTACAAAATGAATTAACAATAAAAAGCCGCAAAAATAAAGGAGTTTTATACTTGTAAATAGCCCAAAACTTCATGTATTTTTAATAATTTCATTTCAACTCTTTTTTGCCTAATTTTTCTCTAACTTATTTATAAAAATGTATATAAAAATACAAAAATACAAAACAAATTTCACCTCAAATAAATGCTCCTAGATCCCAAAGAGAAAAAGCTGTAAAGTCCAACTTCCAAGCTAAATTCCCGCTCTGTATGAACTCCAAATTCACCAAACTCACTTTTTAATTCAAGTTAGAAAATTATCTATCCAACGGAAGTGGTTTCATTAAAATCGGAGCTCATTTGCAAAAGTTGGGTTTTGGGACCTAGATGTACATTTTATATCTTGTATATATTCATTATTTCTTCATTTTTTATTGTATCTCTCGTAATTACTAAAAATACAAAAAAATCATACTTATGTTGTATTTTAATTGTACTATTTTATTGTATTTTTTTGTTTTAAATATCTCTTATTAAAAAGACAAAAAAATTACATATTAGAAAAGTAAAAAAATGTATACATGTTGTTTGTCTTCCCTTGTAAATTCTCCACTATCTATTTTATTCTTTTTTATTCTATTGTAATTAAAGTAGCCTACTTTATTTCATTTATTTATTTATTTTTTTTAATATACATTCTCTACAATAACCACCAATTCAACTCCATTACTCCATCATATTTTCTAACTTCTAATTCAACTCCACCATTTTATTAACCTCCATCCCACTCCATCTTAATTCTAACTTCCATTTTTTCTTCTTTATATACATCTCATTCTCCTCATTTTTACCTTTGATCCATCTTTATGTGAGGAGAGCCTAGTTCCTAGATTTGAATCGGTGACAGCGACGCAATCGCGATCGTGCGACGACGGCCCTCTCTCCGGTGAGATCCGTTGGCTTTTTGGCCAACATCGCAGCCACAACCGCGTGCTGCTCGAGCTCATCGCATGCCGGCAATTGGAGCGAAGACCGTGTTCTCGTGAGCACTCCATAAGCGCCCACGTTCATCGTAGGTAATTTTAGTTCATCTTGTCTTTATTTTTATCTTTGTAATTTTTTTATTCCATCATATCACCACCCACCATCCATCATTTGCTTATATCTTCATCTTCATCACCATCATCATCATAACATTTTGTTCCCCATATGTTTGTGTACATATTTCCTATTTAAAGAAAATTAAAAAAATAAAAAAATTAAAACAAAAAGTCTTTTCTTATAGCAGAAAAATTTTAAAAAAATAAAAAAATTAAAAAAGTCTTTTATTACAGCAGAAAAATTAAAAAAAAATAAAAAATATACACGCAGCACCGGTGGGGGGAAGTTCCCACCATCCCTGCCCAACCATCACCGACCCTGCGACAGCCCGCGGCTGTCGCCGCTCCCGCGGCTCCGCGCCGCCCGACCTGCCCTCCGCTCCCCCCCCGTGCGCGGCCGCCGCGTCCCCCGTTGGCGCTCCTCCGCGGAGGAGCTACAGCCACTGCCGCCGTCCAAGCCACCTCCGCGGCCTCCTTCCACCTCGTCGCCGCCCGCCGACCACCGTCCGTCCCCGCGCTCCTCCGCCCCACCTCCGCGCCTCCTCACGGTCGCGCGTGGCCGCACCGACACCGCCGGCCGACCTCTCCCTTTTGGGTTCATCCCATCGGCTCCAGGAAGAAGAAAGGTTCACTTTTTTTATTATTATTTTGTTGTAAAAATTGCAAATATTTCTCTCAAAGTTTCTGTAATTACAACCAAGCCCTTGTACATGAGTTGCATTGTAATCTTCAATTTCTATTTTGCACAAAGACCCCTGTGTTTGCTTCTTAATTTGGACCTTCTTTATGTATCATTTTGTTCAATGAAAAATGCCATTGTGATGAGCAACTAATTGTCTATATTTTGATTTTTTTTTTATTTTTGTGAGTCATGGGTAATTAATTAAAATTGTTTAACTGAAACTTTGCATATTTTACCCATTTTGAGCACTTAAATTCATATCTAACCCAAAGTTGCTCTAAAAATTCCACAAAAATTAGGAATGATGCCTTGATATGTGATTAACTTACTGTCCAAATTTCATCTAAAACGGAGATGTCTTGTGCCTGAAATAAATTGTAAAGTGTTTTTAGTATTTGATTTTTAATTAAATCCTTGTATATCCTTTTTGCAAAATTTCAACTCTACTGGATTGCTTATCTAAATATCTTTCTGAGATAATTCGCACTCTGATTAATTTGATAATGTGGATTTATTAAAAATTATTTACTCACTGTCACTCTGTTTTCATTAAAAAATCCATAAAAAAATTCATAATTTGTAAAACAATTCCAAAAAAAATACTGTAGCTTCCTTGCATCATGTTTATATTCCAGTAAATTTTTCATAATTTTTGCTTTCTGTTTGTGTGAGAAATTACGAAAACACCCATAAAAAGTGTACATTTTTATTTATTGCATTTTAACCCATAAAATTTAAAAAAAAGTACCTTGCATTAATATCTCGATTAGGACTCTAGGAAAAATATAATTTGGCTAAATTAGACTAGTTTGACATTAAAATTAATTTGGCCTTGTTGTGTGTTTTCTTAGTGTTGTAATTCACTTGCATTTGCATTCTATTTGCATAAAAAAATTATAAAAAAACCGCACTGGAAATCTAAAACCTAATTTTCAAATTAACCCAAAGTTGTTCCTTTGCCTCCCTGTGTTCGACCCCGGACTTGCCCGGGATATAAATTAAGCTGAGACACTCTTCACAGAGATCTTCTCTCGGTTCTGACTGAATCGCTAAGTACTCGTGGTACAACGTGACCGAATTATTTATCGTATTTAGCGACTTGTCAACTGGACCTGCCAATGTCTGCTTGGACAGGTGATAAACGTGAAAATTAAGGGGTCTAAAATGAGCCTCACAAGGTGAGGACTCAGTCGTTGTGACAACCTTTCCATAACCGTGTTTAATCAACAACTAACCAACATAATGTATAGAAAATCAATGGAAGCAGTGTGAATCAAAATTTATTATACACCACAGTAGATTGTATAGTGGACAAGTACAATGGGGGTTGAACACAAGAAACAATAGAGGATAGACAACCAAAATTAGTTAAAAGAAGACAATAAATGATTTTCGACATTTTTTGGGAATTTTGAGTTTTTGTGGGTTTTTAATTATATGATTTTTTATGGATTTTGTTTTTGTATTTTTTATTTGTTTCTAATTATATATATTTATTTATATTTTTTTGATTTTCATATTTTATTTTTCTTTTTAAAAGATAACTTATCTATAAATATAACTATAAATACAATATAGGGTAACATAATATAAATACAACTAAAACTAACCAATATTTGTAGAATGAAATATTTTTGTGTTTTATATACTTTTCTCCTATTTTTGTGATTGTTTGGGAAATTTTGCTAATTATGAAGCATTTCTAAATTCCAAAATATCCCCAAACAAGGATTATATAAAATAGATCGAATTGTTTTGGAATTTAAAAAATCTAAAAGCTTCAAAATTTCCAAAACTATTTTTAATATCTAATAAATACAATAAACAAAATTTCAAAACAAAAATAAATATTTTTGGATTTTTTTAATTTTTTTTATAATTTTTATAAGGATTTTGGAACTTTTTATTTTTTTAGTGTTTTTCTTTTTTTACTCTTTGTGGTTTATGGTCGATAAGCTCAAAATATCATAATAAACAAAAAGTTTTTTTTTGGGAATTTTTTGAGTGTTTTTATTTTTTTGGAATTTTAATAGTTAAATAGGGAATAAAATCTCTCTTTTTTATTTTTAATAAATAGAAAATAACCTTAAAATACCGAACCAAAGATATATGTGATATATATGTATCAAGTATTCATAGTAATTTTCCACAAATTTTTAGACTCATGGAGCTATTTTTACAAAATAAAAACTACAAAAAGAAAAAAAATACATACTGCAGAGGTATTTATGGAAATATTTAAATTTTTAGGACCCTACGCGAACACCTTAGTGAAACCTAGGGGCAAAAAAGCTATTTTCCCAAAATATACCCAATAAACAATACCTGAAGGGATATTTCTAAAGTTAATCATAAGTACCAGGGGTTCGATGCTATTTCCAAAAAATATTACACTATTCAATAAAAAATCTGGACTGAAGTGAAATACAAAAAGTCAAAGGACATAGGTACAAAATACCCACTCCCCTCACGCGCACATGCACGTGAGGTGACATTGATTGGACCTAAATGCAATTAAAGAAAGTACATGGGTTGAAATACAAATACTACAAAAATACTTAAATTACAGACATATGTGTAAGGACCAAAAATAAAACACAAAAGGTAGGAGGGTGTATTCACAAAAGACCCTCCACATGTGCGATCGACGGTTGAAGATGTTTCACTTGACCCGTGTCATCTTCTCGTCAGACGATGACGATCCGATGGTTGATGGCATGGATCAGATCTCCCAAGAGAGATCAATAGTGAAGTCTCTGTCCAATCAAACTGTGGCTGCTCAATTTGGAGAAGGAGCTTGATCAGACGTTCCTGGAGGGCAGTGAAAGGACTGCTGAAGAACTCTCCTCTGGCAAACTTTGATTTGATGATACACACGACTCTGGCCACCAGGAGGCCCTCAGATGGTCTCTAAATGCTCATGTTTCATCTTTGTGTCTCCCCGATGGTCTAAAGGTGTCGGGGGACCACTAATTGGTCCATGGAGCTAGAAGCTTCAAAGGAGGACATGGGACTCTGTTCTTGGCAAAATTGGCCCCTCATATGGGGCCTTTAGCTCCTATGACCTACAGGGTTAACTCAGGGACAAAAATCAAAAGGTTCTTTGGATCTAATCGAGTGAAATGGGTGGAAAATGATAGAGGGAGGTATCCTTCGACGAACGGTGGAGAGGGAGGAACAGATCTCTAGATTTGCCAAGATCTAGGTGGATGAAGATATGCGGGGCATAGGACTGACTTCGGGGGGAGATGACGAAGATGATCGGAGCAGCAGAGGATGGCTGAGGTGACTAGAAATAAGCGGTGGAGCCGAAGCTCTGGTGAGAAGAATTTTTTTGATGTTATGAAAAATAAAGATAAATTAAAATGAAATAAATGCTTACCCTACACTACTGCTACGCTAAGGAATAGAAAGAATGAAGAAAGAAGAATCTTTCCATTCATGGACCACCTGGAGCATAACTTCAGGCGGAGGAGGTAGAGCCTTGATCCGATGCTAACAAGGCACCGAAATTTCCTGGGAGAAGCCAGTTGTCGCCGGGGTTCTTGATTAGGGATTAGGTCAGGGTTTTGGTTGTAGAAGAGGGATCAAAGGGCAAAGGGTGGTGGGAGAGATGCTTTATACAAGGGGCCCTTTGACAAGTGAGAACTCATGCATCGAGGTTCCTCGGATAGATAAGAGATGCATGCATAAAGAATAGTGATATGGGAAAAGATTTGCAGAAAGAATCGAGCGAAAAGAGTGAAAGAATTGGGCACGATAATTCGAGGTAGTACGGGTCAAACACAGTCTGACACGACTAAGGCTGGAAGAAGGACAATTGACCTAGGGTCAAATGTCACTGGGCTCTGATTAGTTCACCTAGATCGCAAGAAGACAAACCAGATTTGAAATTAAAAAATGATTCAAAATAAGTAGTAATTGATTTATTTAAAATTTGGTTAAAACAAAAATTATTATTTTATGTATTATTTTAATCCAATTTTTATTTATTTTTATGGATTCATTTATTACATGTTACTTTTTAGAGGCCCATTTATAGATATTTTTATCTATATTATGTGTATTTTTTTATTTTATATTTGATATCTTAGTATTTTATTTTCATAATACATATATTTATATCTTATTTAAATATTCACAAATATATTTTTATTGTATTTTCCTGATGTTATTTGTATACTTAAATACATATGGGTATTAATTGTATATGTATAAGTATATGTAATTCGTCTATGCATTTTTATAAGCTATTTTATTTTATTGTAATTTTTATTTATTTGTTTTATTCAAAATATGTACATGAATTATACATAATATTAACAAACTTATAAAAACAAAAAATTGTGAAAATATAAAGAATAAATAAAATTAATATTTTATTCAGGTATATAATACAATAGTGATCCAAAACCTAACTTTTGCATCTTAACTACAAATTAAATGAAACCTTTATTAAATAATTAATAAAAAATTATATAATTAATGGCGATTTTATTGTATTTTGAGTTCATATTGAGAAGATATGGGTTTGTGAAGTACTGATTTTGGAATTTTATTCGGAATATAGAATGTACAATTTGTATTATTTTTGTGTAAAGTAAGTTTTGTATTTTTCTATATATTTTTATCTACAACTTTCATATGCAAAGTTTATTTATTTGAGGTATAAGTGATAATGAATAAAATGGGTCCCAAAAATATCTTATTGAAGAAATAAAATTAGGGTTTTCATTGTGTGCTTGACCATTATCTCCCCCTACTTTATTCCTTGTCAACCTAGCCATCATGATGCTCAGGTCTCAGTGTTTAGGGTCTTAAGATAAATTTGGCATTTTATTTATTTTTCTTTTCTTTTCATGCATTTAGCTAGGTTTAAAGTCCAAAATTAAAGAATAAAGGCGATGAAATAATGATTCATCACCCCCCAATACTTTCCTTTGCTAGTCCCTAACAAACATTTATTCCTATTAGTGCAGAAAAGAAAAAAAAAGAACCTGGATTGACCTTATATTTTAAACTTGTTCTTGTAAAATCAATGTTTGGAGCTTAAATCAGACCTTTGGATTTTAGATGCCGTTGGAACCTTATCGAGAATCAGTGTTAATGTGAATTGGATTCACATTGGACAATTAATTGAAAATGTAATTCACATTTTATTTTGGGTTGTGAATGTGATTCACAATTTTCCAATGGTAAGATTACAATATTCACAAAATAATTATGAATTATTTTTATTGAATAATTTACAACAAGTGTTATTGTAAATCTTGGACATTTCCATGGAATAATGTAGTCTCATGAGATATCATGAGATTACATGAGATTGCAACCAAATCCCATATTATGGAAGGAGGCAATCGTCATTCCATAATCACCATGCTTGATTGATTTAATTTGGGATTAAATTATATTGATTTATCAATATACATTTAATCTATATTAAATTAATTGTTGTTGGTTTTTACCAACACAAATCTTAGCCATTAAAAGAAACCCAAATCAATGAGAGACATTGGATTTGTGTTGCCCATGTATTGAGATCCATGGATCCCAAAATATTATAAATAGAAGGGCACCCCTTGCTCTTCATAGGCTAATGGGAACATAAGGCTCTCTCTCTCTCTCTCTCTCTCTCTCTCTCTCTTTCTCTCTACATGCCCTCTTTCCTTCTCTCATGTGGCCGTCCACCATGAATGCCCTAGAGAGAGTCTCCATCGTCGCAGCGTCGTCATTATGCTTCCCGATCGTTTGCTCATGGATCTCTGTATCCTTCAGTGTGCCTCACTCGTGAAGAAGACGTCGGATCTCGTGTGTCAAGATCAGGAGATCTGCCGCTTGGATCATTAACATGGATTGCGAGAAGCATGTGTTTCATCTACATGCTCGCAAGTGTCTCCTCCGTCGGATCGGACTTGAGACAGGAGATCTCTTCGTTTAGAGACTCGACCGCAACCATGCTTCAAGTGGTAATCCTATTACTTGTTTGTAGTTTAGACGAAATGATCTGAGAAGTGTTCTTGGATCATGTGGTTTCATTACATGAAAAATTTTTAAATTTTGCTGCATTGAGCAACTAGTGCGACTAGTCGCTCCCGATTGCATACGATGTGATCCTCACGCTTCCATGATGTGCTTAAGGATCTAACCATATCCTTCACAATACCCCTAAAATTTACTCAGATTTCTGATGTGTTTAATGCATGGGGCACTGATCATGGTCCCATTTCTGAATAGCTGGGAATTTAAATACATTATGCTCATTGTCGATTATGTAAGTCTTTGGGTGCGGGCTATCCCATCTCGAGCCGCCGACAGTCGTACTGTCAGTCGTTTTCTGAAAGATCATATAATTTTAAGGTTCGAGATTCCCAAGATTTTTATATCTGATAATGGTAGTCATTCATAAATAAAGAGGTTAAGAAGTTGATGCAAGAATTTTGCATTGAGTATCGTGTAGCTTCTCCCTACCACCCATAATCCAATGGCTTGGAAGAATGCTCAAACAGGGAGATTAAGACAATTCTTCAGAAGCTTGTGTGCCTAGATTGCAAGAACTAGTCTGAGTTGCTAGTTCTTTGAGCTTACAGAACTCATTCATAAATCATTGTATAAAATCAATGTTTGCAGTCTGGATTCCAAGAAGGCCCGGAAGAACATAAAATTGGATTTGAACAGGCTGATTGAATTATGTAAGTACACATATGACAACAACCCGATGTTCAAGGAAAAAGTCAAGAAGTGGCATGACAAGCACATCCGTTGAAAGAATTTTGAACCAGATCAGAAGGTTTGCTAGTTTAATGCAAAGTTAAAACTTTTTCTAGGAAAGTTAAAGAGCAAATGGACTGGATCATTCGTAGTGAAGCATGTGTGTGACAATGGAAGCATAACGATATCGGAATTGTTAGCTGACACATAACCTTTCGTGATCAACAAACAACTACTAAAACCATACCTAGAGCATGACACCTTCTTGTCCATTCTAGATTCTTTTCAAGTTGTGTATGAAGATGAGCTGAAAGCCACCACATCTGTAGAATCTGGTAAAAAAGGAAAAAACATTATTGAATGTTATTATCCTTCTTTTCTTTTTCATTCTCCTCTTTCTTCCGAAATGGTGTTCACCCCTTTCATCACTGCTATAATTATGCCACACCTTGTCCTAACTATAAGGGGGGTATACCCCAAGTTGTTCGTTCTTAGATCCCTCACCTGTCACCTCAACTTTTGGTGTTTTGTCTATACGTAGGGATATTTCACCATAGGTATAGGGGGGACAGGTCGAGCTGATGAATTTATGCATTCCCACCCTTAACTCTCCATGCCTTGTATACAATCTACTATACTTAGGATTATTTCATCCTAAGTAAAGGGGGGATAGTCAACTTCTCATTCTTTCATTCTTTAGTCATTGTACTGATTGTTCTATAGTTAGTACGATTTATGTCTTCTCTTTTTTCTCTTTGATCTATGAGGACATAACTCAAGCTAAGTATAGGGGGTTGTATAAATGTTGTAAATACTTTAGCCATAACACGTTCATTCGTATTTTCAATAAGTATGGATAATATATAATTATTTAAGTGTAAATAATATACTTTTATAAAATTCATTAAAACTCTTTATATGTACCGATTAATAAATTGGGTAAAAATGTTGTGCAAAATGTTTGAAAAATGCTTTGAAAATATTTTTTAAAAAATCTTTTGAAAACTATTGGGAAAATGTTTTATAAAAAATTTTTAACTTTTGTAAAAATATTTTGCTTGTGAAACTTTTTTCCTTTGTTTGAAATAAAATGTTTCAAAAATCTATATGCAAATGGTTTTGAAAATGGTTGCAAAAATATTTTGAAAAATCTATACATAATGCTTGAAAAATCTTAGCAAAAGTGCCTTCCAAATTTTGTAAATGTTTGTAAAAAATACTTGTCAAATTATTTTGCAAAATAATGTTTTCAAAATTTTTGCAAAAATCTTTTCGAATTATTTTGAGAACTATGTACATAATTCAAAAAAATTAAATATCCTTAACAACCCTCGTAAATACAATCTTATAAATTCCTAAATCCTAATTTTTGTAAATAATATGAAGCACTCCCATGTAAATATCTGCATAATTTTCTTTTTCTAAAAATTTTCTTGTTTTTGAGAAATCTCTAAAAAATTGCAAAATTAAATTCCAAAGACATTTGCAAAATATTTTCAAAAACTTGCATAATATTTTGCAAAACCTTCTCAAAAATCCATAAAAAGATCAAAATCAGAAAATGGCATCCCAAAAATATTTTCCTTGCATTGTACATAGCATTTGCATTTTTTGGATTGATGTAAATAATTGAACAAGTATAAGTACAATCCGGAGATTGAAGCTTGGTTGGACCTTAATCCACTTAATCACTGGAATCTTCTAGGAACTAGAATTGAGATACTTCAGGTCCGCTAGACTTAATTCTTTGAGACCACGAGACTTGGTTTAATGTCATCTTAACTACTTAAGTAGAATATTTCAGAACACACACACGACTCTTGTTGATAATGACCTATCTTGAACACCTACACCTTACACCTTGCTCATCTCAGTTGAAGTGTTAGAGGGTTGGATTTGCCGGCATGAGGCACAAGCCAATGGAAACATCGTAAGTAACATATTTGTGGCCATTTTACCCCAACCTGATCGAATAACGAAGAGGTCTAAGTTGTGTGTTGCAATAATGCTTAAAAGGGATAGTCTATCGGGTCAAGAGGAAAAAGTCCTTATGTAAATGTTCTTCTATAGTATTAGAAAAAAGTAAAATAAAGAACTCCAAAAAAATTAGCGTGCATGAATGAAAATAAAATGCCTACTGGATTATTTATATAGATATAGAGTCAATAAGCAAGCTTGAGCTTCAAAGTCATATATTTGTGAGCCTGCAGCTGGATGGCTTGGCTACACTAGTCAAGCATCCTAGGATAGGTAGCTACACTGGCTACCACTATTCTTCTCTCCACCTCCTCTTATTGAGCCAGTTGTACTTGAACATAGAAGGGAATACCACGCTTCTCGAAGAAAGAATTGTTTGATTGGAGAATTAAGGTCACCGTGTTGGAGAAGACTGACTTCTACCGCTTTAGCTGAGGAGAGCTACATATCACACACACTATCCAAGATAGATTCATGGTCATAAGGGTTGCCTATGAACTGACTTATTTTGACATGGCTATTGAGGAGACCTAAGTAGAGTGTTGTGATTCTCAAGGGTTAACTAACAAATGTAAATTACAAATTGCTCTCTCGTATATATTATAAATCACATTTATAATATATATGATTAATATGGATAGTGCTATCCACATTATTCATATCCATGGTAATTAAATCACATTTAATCATCTCGGATCTCTATTCTCATGTGCTCAAATAATGTAAACCAAATTCATATAATTTACATCTTTGATAATTAAATCACATTTAATTATCTAAGTTAACTCGCCTTATAATATGAATTAAATTCATATTATTCATGATAATTAAATCTCATTTAATTACCCATTTTGTCAATGTTTGGATACATATATCAACAATGAAATTATCCTGAACTCTTTCAAAGATAATGCACTTTCTCCGCGGATACTTGGAGATAAGGAAAGGGCGATTGTATTGTTCCACGTATAGTGACTTGGATATTGAGATTACACCTCAATCCAGATCTCGAGCCTCCCATAGATGCTTGATTAAATCAAGACTATAAATCTAATCTTCTCATTGCATCTGAATGACATTCAGATCAATGTCCAATATTTGGACCAAGATCAGATTACTTCTCTACTGAGAGGAGTCACTAAAATCCAGACCCGTTTCATCACTCCCTAGGAATGGAAGCATCATGGTTATACAATTGTTTATGATCACATCACCCTCAGGTATTCCCAATACCTGTACAACCTGCATACTGGAAGACTTAGAATAAACCTGGAGTATAAGATCAATTTTACACTATCTACTTCAGAGTTTTATCACCAAGTTTCTCATTCGATCATTGGGAGTCGGTATCGATCGTATGCTTTCCAAAAGCATATATCATACCTAGGTGTTGATCATATACTTTCCAAAAGTATATATCAAACCTACAAATTCAGTCAAGCTTCCAAAGCGAGACGACCGTGCACAGAATTTGGTTCTCCCCAATATCTCATGAGTGAGCTCATGTCTTCTGGTTCAGTAACTGAACGTGTATAATCCCTTTGAGAGATCGTATTACTCATATGCCCTTATATGCACACCAGCGTGCCGGTGTATGGACCTTGATTAGGTCATCAACCTATTGGTCTGCCAAATGTACATATTCAGACATATAGTAACACATCTGTCTCCGGTCAGAGGATGCGTGCCTATATCATGACAGCATACGACATAAGACTTTGGTTATCTCGATCTCGTTAAGACAACTCTTTAACCTAACAAATCTAACACCTCCGAATCTCTATTCATATGCAGAAGACCTACATCAAGAGGTCGGTCAGATATCAACCTAAATGAAAAAGGATTGCCGTCTTCTACTCAGGCTGGAGATCATCTCTCAACAATCATTTGATGGTGCTTGATGAGTCGTCAATCTAAATCTTTAGATATTCATCCAAGCACCAGTGTCTATGATCAATCACTGAATCAACAACAGTATGATCATCAAGATGGCCATGGTACATAACCAATTGTACCAAGGGACCTATTATGCAAATTGGTTATTCTTCATTTCAGATCGGGGAATGATATTCGTAATAACATTTATTGCATAATGGCTCATCGTGGGCTCGCATGTCCAACAATCTCCCACTAGCCCAAAGATCCATTAATGGTCTAATCATTTAAAACCACACTCATGTGACAATCATAGGCTATTTAGAAAATAGCTAGGTATGCTGATCAGTCACTCTGTTCTCGCGAGACTACGCCAAGTCCTTTTACGACACTTGCATATCCCAGTAACAATGCTCGCATCTAATGCGAATGTTGCATCTTATGCAACCAATACTCAATATAATCAAAGCAGTTATATCGTCTTTGATACTACTGCTCAACAATTATTATAACCAGTATTACCATAATACCTATCAGAATACCCTTATTCTTGGAGATCTCTATCTCCCAAGGTATCCGTAGTTAAGACCTTTTAGATCACTATCTATAAAGTCTTAATCTCTTGAAGATAATACTTTGAGATCACTATCTCAAAAGTTTTGCCTTCTATGCAGATATCGTTATTACTGCAATCAAGTATTTTATCACCATAGTAGGATTAGTAACAGTTTACTACTCCCACTGCATGGTAGACACCTGGCTTTAGTACACCTCTAGCATATACCGGCTTCTCGGAACTGATGCACAAGGGCAAGCAGTTTTAGCATTCACATCCTCAACTCTTTGAGGTGTTATCCTTTTAGATAGGTTAGTACCACATCTTGAGGAAAAGAAGCCTTTCTTGGAATTTTCCAAAAAATGGAAATGTACAAGGTGTGCTATTAATGTCCAATACCCTCTTCTCTTTGCTTCTGAATAACTTCAGAACTAAGATCTATGAGGTATCCTTGAGATCATATCTCGAGGTATGGAACAAGCAGATTATAAAACACTTATTATTATCATCCTTATATCATTCTAATTGATTAGGATATTATCTACATTTAGCATGATGAACACAATGGCACTTCCACTAAGCTTCACACGGTTCATCAAGATTCTATTTGAAATCATAACATTTATAATTTCATCAAATCTTATGTTCCAACTACAAAGAGGCTTATTTGAGGCCAAAGATGGAGTTCTTTGGCTTTTACACCTTGCTTTCCTCAACCATGAAGCCCTGGAGCTACTTCATGTGAATATCCTCAAAGAGATATTCATAAGGGAATACAATCTTGACTCACATGTTGTAGATGCCATAGTCAAGTTGTGTAGCTAAGGTTAGCAATATTCCGATGGGTTTAAGCATGGTCACTGAAGAGAAAGTCTCATCGCAAGCGATGTCTTCTCTTTGGTGTGTACCTCATGGCTACGAACCGTGCTTTGAAGGTCTCTACCTTCTCATCATGTTCCCTCTTTTTCTTGAAGATCCATTTACACCATAATGGGTCTTACCCATACAGTTGGATCCTCGAGGGTCTACATACAACATTTGTATAAGAAGTCTACTTTAGACTTTATTGCTAACATCCATATTTCCAAGATATGATCTTCAGAAGCATCATCACATGAAGTCAGATCACTATCAGATTCAACTGACGCATGGAATCCATCTTCAAACTTATTTGAAGAGGTATTAATGTTTCATCTTTAATTGTCTATTTAGTTTCCAATTTCAGGAGCCTCATTATCTTCTCACGATTAAATGAGTTCCTTTACTTCATTTTCATCTTGATTCTTAAGAGTCTCATCATCTAAGAATCACATTCTCAGAGATGAGATATTTTTAAGAATCTCAAGGTCATAAAGTAGGTATCCAATACCATCCTTTATTTTCCTAATGAAGTAGCACCCTCCAGTACCAGATTCCAGCTTACTCACATGGAACCTTATTAAGGATATATAATGTAGTCTCTACCACATATATATACCTGGAAACTAAGAGATAATTATGCTACATGTCACACATAATCAATTGTATCTCCCTACAACTCTATTGCGTTAAGGTTCATTAGGAGGATTGAGTTTGGAATGATATTCACATCTCTATATGGTATTCCTTGAATTCATCTAATAGGTATAAGCTACCTTGGTTAGATCAAGTTCATTTCATATTCCTTCAAACTTTGGTTCTAAACCAAAATTGTGAAATCTTTGAACATTTCAAAGGTTTCTTAGGTGAAGAGAAAAAATTTCATATCATACATAATCATCAATAGATATCACATATTCATAATGTTTACTATGATATAGATGATTGACATACATCAATATGTATGAGATCCTGAATACCTTGACATCTTACACCTTTCCCAAAGAAGGGTGTATTGGACATTTTACTTTGAATACAATATTCTTAAGTTTGCAAGTTTTGAAATTTTAGACATTCTAAAGTTTCATCTCTTACTTGTCCATTGATCTCATCAATAGACATATGCCCAATACATGATGCCAGATCATTTTCAAATGATCTTTATCCTCCTATTGATCTTTAAAGGTTTATTTTTCAGTATTAGAAATCTTAATGAACCATTCATTAATTTTCTAATTTAGCAGAGTCCACTAGATGTTAGATTACTATCTGAAATATATCCATCATAACTCTCTATGATAGGTTTATTCCAAAATTCATGTTTATTTCCAACATTTAGAAATAAACTATGAGTGTATTCTAATATCTAGGTCAAAGAGACATTCTCTAAGACTAAGGGCTCCCACTGAAAATATGAAGTCTATTGATCCAGTAGAAATTGTTGGAACAATTGCATCACTTCCAACATGGATGACCATTAAACCTTAAGATCAAATTTCTAATATTCTAATTCTGATGCAACCAATTGCAAGTGTCATTAGAAGATTGAGATACAATTATTAGACTCTATCTTATCAAATAAGTAGGTCAATTTCAATAATTATATGTAGATTATTTTGATGTACTATCCGATTCCTTCTCTAAGGATTCTAGATAGACTAGATAGTCTCACTATCAATACATCGACTTATTGTAGTATTAGCATTCATCCAACTATTTGGGTGTCATGTGGAAGTCACAGAAGTACAATCAACTCTTTTGACTTTCCTTCTTACTTGGGTCCAACCCATGCTTCCACTGCGCTCCCTTTATCTATAAACAACCATTGCTTAAGACGAAGGATCTCTTATCTTGAATTCAAAAGATTTCAATATAAGAGTATTTCAACATTTATACGTGCTTCATTGTACATACAATATGAATATTGTGAAACTTCATGAATGACCAGAGTATAGACAGTAGAATGATGACACTCATCGTATCTACATCCATTTAAACTCTTAAAACTTAGGTTCAGGTAGGTACTCAAACAATTTGAATGCATCATCTCCTATAGAGCCACCATTCTGCATAATACAGAGAACCATATCATTCATGATTATATGTCGAGAGCACATATGTATGCCAGAACATCTTCTTAAATTTTATAAGGATTATTTGATAATTACGATCATTATCGACATGTCACTTCGAAAGTACATTCGATGAGATCAAGACTTATAGAGACATACAAACCCTAGAGTTTTAGTCCCATTGTCTATTTAATTATCATTCCTCATTATTATGAGGAAACTTGCACATTGCAACCACATACATTATGTGTCCAATTGCAATTACAATATCTGGATCATGAGTCTAATCCATGATATTCTACTGGTTATTATTGATTATAATATTGAGTGGGATTAAAGAAGGATTATCTGAAATAAGAAATTCGCATAAACATATATAAATATATAATTTACTTTGATTTAGGAATTTTTATGTCAAAGTTGACTTGCCATGTCAACAATGAAAGTTTATTCCCTTAATCACTTTCAATGTAAGAGATATACTTACAATTATATCTCAAGCAAGATCTGGGATCTCCTTCCTTATCTTTGTTACATCCCAATAATATGAGAACCTGTAACTCGGATAAAAAGAAACGGGAACACATTCCGCCTTGCAAGTCAAATTTGTATTTCCCAATTCAGTTATTAACACCCGGGCCCACCACCCCTAAGGTGATGTTGACCCGTCATTAATTGAATCAACCGTCAACAGGAATACAACTCGCTATGCGCAATCCAATATCGCCCCAACAATATGAGGACCCGATATTGGGGTCACTAAGCATACGTCCTTACTCTTTCGAGATGCGATGAGCTTGATCCAAATGGATCGTATGTAGGAGCTGTCACTTCGGACAGGCGTCTCCTACATACAATATCTGGCGACGGAACCCTTCGCATTGATGGGAGACCATAGATGTCACTTATGTGATCCTCCACCTCATATTCAAATTTTAATCAATTATTATGAATCATATTCATATAATTAATTCTTCCAAGGGAAATACACATCTATTCATAATAGAGTGTTTCAATTTAGACATAATTAATTCAATCACATTAAATTAATTATCCATCTAATTCAATCAACAAACTTGATTTTACTTGAATATTTGGTATTATCTCAAAGTACATATTAATTCGTATTTTAATAATTAGAAAATACATCATGATCTCTCTGGCATCATTCGTTCCCTACATGCTGTCATGGCCAGTACAGGTGGGAGTGGGACGGACTGCAACCGGTGTGACCCGCTACCCCAACGCTCCCCGACTAGACACCATATCTGCCTCGGGAAAAAATAATGCCGAGCCAATCACTTTGTACTTGAGATGATCATTGATTTTTCAACTGAAATTATACCATATAATAATAATCAAAATAATTTTGATTATAAGGAAATTTGCTAACCAAATCCCAATCCAATTCAAGCAAGTTGTTTGTTGATTGTGTTTCCAATTACGATGTAGATCAAATCTAGTCAATTATTGGTTGAGGTCAAGTCAATAAGGAAATAATCATAATTAAATATTTCTCAAATATTTTCCATAATTATTTCATGAAATTAACAATTAATTTCACTAATTGACAATCACGTGGTTCTTGATTAAGAATGTAATTTCAGCAGTGACCCCTACTTAATAAAATTAACATATCTCAATCAAAACAAATCCAAATTATGCAAAATCAGTTTCCTAAGATTACTAATTTGATTTATGACAGAACCTAAGTGATATTTCACGAATTTCAATGCGGATCAAAATAGTAATTAACTCATTAATCATGTTAAGATTCGTGTTCCCGTAACAATGAATACATGTTCATTAAAACGACCATATCTAGAGCAAACAGAATCCAAATTACGTAAACTCAGATCCTATGGTTTCCTTATTTAATGGAAAATAAATACAAGTGATTAATTCATGTTTAAACATTTTAAACAGGGCCGAATTTATTCACTAAATAGATGTGCGAAAATGAAACGTGACAAAAAATTTCGCAACCTTAATGAACCCAAGTCGTCCTAGGTTTATGGATCGTATCCAAAACCTTCGACCTAAGGCTCTAATACCACTTGAAGGATATGGTTAGATCCTTAAGAGCATCACGGAAGTGTGAGGATCGCATCGTATGCGATCGGGAGCGATTAGTCGCACTAGTTGCTCGATGAAACGGAATTTAAAAATTTTTCATGTGACAAAACCACATGATCCAAGAACACTTCTCGGATCGTTTCATCTAAACCACAAATAAGTAATAGGATCAGCGCTTGAAGTGTGGTTGTGATCGAGTCTCTAAACGAAGAGACCTCCTGTCTAAAGTCCGATCCGACAGAGGAGACACTTGCGAGCGTGTTAATGAGACACGTGCTTCTCGCAATCCATGTTGATGATCCAATAGACGGATAACCTGATCTTGACACATGAGACCCGACGTCTTCTTCACGAGCGAGGCACATCGAAGGATATGGAGATTCATGAGCAAACAATCGGGCAACATAACGACGACGCTGCGGTGATGGAGACTCTCTCTAGGACATCCATGGTTGACGGCCACATGAGAGAAGGAAAGAGGGCGTGTAGAGAGAGAGAGAGAGAGCCATATGTTCTCATTAGCATATGAAGAGAAAGGGGTTCCCTTCTATTTATAATATTTCGAGATCCATGGATATCAATCCATGGGCAACACAAATCCAATGGCTCTAAATAATTTGTGTTTCTTTTAATGGCTAAGATTTGTGTTGGTAAAAAACAACAACAATTAATTTAATTTAGATTAAATCTATATTAATAAATCAATATAAATCAATCCCAAATTAAATCAATCAAGCATGAAGATTATGGAATGAAGATTGCCTCCTTCCAATATGGGATTTGGTTGCAATCTCATGTAATCTGATGATATCTCACGAGATTACATTATTCTATGGAAATCTCCAAAATTTACAACAACAACTGTTGTAAATTATTCAACAAAAATAATTTATAATTATTTTGTGAATATTGCAATCTTACCATTGGAAAATTATGAATCACATTCAAAACCCAAAATAAAATGTGAATTACATTTTCAATTAATTGTCCAATGTGAATCCAATTCACATCAACATTTAATTAACAAATGTAAATTACAAATTGCTCTCTCTAATATATTATAAATCACATTTGTAATATATATGATTAATATGGATAGTGCTATCCACATTATTCATATCAATGGTAATTAAATCACATTTAATCATCTTGGATCTCCATTCTCATGTGCCCAAATAATGTAAATCAAATTCATATTATTTACATCTTTGATAATTAAATCACATTAAATTATCTAAGGTAACTCTTTTTATAATATGAATCAAATTCATATTATTCATGATAATTAAATCACATTTAATTATCCATTTTGTCAATGCTTGGATACATATATCAACAATGAAATTATCCTGAATTCTTTCAAAGATAATGCTCTTTCTCCGCAGATACTTGGAGATAAGGATAGGGCGATTGTATTGTTCCGCGTATAGTGACTTGGATATTGAGATTATATCTCAAATCCAGATCTCAGACCTCCCATAAATGCTTGATTAAACCAATACCGTAAATCTAATCTTCTCATTGCATCTGAATCACATTCAGATCAATGTCCAATATTTGGACCAATATCAGATTACTTATCTACTAAGAGGAGTCACTAAAATCCAGACCACTTTCATCACTCCCTAGGAATGGAAGCGTCATGGTTATACAATCGTTTATGATCATGTCACCCTCAGGTTTTCCCAATACCTATACATCCTGCATACTGGAAGACTTAGAATAAACCTGAAGTATAAGATCAATTTTACACTGTCTACTTCAGAGTTTTATCACCAAGTTTCTCATTCGATCATTGGGAGTCGGTATGGATTATATGCTTTCCAAAAGCATATATCATACCTAGATGTTGATCATATACTTTCCAAAGTATATATCAAACCTACAAATTCAGTCAAGTTTCCAAAGCAAGATGACCGTGCACGGAATTTGGTTCTCCCCAATATCTCATAAGTCAGCTCATGTCTTCTGGTTCAGTAACTGAACCTGTATGATCCCTTTGAGAGATCGTATTACTCATATGCCCTTATATGCACACCAGCGCACCGGTGTATAGACCTTGATTAGGTCATCAACCTATTGGTCTGCCAGATGTACATATTTAGACATATAGTAACACATCTGTCTTCGGTCAGAGGATGCGTGCCTATATCATGACAGCAAACGACATAGGACTTTGGTTATCTCGATCTCGTTAAGTCAACTCTTTAACCTAACTAATCTGACACCTCCGAATCTCTATTCCTATGCAGAAGACCTGCATCAAGAGGCCGGTCAGATATCTGCCTAAATGAAAAAGGATTGCCATCTCCTACTCAAGCTGGAGATCATCTGTCAACAATCATTCGATGGTGCTTGATGAGTCGTCAACCTAACTCTTTAGATATTCATCCAAGCACCAGCCTCTATTATTCAATAATTGAATCAACAGCTGTATGATCATCAAGATGGCCATTGTACGTAACCCTAATTGTACTAAGGGACCTATCATGCAAATTGGTTATTCTTCATTTCAGATTAGGGAATGATATTCGCAATAACATTTATTGCATAATGGCTCGTCGTGGGCTCGCATGTCCGACAATGTCCCACTTGCCCAAAGAGCCATTAATATGCGAATCATTTAAACCCACACTCATGTGACAATCATAGGCTATTTAGAAAATAGCTAGGTATGCTGATCAGTCACTCTATTCTCGCAAGACTACACCAAGTCCTTTTACGACATCTGCATATCCCAGTAACAATGCTCGCATCTAATGCGAATGTTGCATCTTATGCAACCAATACTCAATATAGTCAAAGCAGTTATAGCGTCCTTGATACTACTACTCAACAATTATTATAACTAGTATTACCATAATCCCTATCAGAATACCCTTATTCCTGGAGATCTCTATCTCCCAAGGTATCTGTAGTTAAGACCTTTTAGATCACTAAATATAAAGTCTTAATCTCTTGAAGATAAGACTTTGAGATCACTATCTCAAAAGGTTTGCCTTCTATGAAGATATCGTTATTACTGCAATCAAGTATTTTATCACCATAGTAGGATTAGAAACAGATTACTACTCCCACTGCATGGTAGACACCTGGCTTTTGTACACATCTAGCATATACCGGCTTCTCGGAGCTGATGCACAAGGGCAAGCAGTTTTAGCATTCACATACTCAACTCTTTGAGGTGCTATCCTTTTAGATATGTCAGTACCATATCTTGAGGAAAAGAATCCTTTCTTGGAATTTTCCAAAAAATGGAAATGTCCAAGGTGTACTATTAATGTGATTGTCCCAATACCCTCTTCTCTTTTCTTCTGAACAACTTCAGAACTAAGATCTAAGAGGTATCCTTGAGATCATATCTCGAGGTATGAAACAACCGGATTATAAAACATTTATTATTATCATCCTTATATCATTCTAAATGATTAGGATATTATCTACATTTAGCACGATGAACACAATGGCACTCCCACTAAGCTTCACACGGTTCATCAAGATTCTATCTGAAATCATAACATTTATAATTTCATCAAATCTTATGTTCCAACTACAAGAAGCTTATTTGAGTCCGAAGATGGAGTTCTTTAGCTTGCACACCTTCCTTTCTTCAACCATGAAGCCCTGGAGATACTTCATGTGAATATCCTCAAAGAGGTATTCATAAGGGAATACAATCTTGACTCACATCTTGTAGATGCCATAGTCAAGTTGTGTAGCTAGGGTTAGCAATATTCTGCTGGGTTTAAGCATGGTCACTGAAGAGAAAGTCTCATCGCAAGCGATGTCTTCTCTTTGTTGTGTAGCTCATGGCTACGAACCGTGCTTTGAAGGTCTCTACCTTCTCATCAGGTTCCCTCTTTCTCTTGAAGATCCATTTACACCATAATGGGTCTTACCCATACATTTGGATCCTCGAGGGTCTACATACAACATTTGTATATGAAGTCTACTTCAGACTTTATTGCTAACATCTATCTTTCCATGATATGATCTTCAGAAGCATCATCACCTGAAGTCAGATCAATGCCAGATTCAACTGACACATGGAATCCATCCTCAAACTTATTTGAAGAGGTATTAATGTTTCATCTTTAATTGTCTATTTAGTTTCCGATTTCAGGAGCCTCATTATCTTCTCAAGATTAAATGAGTTCCTTTACTTCATTTTCATCGTGATTCTTAAGAGTCTCATCAACTAAGAATCACATTCTCAGAGATGAGATATTTTTAAGAATCTCAAGGTCATAAAGTAGGTATCCAATACCATCCTTTATTTTCCTAATGAAGTAGCACTCTCTAGTACCAGATTCCATCTTACTCACATGGAACCTTATTAAGGATATATAATGTAGTCTCTACCACATATATATACACCTGGAAACTAAGAGATAATTAGGCTAATATTAATCATTAATCAAATCATGTCACACATAATCAATTGTATCTCCCTACAACTCTATTGAGTTAAGGTTTATTAGGAGGACTGAGGTAGGAATGATATTCACATCTCCATAAGGTATTCCTTGAATTCATCTAATAGGTACAAGCTAGCTTGGATAGATCAAATTCATTTCATCTTCCTTCAAACTTTGGTTCTAAACCAAAATTGTAAAATCTTTGAACATTTCAAAGGTTTCTTAAGTGAAGAGAAGAAATCTCATATCATACATAGTCATCAATAGATATCACATATCCATAATATTTACTATGATATAGATGATTCACATACATCAATATGTATGAGATCCTGAATACCTTGACATCTTACACCTTTCCCAAAGAAGGGTGTATTGGACATTTTACTTTTAATACAATTTTCATAAGTATGCAAGTTTTGAAATATTAGACATTCTAAAGTTTCATCTCTTACTTGTCCATTGATATCATCAATAGACATATGCCCAATACATTATGTCAGATCATTGTCAAATGATCTTCATCCTCCTATTGATCTTTAAAAGTTTAATTTTCAGTATTAGAAATCTTAATGAACCATTCATTAATTTTCTAATTTAGCGGAGTCCACTAGATGTTAGATTACTATCTGAAATATATCCATCATAGCTCTCTATGATAGGTTTATTCCAGAATTTATGTTTATTTCCAACATTTAGAAACAAACTATGAGTGTATTCTAATATCCAGGTCACAGAGACATTCTGTAAGACTAAGGGCTCCCACTGAAAATATGAAGTCTATTGATCCACTGGAAATTGTTGCAATCATTGCATCACTTCCAACATGGATAACCATTAAACCTTTAGATCAAATTTCTAATATTCTAATACAGATGCAACCTATTGCAAGTGTCATTAGAAGATTGAGATACAATTATTAGACTTTATCTTATCAAATAAGTAGGTCAATTTCAATGATTATATGTAGATTATTCTGATGTACTATCCGATTCCTTCTCTAAGGATTCTACATAGACTAGATAGTCACACTATCAATACATCGACTTATTGTAGTATTGTCATTCATCCAACTATTTGGATGTCATATGGAAGTCACATAAGTACAATCAACTCTTTTGACTTTCCTTATCTTACTTGGGTCCAACCCATGCTTCCACTGCGCTCCCTTTATCTATAAACAACCATTGCTTAAGACGAAGGATCTCTTATGTTGAATTCAAAAGATTTCAATATAAGAGTATTTCAACATTTATACATGCTTCATTCAATTCATACAATATGAATATTGTGAAACTTCATGAATGACAAGAGTACAGACAATAGAATGATGACACTCATCGTATCTACATCCATTTAAACTCTTAAAACTTAGGTTCAGGTAGGTACTCAAACAATTTGAAAACATCATCTCCTATAGAGCCACCATTCTGCATAATGCAGAGAACCTTATCATTCATGATTATATGTCGAGAGCACATATGTATGCCTGAACATCTTCTTAGATTTTATAAGGATTATTTGATAATTACGATCATTATCGACATGTCACTTCAAAAGTACATTCGATGAGATCAAGACTTATAGAGACATACAAACCCTAGGGTTTTAGTCCTATTGTCTATTTAATTATCATTCCTCATTATTACGAGGAAACTTGCACATTGCAACCACATACATTATGTGTCCAATTGCAAGTACAATATCTGGATCATGGGTCCAATCCATGATATTCTACTGGTTATTATTGAGTATAACATTGAGTGGATTTAAAGAAGGATTATTTGAAATAAGAAATTTGCATAAACATATGTAACTATATAATTTACTTTGATTTAGGAATTTTTATATCAAAGTTGTCTTGCCATGTCAACAATGAAAGTTTATTCTCTTAATCACTTTCAATGTAAGAGATATACTTTCAATTATATCTCAAGCAAGATATGGGATCTCCTTCCTTATCTTTGTTACATCCCAATAATATGAGAACCTGTAACTCGGATAAAAAGAAACGAGAACACATTCCGCCTTGTAAGTCCAACTTGTATTTCCCAATTCGATCTTTAACACCCGGGCCCACCACCCCTAAGGTGATGTTGACCCGTCATTAATTGAACCAACCGTCAACAAGAATACAACTCGCTGTGCGCAATCCAATATCGCTCCAATAATATGAGAACCCGATATTGGGGTTACTACGCATACGTCCTTACTCTTTCGAAAAGTGATGAGCCCGATCCAAATGGATCGTATGCAGGAGCTGTCACTTTGGACAGGCGTCTCCTACATACTATATCTGGCGACGGAACCCTTCGCCTTGACGGGAGACCATGGATGTCACTTATGTGATCCTCCACCTCATATTCAAATTTTAATCAATTATTATGAATCATATTCATACAATTAATTCTTCCAAGGAAAATACACATCTATTCATAATAGAGTGATTTTAATTGGATATAATTACTTAATCACATTAAATTAATTATCAATCCAATTCAATCAACAAACTTGATTTTACTTGAATATATTGTATTATCTCAAAGTACGTATCGAATTTTAATAATTAGAAAATACATCTTGATCTCATAGGCATCATTCGTTCCCTACCCGATGTCATGGCCAACACCGACGGTAGTGGGACGGACCGCAACCGGTGCGACCCGCTACCCCTACGCTCCCTGACTAGACACCTTATCCGCCTCGGGAAAAAATAATGCCGAGCCAATCACTTTGTACTTGAGATGATCATGGGTTTTTCATTCGAAATTATACCATATAGTAATAATCAAAACAATTTTGATTATAAAGAAATTTGCTAACCAAATTTCCAATCCTATTCAAGGAAGTTGTTTGTTGATTGTGTTTCTAATTATGATCCAGATCAAATCTAATCAACTATTGGTTGAGGCCAAGTCAATTAAGGAAATAATTATCATTAAATATTTCTCAAATATTTTCCATAATTATTTTATTAAATTAACAATTAATTTCACTAATTGACAATCACGTGGTTCTTGATTAGGAATGTAATTTCAGCAGTGACCCCTACTTACTAAAATTAACATATCTGAATTAAAACAAATCCAAATTATGCAAGATCAGTTTCCTAAGATTGCTAATTTGATTTATGACAGAATCTAAGTGAATTTCACGCATTTCAATGCGGATAAAAACAGTAATTAACTCATTAATCATGTTAAGATTCGCAGTTCCCGCAACAGTGAATACGTGTTTATTAAAATGACCATATCTCGAGCAAACGGAATCCAAATTACGTAAACTCAGATCCTATGGTTTCCTTATATAATGGAAAACAAAATCCAAGTGATTAATTTGTGTTTAAAATATTTTAACAAGGTCGAATTTATTTACTAAATAGATATGTGAAAATGAAACACGACAAAAATTTTCACAACCTTAATGAACCCAAGTCGTCCTAGGTTTACGGAATGTATCCAAAACCTTCAACCTAAGGCTCTGATACCACTTGAAGGATATGGTTAGATCCTTAAGCGTATCATGGAAGCATGAGGATCACATCTTATGGGATCGGGAGCGACTAGTCGTACTAGTTGCCCGATGCAGCGGAATTTAAAAATTTTTCAAGTGACGAAACCGGATGATCCAAGAACACTTCTCGGATCGTTTCGTCTAAACCACAAACAAGTATTAGAATTACCTCTTGAAGCGTGGTTGCGATGGAGTCTCTAAACGAATAGACCTCCTGTCTCAAGTCCGATCCGACGGAGGAGACGCTTGCGAGCGTGTTGATGAAACACGTGCTTCTCGCAATCCTTGTTGATGATCCAAGCGGCGGATCTCCTGATCTCGACACACGAGATCCGACATCTTCTTCACGAGGGATGCATACCGAAGGATACAGAGATCCATGAGCAAACAATCGGGAAGCATAACGACGACGCTGCGGTGATGGAGATTCTCTCTAGGGCATCCATGGTGGACGGCCACATGAGAGAAGGAAAGAGGGAATGTAGAGAGAAAGAGAGAGCCTTATGTTCTCATTAGCATATGAAGAGCAAGGGTTTCCCTTCGATTTATAATATTTTGGGATCCATGGATCTCAATCCATGGGCAAGACAAATCCAATGGCTCTCATTGATTTGTGTTTCTTTTAATGGCTAAGATTTGTGTTAGTAAAAACAAACAACTTAATTTAATTTAGATTAAATCTATATTGATAAATCAATATAAATCAATCCCAAACTAAATCAATCAAGCATGGAGATTATGGAATGAAGATTGCCTCCTTCCATAATATGGGATTTGGTTGCAATCTCATGTAATCTCATGATATCTCATGAGATTACATTATTCCATGAAAATCTCCAAGATTTACAACAACACTTGTTGTAAATTATTCAACAAAAATAATTCATAATTTTTTTGTGAATATTGTAATCTTACCATTGGAAAATTGTGAATCACATTCACAACCCAAAATAAAATGTGAATTACATTTTCAATTAATTATCCAATGTGAATCCAATTCACATCAACATTTAATTAACAAATGTAAATTACAAATTTCTCTTTCTTATATATTATAAATCACATTTATAATATATATAATTAATATGGATAGTGCTATCCACATTATTCATATCCATGATAGATAAATCCCATTTAATCATCTTGGACCTCTATTCTCATGTGCTCAAATAATGTAAATCAAATCCATATTATTTACATCTTTGATAATTAAATCACATTTAATTATCTAAGGTAACTCTCCTTATAATATGAATCAAATTCATATTATTCATGATAATTAAATCACATTTAATTATCCATTTTATCAATGCTTGGATACATATATCAACAATGAAATTATCCTGAACTCTTTCAAAGATAATGCGCTTTCTCCGCGGATACTTGGAGATAAGGATAGGGCAATTTTATTGTTCCACGTATAATGACTTGGATATTGAGATTACATCTCAAATCCTGATCTCGGGCCTCCCATAGATGCTTGATTAAATCAAGACCGTAAATCTAATCTTCTCATTGCATCTGAATCACATTCAGATCAGTGTCCAATATTTGGACCAAGATCAGATTACTTCTCTACTGAGAGGAGTCACTAAAATCCAGACCCGTTTCATCACTCCCTAGGAATGGAAGCGACATGGTTATATAATCATTTATGATCACATCACCCTCAGGTATTCCCAATACCTGTACATCCTGCATACTGGAAGGCTCATAATAAACCTGAAGTATAAGATCAATTTTACACTGTCTACTTCAGCTTTTTATCCCCAAGTTTCTCATTCGATCATTGGGAGTCGGTATCGATCATATGCTTTCCAAAAGCATATATCATACCTAGGTGTTGATCATATACTTTCCAACAGTATATATCAAACCTATAAATTCACTCAAGCTTCCAAAGCGAGACAACCGTGCACGGAATTTGGTTCTTCCCAATATCTCATGAATGAGCTCATGTCTTCTGGTTCAGTAACTTAACATGTATGATCTCTTTGAGACATTGTATTACTCATATGCCCTTATATGCACACCAACGTGCTGGTGTATAGACCTTGATTAGGTCATCAACCTATTGGTCTACCAAATGTACATATTCAGACATATAGTAACACATCTGTCTCCGGTCAGAGGATGCGTGCCTATATCATGACAGCATACGACATAGGACTTTGGTTATCTCGATCTCGTTAAGTCAACTCTTTAACCTAACTAATCCGACACATCTGAATCTCTATTCCTATGCAGAGGACCTGCATCAAGAGGTCGGTCAGATATCAACCTAAATGAAAAAGGATTGCCATCTCCTACTCAGGCTGGAGATCATCTCTCAATAATCATTTGACAGTGCTTGATGAATCGTCAATCTAACTCTTTAGATATTCATCCAAGCACCAGCCTCTATGATTCAATAACTGAATCAACTGCTGTATGATCCTCAAGATGGCCATGGTACATAACCCTAATTGTACTAAGGGACCTATTATGCAAATTGGTTATTCTTCATTTCAGATCTGGGAATGATATTTGCAATAACATTTATTGCATAATGGCTTGCCGTGGGCTCGCATGTCCAACACATTGTATCTCTAATTCCGATTGTTTTACCCATTTTCGGGCAGTCAGTTCAGTACTTCACATAGTCTTCTACATCTTTGAACAAGGTCGGCCACCAAACGTCGTATTTGAATACTTTCGCTTCCGTTCTTCTTCATGAATATTGTCTTCCAGATTCTCAATCTTGGCAATGCACGAGGACACTTGTGAATTCCTCCTGAGGAGTACACACTCTCCAGATATAATCTACCCCCTCACGAAAGAGATATGGGTCCTACCCCTAGTAGAAGTGGATATTAGATAAGAATTTATTAACTTTTAGTTTCTACCAATCTTTTGGAGTTTTATTAGACATAAGATAATTCACAACATCAACAAACCAGGGGAGTGAGGTGATTGAAAATATAGCTTCGTCTGGAAAGGTCTTGGTAATCGGTCTCAAAATCTGCTCAGGAGATTCATGCTTGGGTAATCTTGAGAGATGCTTTGCCACAACATCTTTGATTTAGGATTGTCTCGGATCTAGAGGTCAAACTCCTGGAGTAGGAGGATCCATCTAATAAGGCATGGTTAAACATCCTTCTTCTAATGCAAGTAGTGGATGGCAGAACAGTCAGTGTATACTACGACTTCGGATCCAAGGAGATGGGATCTGAACTTCTCTAGGGCAAAAACTACTGCTATCAGTTCTTTCTTAGTAATAGTGTAATTCTTTTGAGTTCATCTAGTGTTCTACGAACATAGTGGATAACAAATGGTACATTGTCTTTCCTTTGTCCCAACATGACACTGATGGCATAATCCAACGCATCCGTCATGATCTCAAATGGTAGTGTCCAGTCCGGTGACTACAGGACAAGATCCTGTGTAATCAAATCTTTCAACTATGAAAAGTCTTGAAGAACACAATCATCAATAATAAAGTCTGTATCCTTGCCTAGCAATTCGGTCAATGGTCGTAAAAGCTTACTAAAATCTTTGATGATGCATTAGTAGAAACCGATGTGCCTTAGGAATGATTGGACTTATTTGAGGTTGGAAGGGGATGAATCCCCATTTCATGACCTTTATTCTATCATTTTGGCCTTAAAAACCCTAGCTAATGTATGTAAATAACATTAATTTGTACAAGATAGCATTCATCATTTATTACATTTATTGTGCAAATAATAATGTTTTTAATGCCAAAATAATAGAATAAAGAGAAGAAAAGAAAAGGGAATAAAATATTGTAAATATTTTATGCCCCTGAACCCCGAGAACAAGTCAAGAATTAAGTTGGTCGACAAGGAATAAAGTAGGGGGACATAATGGCCAAAAAGACAAAAAAATCCAATTCTTTTATTCATCATTTAAGCAATTTTTTACACATATTTTATTCTTTATTATTTATTCATCAAATGAAGAAACTTTGAACATAAAAATTGTAGATAATATTGTAAATAAAAATACAAAATTGAGTTTGTGCAAAAATAGTACATAATGTTCTTTTTATACACTAAATAAAAAGCCAAAAACCAAACTTCAAGGACCCATATCTTTCAAATAAAAACTCAAAACATATCAAAATCACCTTTATATAACTTCTCACAAGCTATTTAACGGTGGTAGTCTTATATTTTTTGGATTTACTTTGTGAAAGTTAGGTTTTTGACCCTCATTGTATATTATACCGATTAAAATATTCATTTTATTCATCCTCAATTATTTCTAAAAATTTATATTTTATAAATAATATTTATAACATATGTGCATATTAAAACTATAATAAAACCAAAAAGAAAATGAAAAATATACGAGAAGACATAGACAAAATTTCTATGTTATATATGTGTATAAATAAAAGGGAAACACATTCTTTTATTCCTTATTCTTTCATAATTTTGTAAATATTATCTATATTCCATTAAAATTACAAAACCAAAATAAAAGTCATTAAAATACATTAAAAAATAAAATGTATATAAAACATAGGTAAAGTATTTATAATATACATGTAGAATATACATACTTATTTATTTAAGTATACAAATTACATCATAAAAATAAAACAAAAATATATTTATACTCACAAAAATGAGTTATAAATATATAAAATAAAAGAATAAAATATACAAAATAAAATTAAAAATGTATAAAACATAGATGAATATACCTATATAAACATTATTAAAAGTTAACTACTAATAAATAATGCCAAAAAATAAATAAAAATCTTAATAAAATACTACATGAAATAATAAACATTTTTTATTTTATACTTGAAAATTAATAAAATCATTTAATAGGTGTAATTTACAAGTCAATAATTGATCATCCGACTTTGTCGTTTTGTGTTGACGTGGACCAATCACTGGTAGTCAACTATTGATCACAGTCAACTGTCTTCACCACTTCTAGACGTGACACGCCTGTCCAATCCAGCAATTCCGGGCAATTTTTCTGAGCATCTCATCAATCTATCACCTTCGCCCCCTTCATACGAAATAATCATCGATCATTGTACATACACACCCTGCACTCTAATCACGTGTACATATGCCCAAATAATAGTGTTTAGACAGTCAGTAATTGTGCTCAATAAGGTCTATAAATAAAACCCCCGAATCTTCTTCCAACTTTGGTCACTTTCACGAGTCTAGGAGCTCTTGCCTTGAATCCATATCGCCTTCTCGTGATAGGAGGAGGTGTTACGTGCTCAAGCAAAGCTTCAGGAGGCCGGGGTAAACCCATGACCCCCTTCACCGGCGACCCTGCTCCCTGGGCAACCCCAGGTATAAGAGCTGCCCTTTTCTTGTTTATTTCCTTTAACTTAGCAGTAGTTTTCATTTTCAGTCTTCAGTTAGGATTTAGTTGATCGAACTAGCGTACTTAGAGTCCCCTGTAGTTCGCCGGAGTCGAGCTCCGGCGAGCTCCACTGCATGTGACCAATTGCTCTCAGACTCCGCTGTCACCCTCGTTTCTCTCCCCTTTTACTTCCCTACGCCTCGTGCCCCTCCATTCACCCAGATCAACATTAGGTCTGGAGATTCGCTCCTCTCATCCCGCCACCCATCGGAGGAGCTCTTCCCGATCCACATCTCATCCATTCCGATGAATAAGGCCCCCAGGCCCTTCGTAGCGTTGCATGTGATCTTCTTGCAGTGTTTGGAGGGCCAAAGGACCCACTTGGGGTCGGATTTTGTCAACGAAAAGGCACCTGGGGCTCCTCTTCTTCGTCGACACCATGCGACCACATCGGAGCTCCAGGTGCTCGATTGAAGCTATCATCTAACGCGGAGGACCACCAGGAATGTCTAGAGTCCCTCGGAGGAAGAAACAGAGGTCGGAGGAGCCTGCAATGTCCGATCAAAGATCTCACCAGGCGAGCTTCTTCGCCATTCTTCCAGCCCTTCCTGTTGTCGTACGATCAAGAGCCGCCGTCCAGATGCGGTAGAAGCCGTTGGATGGAGTCCATTCAACCGTCAGATCATCCTCATCGATCTAATCGCCGTCGTCCAAACGCGAAGGGGTATTCGCCATCCGTTGCACGCCACGTGTATTAAGGGGAGAAGCTCAACCATCCGGTAGCACACAAGTTTAGGGTGTATTGCATATCTTCCCCTACCATTTTTGTATTTTTTTATTAGTCCTATAAATAAAAGTTAACATTATAAATGATTTGGATATTTTTGCACTGGCCCCCCTGAACTTTTTTTATTTCTATTTGGGTCCAGTCCACATCACCTCATGTGCTCTCCCACTGAGGTGGCGAAATTGCAGGGATACCCCTGCCTATTTTTGTATTTCTAAAAAGCCCAATAAAATGAAATTAACGTTGTATATTTTTGTTGAAATTGCTGGAAGGCCCCTAAACTTTCTGTATTTGCATGTTGGTCCCTCCCAATGTGCATCACGTGTTGTCCCACGTGATGGGTAAATTACATGGGTACTCTTGGCATTTTTTTATTTTATAATATATCATTAAATTTTTAATTGCGTTATATATTTCCGGTACTTTTGTATATAGCCCCATATAGTATACGTTTATTGCAAAAATGCCCCTGCTAGGACATATATTTTTGTATGTTTTATCTATTTATTAAAAATACCTACCATGCTCTTAAAAATCCACAAAAATAGGGTTAAATGTTTCATGCATTGTATTTTCAAGCCACGTGTCCACTTTGCTTTTTTGCATTTAATCTATTTATTAAAACTAAAAAGGAGCCTATTTATTCGCCGTTTAACTTAGAAAACACCAAAAAAATATAAAAACATTTTAAAAAATTCCAAAAAAAATATAGTATATTTTAGCATTTATTAAGTCCAGAAACAAAAACTCCTAAAAATATAAAAAAGAAAATGATAAAAATAAAAAGCGCCAAAATCCAACAAAAAAATTTAAAATTCTACAAAAATACCAAAAATATATTTTTCTGTTTTATAATTATCCATACATTATTATTTATATGTTAAAATTAATTTGGGTAATTTTGAGAGCTATTTATTATTTTTAAAACCCAAATTAATTTCAGATTATTTATTAATTCCTTAGATATTTTTTACTTTAAAAATACATAAAATTAGCACAAAAATTCCAAAAAAATAACAAAAAAAACTAGAAAAATATGAAAATCAGAAAAACATTATATTTACGGTATTTTATTTATTTTTACATGTTTTTATCTATATAGTTTCTATGTATACCTTTTACTTTATTTATACATATACATATACATACATATATATATATTATATGTAAATAAAAAAGAAATATAAAAATTGAAAAATATAAAAAGAAAATACTAAATTATAAAATAGAAAATAAAAGAAAAAATTATAAAATCCAAAAATCCACAAAAAAGACCTATATAAATGAATGACTCGGTTGTGCCAAAATAACCTTTGGCTACCTATTTTGCTCTATGTGGTTCGACCTCTACATGCTTTCCTGCTATGCATTTTATGGTGGAGATAATAACTTTAGCCTCACTTGTGCTCTTGCCTTGTGAGATCATGCGACCCATAATTCTCCTCAGTTATCAGATGGCGCCGTTGTCGGGGAGCAATGAGCATAGACTATTTTCACCAGTCATTTTTATATAGTCATTTATCTGATTTATTGATTCATTGTTGTAAATATTCATTAATTTATTTGCAATTAATTCTTTGATTATTGTTGTAAATATTCATTGATTTGATTATTTGATTATATATACTAATGCCATCTTTTGTGACTTTATTGCGAGGGCCCACCACGCGAGGACGACTTCTTAGGAGGTCGATGCAACCAAGCTTGGAGGAGGCTGGTCTTCTCTTTATGACCAGCTGGAGAGAGAGCACCAAGGAAGCAAGGAGGAGGAATTAGCTTAGAAAACAAATCAATTTGTATTTTATGGTGAGAGAGAGACATTTTAGGCATGTAAAATAACTCGGACTCGACTCTTCACAACAAGGTCCAGTGCTTGGGTGTTTGTTCACCTGAGGGCCTCATCATAGTTTTCCACGTTTTCTCGCCTTCTTTTATTTGTTTTCCGCTGTTTTGAGCTTTTCATATTATCTTACTTTGATACAGTGAGATACAATTATCTCAACACTCCCCCTCAAGCTGGAGCATAAATATCAATCATGCTCAGCTTGGAACAACACCTCTGAAATGGACCTCTAGCCAGAGCATTGGTGAAGATGTCAACCGTCTGATCTCCTGTGGAAGCATGAGAGGTGGATATAATACCTTTCTAGATCATATCTCTAGTGTAATGACAATCCACCTCCATATGCTTCGTCTGCTCATGAAAAGCAGGGTTATTAGCAATAAATAATGCTGCATGATTATCAGATAAAAGCTTCATAGGAAGAGAAACCTCAATAGTAAGGTCGATCAATACCGATCTAACCCTGTGTGCATGGAGCCCCTAGATTTAGGTTGTTTGACTCGGTAACTAGGTCCAAACCTTAATAAGAATGCATGTTCCTATAGACTCTTATGAATGGATCTAGTCAAATTAATAATGTTAGTAAGTCAAATTTGAGACCGCGTGCTGCTAGAGATCGTACATAGTGCGTGTAGGACCCGTTGTGGCGGGCACCGATCGGCATCAGAAACCAGACCTTGGTCTCATTTTTGAATAACTAAAAATTGGTTCTCATGATTAATAGCAGCTACTGTTTCTGGCGATTTTGTCAATTGCACACTGCCATGTAGATATGTTTAAAAATTCTATTTTGCATACCGCATGGAGAGAGCTGGTATGCACTATATGTATTCTAACTTAGCATGCGTCATTAGCCTCAATGGTGAGATTTCCATCATTGAATCGACATGCACAACTTTTCCACTATCTCCCTCTGATTTTGAGCACCTAGGACTTAAATGGAAATCTACAAAAACATTAGGTGCTTGTATGAAAACAAACTCAAAAAAAGTGAAAATCCAAAAATTAAAACAAGGGGACTGCTAAATAAACTTTGACTTTAATTAAAATCTGTTCTGAGTTCATAAAGCCCTCATTATTTTCAGGAACCTTCGAAGGGGACCAGAACCCCTCCCATGAGCGAGGCACGCCCCACTAAGGAATAGAGCCAAAATGCCAGTCTGTAACTGCCTTGTGCATCGCTTGGATTTCTGAAGTAATGGCGCTTCTATCGATCGTGATCGAGTAGGGTCTTTTCAATGATGGTATTCCCACCTTGTGTGGAACATCGACATGGTCTAAAGTACTGAGCATAGGCCAATATCTTTAGCATACCACATGGAGAGAGCTGGGATGCACCGTAAGTATTCTAACTCAGCATGCATCATTAGGCTCAATGGTGAGATTTCCATCATTGAATCGACTTGCATGGCTTTTCCGCTATCTCCCTTTGATTTTGAGCACCTAGGACTTAAATGGAAATATACAAAAATGTTAGGCGCTTGTATGAAAACAAACTCAAAAAAAATGAAAACCCAAAAATTAAAACAAGGGGACTACTAAATAAACTTTGACCTTAATAAAAATCCGTAATGGATGATCATTGTTCTGAGTTCATAAAGCCCTCATTGTTCCCAGGTACCTTCGTAGGGTACCAAAACCCCTCCCATGAGCGAGGCACATCCCACTAAGGAATAGAACTAAAATGTCAGTCTTTCCGAAGTAATGGCTCTTCTATTGTACGCAACCGTGTAGGTTTTGTCAACGATGGTATTCCCACCTTGTGTGGAACATTGACATGGTCTAAAGTACTGAGCATAGGCCACACCTTCACGAGGGTGTCTGTCTCATTGGTTTGCGTCCGAGTAGGTTGTTGCATGCTCACAGGTGATTCCGTTCCGAGCGAGAACTAAAATATTGGTTTCTCCTATCGGCTTCCTCTCTCTATTTCTTTGGCTGAGTAGGGATCCAGGAAGGGTTACAAGCACCTCAAAAAATACAGACTACAGGTTACAAAGGAGAAGGACAAGTACGAGATACTTTTCTGGCAGTACTCTCTCTCCTATAGGGTTAGCATGCTAAGGACTTGTTATAAGATATGCATGAAATAACAACTCTAAAACAGAAAGGTAATAAGTAGTTGGACCTTTACGACTTCACTTAGTGTGAGTTGGTGAACCCAATTTTTTACTATGTTTGTATGGATCTAGATTAAGGTTCAAAGATCAAAGTCCCACGTGCTTGCATAAAATTTTGTCATGTGTTTCTCCCTTTGACCCCCGCTCAGTTTGAGCTTTTCTACTATTTTGCACTCTATTTTATTCCACGTTGACCACTGTATCTTTCTTCTTGCATCGATCTCCCTTTTGCTTCATGAAGTCGATCCATGGATGGCTTAGTCGGAACCCCGCTGACACCCACATCGATTCCATAGACTCAGCATCGCCAATAATTCGAGGCAATTCCCGAGAACCCGATCCGGACCTTGCGGGTCAATCACCAGACTCCTCATTTTATACCCATAGATTCAAATGATCGTACTATTGTTTTATCTAATGTTGTCACTCTTAGGAGAGGTAGGGCCTTACCTCCATCTGGCATCAACAATGGGGACAATAAAGCTTCAGGTGAATCGACATCTTCTGCATTAACCATGCCAGCTACAGGGACGGGTGAGGAAGAAGAAGGAGGAGCCATTCCAGTTGTCACTCGCCACCATCATAAAAAAGAACAAAAAAAATCAGCAAAAGCAAAAAGAACAAAAAGAAGATCATCGTCTAAGTAAAGCCATGCCAACCTTGGAGGAGCCTCCAACAGCATCCGATCCTACGCCAGTCGACGGAGCAGAGGCCCCACTTTTTACCTATACACCAGCACCAACATCTCAGCTTCCAGATTGTACACCTTTTTGTAACTTGGATGTACAACGTTTTGTGGACGATGATTTTGTTGTAAATAAGAACATAATTTTGAATTCAACAATGTTCATATTCCATTTCCTGATGCAATAGAAAAATAAAAAAATGCAAAAAGAAAAAGTGCATTATCTAATCCTGAAGTTGTGGATATTGTTAATAACTTAACTGTTGAGATTCCTCTGATGAAGGCCATGGAGTACATGCTAGTTGTGAAGAAAGGTTTGAAAGAGGCATGTACAAGCAAGCATCACCTAACACAAAGAAACAGATGCAGGCAGGTTGAGAAGCACGTTCTCACCATGGCCACTGTAGCAGCCATCAACAACCTCCTACAGAAGAAGTAGGACAAAGGAGCACCTCTTATCAGTTGTGAGGTTTTTTTTATCAAGTCTTCAAGCACACTTTGCTTGACAGCGGTTCTTACATCAAACTTCTGCCCTCGTCGTTACTGCAAGAATTTGGGCTAGGTCCACTCAAACAGACACATATGATCCTTCAGTTCGCTGACTGATCTATCAAGCGACCTAGAGGTCTTTTGGAAGACATTGTGGTAAAGGTGCAGGAAATGCAGTTTCAAGTTAATTTTGTAGTCCTTGATATGTACTCCCCTACACCCTTACTCCAGACTCCTATCATCCTTGGCCGGCCATTCCTTCGCACCTCAGAAGCCGTGGTTGACTATTGGTCTTGCAAGATTACATTCAGCTCGGGCAACAAGAGAATCACTATAAACATGATCAGGGGGCTGAAAGTCAAGACTGATGAGAGTCGTGCAACATCAGAAGCAGACTGTGACTTTATTGCAAAAATCAGAGATACAACACTCTCTTTAGATGATCCATGGACCCAAGAAATCCTCTCCGTGGAGGAAGACTTGGAAAGCACAGTCGACACATGCTTTGATGATACTTGGGAGACTGACTCCAATATGATGATGCATCTTTTTGACACTAATAATTGACTCCAGCCTGAACACGATGAGCCTAGTGCAGAACTGTTCAGCACATTAACAAAATCTCAATAGAATACAGAGGTCAGTAGCTCTGCCCAAGTTCAAGCAGCATGTCCTACCACCAGTACAGTTTTCGAAGTGACTAACAAATCAGCCAGATCGGAACCAGAACTCAATCCACTTCCAGTAGACCTGAAGCAACATCAGTAGTAGATTGACTCCGAAGTAGGAATTTCGACTTCTCGAGGTTCTAGAGAAGAACCACAAGGCACTTGGTTGTCATGTATCAGATCTCCACGGGATAAATCCTGCACTATGTTCACACCACATTTTCCTAGAAGAAAATGGCAAGCCATCCCACGAATTCCAAAGAAGACTGAATCCAAACCTCAGGGATGTCGTCATGAAAGAAATCACTAAATGGTGTGACACATGATTCATTTATCCTATCTCCGATTCAAAATGGATGGGCCCTTTGCACATAGTTCCAAAGAAGTCAGGGCTCACTGTGGTTACAAATGACAGAATGAGGAAATATCTACTCGGGTACTGACATCCTGGCATGTATGTGTTGACTACCACCGTCTTAATGCAGCAACAAAGAAGGAACACTTCCCCTAGCCATTCATTGATCATGTTTTGGAAAGACTAACCGACAAGGAGTTCTTCTGCTTTCTGGATGGGTACTGCGGGTACAACCAAATGACAATTGCCACTGAGGATCAGGAGAAGACTACAATCACTTGCGCGTTCGGTATCTATGCTTTCAGGAGAATGCCCTTTGGATTGTGCAACGCACCAACGACACAACAGAGATGCATGCTTGCAGTTTTCGCCGAGATGGTGGGTAGTTTTCTTGAGGTGTTTATGGATGACTTCTCCATCTATGTTATAGTTTTGATTCTTGTCTTGAGCGCCTAGACAGAATACTTCAGAAATGCCATGAAGTCAATCAAGTGCTATCATGGGAAAAGAGCCACTTCAAGGTCACAGAAGGAATTGTGATGGGTCATGTTATTTCCAAATGTGGTAAGGAATTCGACCCGACAAAGGTAGATGTGATAGCCAATCTTGAGATGCCTCAGACTGTAAAGAATGTGAGGTCATTCCTAGGGTATGTGGGATTCTACAGAAGGTTCATCCATGATTTCAGCTGCATCGCCCGACCTCTTACCTTCTATACAAGGAGACTGAGTTCAATGTTGATCAACAGGTTCTCCTTTCATTCAATTAGTTGAAGGAGCTTATCACTCAAGCTCCAATCCTACAGCTGCCAGATTTGTATCTTCCCTTTGAGATCATGACAGATGCGCCGGATTTTGCAGTTGGGGTTGTGTTAGGACAGAGGAAATACAAGGTGCCCTATGCCATTCATTACGCCAGCAAAGCAATAGATGAAGCTCAGAGAAATTCCACGGTGACAGAGAAAGAGTTGCTGGTTGTGGTATTCACCCTAGAGAAGTTCATATCTTATTTACTTGGATCAAAAGTCACCATCTTCACCGACCACTCTGCTATCAGATATTTACAAAAGAAAAAGGATGCCAAACCCAGACTAATTAGATGAATCCTTCTCCTCCAGGAATTCGATTTGGAAATCAAGGACAAGCCTGCAGTTAAGAATGTGGTAGCAGATCATCTCTCCAGAATTGAGCAGCAAGAGACTCCTCTAAGTAGTGCATCTATCATGGAAACCTTTCTTGACGAGTCGATTATGGCAGTGGATCCACTCCCTTGGTATGCTGATATTATCAACTACCTCGTTTCGGGGATAGTACCGTCAGATTGGACGAAGATCCAGAAGGACAAATTCTTATCAACAATCAATTTCTACCAATGGGAAGATCCTCTCTTATTCAGGCAAGGAGCAGATTGCATTTGGTGCAGGTGTATCCCTCAGGAGGAACATCATAGTGTCCTCGAGCATTGTCACTCGCTCGAATCTGGTGGACACCACTCTGGCGACAGGACGACAGCAAAAGTACTTCAGTGTGGCTTTTGGTGGCCCACATTATTCAAGGATGCAGCAGCCTTCGTCAAACGATGCACTGACAGTCAGAGATTGAAAGGCATACTCACGGTGAAAGACTCGATGCCCGTGAAGATCATTCAAATAGCAAACGTCTTCGATGCTTGGGTCATCGATTTTATGGGACCTTTCCCTAACAGTCAGGGATATGAGCACATCCTTCTTGCCGTCGACTATGTGAGTCATAGGTTGAAGCTATCCTCGCTCGAGCCGCAGACAATCGGATAATATGCCGATTTCTAAGCGAGAATATCATTTTGCAGTTCGGGATTCCGAAGATTCTGATATTAGATGGGGGTAGCCACTTCATAAAAAAAGAGGTCAAGAAATTAATGAAGGAATACAACATCGACCATCGAGTCCCATCTCCTTATCATCCACAGACTAATGGCATGGCAGAATTATCGAATAGGGAAATTTAGACAATCCTTCAGAAACTTGTAAGGCTGGACAGAAAGAATTGGTCCCAACTCTTGGACTCCGTCCTATTGGCATACAAAACCGCTTACAAGTCCCCCTTGGGCATGTCACCCTATCAACTGGTATATGGGAAACCATGTCATCTACCCATATAATTAATTCACAAATCCTTGTGGGCAATCAATATGTGCAATTTGAACTCATGTAGTAGTGGTCAGAAAAGAAAAGATGATCTGAACAGACTCCTGGAATTCTGAGACTATGCATACGATAACACATTATTATACAAGGAGAAGGTGAAATGTTGGCATGACCGGCACATCAGACAAAAGACCTTCGAAGTTAGACAGAAAGTGTGGTTATTTCATGCAAAGTTAAAGATCTTCTCGGGCAAACTAAAAAGTAAATGGACATGGCCATTTCAAGTTTGAGAAGTGCGTGGTAATGGGAGTATTGCAATATCAGAATTGTCTCCCGGCACACAACCATTCATCGTCAACGGTCAACTACTAAATCCCTACCTTGAGCCTGATACTTTCTTAGTTGTTGTCGACTCAATCCAGGTCATGCGATCTGAAGATACATCCACAACACGGGCACCATCAAAAGATTCAGACAATGCAACTTAAAAACGTTTCCTTTGATTTCTTCTCTTTTCTTGTTTTATTTTTTTTCCTTTTCTATGTTCTTTTTCTACCAAAAAGATGTCACCCCTTGTTGTCAGTCTTGTATACTTAGGACGTACTTTATCCTAAGTATAGGGGGTGACAACCCCGAGTCCTTTCATTCTTTGATCCTCTCTAGTGTCTCCTCTTCTTGTCTATACTTAGGGATATCTTACGCTAAGTATAGGGGGAGACAGTCCAAGTATGTTCTGTTCATTCTCACCCTTGACCATCCCTGCCTTGTATACAGTCTGCTATACTTAGGATTATTTGATCCTAAGTATAGGGGGGATGGTCAACTTCCTGTTCATTTATTTATCTCCTCATTCCTTCATTCTTTAGACTTTTCTATACTCAGTCCGAGTTATGTCTTTTCTTTTTCTCTTTGATCTATGAGGACATAGCTCGAGCTAAGTATAGGGGGGTCGTATATAATATGTATATACTTTAAGCCATAACTCGTACTTTTGTATTTTAAATAATACCCATGGCTGAAAATAATGTTAAATTCGTCACAATCTTCTAATAAAAAGATGTTTATAGCTCCTTGAACACTTTTTGTACATTTTGATTAATAAATCAGCCAAAAATATTTTTGCAAAATGTTTGAAAAATATTTTGAAATACTTTTTGAATTTTTTTTAAAAGCTGTTTGGAAAATATTTTGTTAAAAGTGTTCAACCTTTGTAAATATTTTTGTTTGCAAAAAAGTTGTTTTCTTTGCGTGAAATAAAAATGTTTGAAACATTATTTCCAAATGGTTGGAAAAATGGGTGCAAATATATTTTGAAAAATCTATATATACTGTTTGAAAAACCTTTGCAAAACAATTTTCAAATATGTGTAAGTATTTGTAAAAATTGTTTGTGAAAATTATGTTGGACTATAGTTTTCAAAATTGTTTAAAAATGATTTTCAAATAAATTTGGAGCAGTATAAACACATATATTAAAAAATTACTAAAATATTTATCCGTTCGGAATCTAAACCTTCTGATTTCAAAAACACCAAAAATCTTTTGTATTAACACATTTATTAACACATGGCATTTTTATTCCTCAAATTCTTCTTGTATATACTGATTAATAAATCAGGATCAAAATGTTTTTGCAAAATGATTTGAAAAATGGTGTGACCCATTTGGAAAACTTTTTGTGAAATGTTTTCAACCTTTGTAAAAATATTTTGATTTGCAAAAATTCTTTCCTTTGTGTGAAATAATGTTTTTGAAAACCTAATAGCAAATAATTTTGAAAATGTTTGCAAAAATATTTTGAAAAATGTATATATATTGCCTGAAAAATCTTTGCAAAATGGCTTTAAAATGTTCGTAAATATTTGTAAAAATTATTTTGTACTATATTTTTAAAAATTGAATTCAAATAAATTTTAGGAATCAATGCATCAATAAAATGTGTATATAATTAAAAATAAAAATACATAAAATTATTTACCAATTGTATATATACCTATAAATAACTCGTTAAAACCTGTAAATTCTTGACATTTCTTAATAAATGAGCACGTCCGTGTAAATAGCTGTAAATATTTTTTACTTTGTATACACAAATTCTTTTTATTTGCAAAATTCTGTGTAAAAATTCTTTGTGTTCTCAAAGTCTTTGAAAAATTGCATCATTCTTTGCATCATTGTATATAGCATTTACATAGCATTCATATTCCTTTCAATTGAGCTTGATGATTGAATAAGTCCAATAAAGTCGAAGATTGGAGCTTGGGAGGACCCTGCTGCACCCAACTGCACTCAAACCTTATGGGAACTAGGCTTAATGTACTTCAGGTCCATTAGGACTTAATTCTTTGAGACTTAGGGCTGGGTTCAAGTTACCTCAACTAACTAACTAGAATTTTTTAAGACACATGCATGACTCTTGTTGGCTGTGACCCAACTTGGACACTTGCACCTTTCACTTGGCTCAACTCAGTTGGATTGTTGAAGGGGTTGGATTAGCCCGTTTGAGATGCACACGGGAGAAAACATTCGTCCTTGTCTAGGGAGGGAAGTGCACCCCAATCCGGTCCAGTTGCCATGAAGTAGAATGACAGGAGAGTGTGGGTTGCAATAAAGCTTCAAAATAGGGATAGTCTTCCGACTCAAGAGGAAAAACTCCTTATGTAAATAATGGTGTAAATAGTATGTTGAAAAAAAATCCAAAAAAGTGGACAAGCCTGTAAATAAAAATAAAATGCCTGTCGGAGTATGTATATATGTTGTATAGAAAATAAGCAAGCTTGAGGATCAAAGTTATACCATGTGAGCCTGCAACTGGATGACTTGACTACACTGGACATGCATCACAGGATAGGTTGCTACACTGGCTACCGTCCATTATTTTCTTCACCTCCTACTCGTGAGTTAGATGCCACTTGAACTTAAAAGGGAATACTCCACCCCTCGAGTACAGAGTGTTGAATCGGGGAATCATTGGGTTGTCATTCTGGACAAGTCAGTTCCTTTGTCATTTTAGTTGGGTATAGCCACTATCACTTGCACGGTACAAGTCAGCTTCATAGTCATAAGGGTTTATGTATTATGTAGGCTAGTTCTGACCTGGTTATTGAGGTGGTTTGAATCGAGTTTTATGACTCTCGAAGGTTGTGGTGCTTTAAATTTGGTTCCTGACCAGGTTCCACACAAATTCTCACATCAAGGTCTAACCTGAGCTCCAAACATTGATTTTAAAAAGACAAGTTTAACAATTGAAAGCAATCCTCTTTACACTTTCTTTTTCTTTTCTTCTTTATTCTTCTTTGTACTTATTGCCTAAGTGTTTGCTAGGGACTAGCAAAGGCAAGTATAGGGGGTGATGAATCCCCATTTTATCACCTTTATTATATCATTTTGGCCTTAAAATCACTAGCTAATGCTTGTAAATAACATTAATTTGTACAAGATATCATCCATCATTTATTACATTGATTGTGCAAATAATATTGCTTTTAATGCCAAAATTATTGAATAAAGAGAATAAAAGAAAAAGAATAAAATACTGTAAATATTTTTGCCCCTAAACCTCGAGACCAAGTTAAGAATTGAGTTGGTCGACAAGGAATAAAGTAGGGAGAGATAAGGGCCAAAATGATAATAAAATCCAATTCTTTTATTCATAATTTATGCATTTTTGACATTTATTTTATTCTTTATTATTTATTCATCAAATGAAGAAACTTTGAACATAAAAGTTATAGATAATAATTTTTTAAAAAAATACAAAATTGAGTTTGTGTAAAAATAATACACAGTGTTCATTTTATACAATAAATAAAAAGCCAAAAACCAAACTTTACAGACCCATATCTTTCAAATAAAAAACTCAAAACATATCAAAATCACTCTAATTGTATATAACTTCTCACAAGCTATTTAACGATGGTAGTTTTATTTTTTTGGAGTTAATGTGTGAAAGTTAGATTTTGACCCTCATTGTATATTATACTGATTAAAATATTCATTTTATTCATCCTTAATTATTTTTACAAATTTATATTTTATAAATATTATTTATAACATATGTGTATATTAAAACTAGAATAAAACCAAAATGAAAAAGAAAAATAAAATAAGTCTATGAGAATACATAGACAAAATACCTATGTTATATATGTATACAAATAAAGGGAAACATATTATTTTATTCCTTGTTCTTTCATATTTTTGTAAATATTATCTATATTGCATTAAAATTAAAAAACCAAAATAAAAGTCATTAAAATACATTAAATTAATGAAATGTATATAAAACATAGGTAAAGTACTTATAAATATACCTGTAGAATATACATACGTATTTATTTATGTATACAAATTACATCATAAAAATAAAAAATATATTTATACTCACAAAAATGAGTTATAAATATATAAAATAAAAGAATAAAATATACAAAATAAAAATAAAAATGTATAAAGCATAGATGAAAATACCTATATATACCTTATTAAAAATTAACCACTAATAAATAAAGGCAAAAAATAAAGAAAAATCATAATAAAATACCACATGAAATAATAAACATTTTTTATTTTATACTCGAAAAATCATTTATTAGGTGTAATTAACAAGTCAATAATTGTTCAACTGACTTTGTCGTTTTGTGCTGACGTCGATCAATCACTGGTCGTCAACTGTTGACCGCGGTCAACTGTCTCCCCCGCTTCCAGACGTGACAAGCCTGTCCAATCTCGCAATTTCATGCAATTTTTCTGGGCGTCTCGTCGATCTATCACCTTCGCCCCCTTCATACGAAATAATCATCGTTCATTTTACATACACACCTTGCACTCTAATCGCGTGTACATATGCCCAAATCATTATTTTTAGACGGTCAATAAGGGTGCTCAATAAGGTCTATATATAAAACCCCCGAATCTCCTTCCAACTTTGGTCACTTTCACGAGTCTAGGAGCCCTTGTCTTGAATCCCAATCACCTTCTCGTGACAAGAGGAGGTGTTGCATGCTCAAGCTAAGCTGCAGGAGGCCGGGGTGCACCCACAGCCGCCGTTGCCGGACCCTAGTTCCTGGGCAACCCCAGGTATAAGAGATGCCCTTTTCTTGTTTATTTCCTTTACCTTAGCCGTAGTTTTCATTTTCAGTATTTATTTTAGGCTTTAGTTGATCGAACTAGCATACTTAGAGTCCCCCGCAGTTCACCGGAGTCGAGCTCCGGTGAGCTCCTTCGCACATGACCGATTGCTCTCCGACTTCGCTGTCACACTCGTTTCTCACCCCTTTTACTTCCCTACATCTCACGCCCCTCCATTCACCCAGATCGACATTAGATCTGGAGATTCACACCTTCCAACCCGTCGCCCACCGGAGGAGCTCCGCGCGATCCACATCTCATCCATTCCGATCAATAAGGGCCCCAAGCCCTTCGTAGCATTGTGCGTGATCTTCTTGCAAGGTTTGGAGGGCCAAAGGACCAACATGGGGCCGGATTTCATCGACGACAAGGCACAGGGGCTCCTCTTCTTCATCGACACCGTGCGACCACATCAAAGCTCCAGGTGCTCGATTGAAGGTATCATCTGATGCGGAGGACTGAAGGATATGGGATAATCCTCAAGCGCATCACGGAAGCATGAGCGTCGTATCAAATACAACGAGAAATGACTAGTCGCGCTAGTTGTTCTATGCAACATAATTTAAAAAAGTTTCATGCGACGAAACCACATGATCCAAGAACACTTCTTGGATAGCTTTGTCTAAACCACAAACAAGTAATAGGATTACCTCTTGAAGCGTGGTTGTGATGGAGTCTCTAAACGAAGAGACCTTCTGTCTCAAGTCCGATCCGACGGAGGAGACACTTGCGAGCGCGGGGATGAATTGCGTGCTTCTTGCAATCCGTGTTGATGATCCAAGCGGTGGATCTCCTGATCTCGACACACAAGATCCGAAATCTTCTTCATGAGTGAGGTGCATCGAAGGAGACATAGATCCACGAGCAGACGATCGGGCTGCATAACGACGATGCTGCGGCTATGGAGAACCTCTCTAGGGCATCCATGGTGGACATCCATGAGAGGGAGAGAGAGAGTAGGCGTGCAGAGAGAAAGAGAGAGAGACTTATGTTCTCTTGGTGTAAAGAAGAGCAAAGGGGTGCCTCTCCTTTTATAATATTTTGGGATCCATGGTTCTCAATCCATGGACAACACAAATCCAATGGCTCTCATTGATGGTGTTTCTTTCAAAGGTCAAGATTTGTGTTGGTAAAAACCAACAACAATTAATTTAATATAATTAAATATATATTGAATAAATCATCAATATACAAATTAATTTAAATCAAATCAATATAGGAGATTTAGGAAGGAGGCATGCCTCCCTTCCATAAAGGGGGTGGCGGCACACCTTGAATCCAATTCAAGGAGGCTGTCCATCCTCTTTAATAGGAAGGAGGCACTCCTCTTCCTTAATCATGAGATCTCATATCTTTTGAAAATCTTCATTACTTACAACAACTATTTTTGTAAATTATTCACACAAATAATCCATAATTATTTTGTGAACATTACAATCATGCCATAGGAAATTAGTGAATCATATTCACAACCAAAAATAAAATGTAGATTACATTTTCAATTTAATGTTCAATGTGAATCTAACTCACATTAACATTTAATTAACAAATGTAAATTACAAATAGCTCTCTCTTATATATTATAAATCACATTTATAATATATATACAAATAATATGGATAGTGCTATCCACATTATTCATATCCATGATAATTAAATCACATTTAATCATCTTGGATCTTTATTCTCATGTGCTCAAATAATATGAATCACATCCACATTATTCACAACTTTCATCACTCCCTAGGAATGAAAGCGTCGTGGTTATACAACCATTTATGATCACATCACCCTCAGGTATTCCCAATACCTGTACATCGTGCATATTGGAAGACTCAGAATAAACCTGAAGTATAAGATCAATTTTACACTGTCTACTTCAGAGTTTTATAATTAAGTTTCTCATTTGATCATTGGGAGTCAGTATCGATCATATACTTTCCAAAAGCATATATCATACCTATGTCTTGATCATATACTTTCTAAAAGTATATATCAAACCTACAAATTCAGTCAAGCTTCCAAAGCGAGATGACCGTGCATGGAATTTGATTCTTTCCAATATGTCATGAGTGAGCTCATGTCTTCCGGTTCAGTAATGAACCTATATGATCCCTTTGAGAGATCGTATTACTCATATGCACTTGCATGCACACCAGCGCGCCGGTATATAGACCTTGATTAGGTCATCAACCTATTGGTCTGCACAATGTACATACTCAGACATATAGTAACACATCTGTCTCCGGTCAGAGGATGCGTGCCTATATCATGACAACATACAATATATGACTTTGGTTATCTCGATCTCGTTAAGTCAACTCTTTGACCTAACTAATCTGACACCTCCGAATCTCTATTCCTATGCAGAGGACCTGTATCAAGAGGTCGGTCAGATATCAGCCTAACTGAGAAAGGATTGCCATCTCCTACTCAGGCTGGAGATCATCTCTTAACACTCATTTGATGGTGCTTGATGAGTCCTCAACCTAACTCTTTAGATGTTCATCCAAGCACCAACCTCTATGATTCAATATTTGAATCAACTGATGTATGATCATTAAGATGGCCATGGTACATAACCCTAATTGTACTAAGGGACCTATTATGCAAATTATGTATTCTTCATTTCACATTAGGGAATGATATTTGCAATAACATTTATTGCATAATGGCTCGTCGTGGGCTCGCATGTCCAACAATCTCCCACTAGCCCAAAGAGCCATTAATGGGCTAATCATTTAAACCCACACTCATGTGATAATCATAGGCTATTTAGAAAATAGCTAGGTAAGTTGATCAATCACTCTATTCTCAAGAGACTATGCCAAGTCCTTTTACGGCACTTGCATATCCCCTAGTAACAATGCTTGCATCCAATGCGAATGTTTCATCTTTTGCAGCCAATACTCAATTTTGTTATAGTGTCCTTGACACTTTAGCTCGATAATTATTATAACCAGTATGTCCATAATCCTTATCAGAATGCCTTTATTCATGGAGATCTTTATCTCCTAAGGTATCTACAATTAAGATCCTTATAGATCACTATCTACATGGTCTTAAACTTTTGAAGATTACTTTGAGATCACTATCTCTGAGTTTCATCATCTTTGAAGATATTGTTATTACTGCAATCAAGTGTTTTATCTCCATAGTAGGATTAGTAACAATTTACTACTCCCACTGCATGGTAGACATTTGGATTTTGTACACATCTAGCATACACATGGCTTCTTGGAAATGATGCACAAGGGCAAGCAGTTTGCATTCACATCCTCAACTCTTTGAGGTGCTATCCCTTTAGATAGGTCAGTACCATATCTTTGAGGAAAAGAAGCCTTTCTTGGAATTTTCCAGAAAATAGAAATGTCCAAGGTGTACTATTAGTGTGACTGTCCCAATTCCCTCTTCTCTTTGCTTCTGAACAACTTCAGAACAAAGATCTAAGAGGTAACCTTGAGATCATATCTTGAGGTATGGAACAACTAGATTATAAAACACTTACCATTATCATCCTTAGATCATTCCAAATGATTAGGATATTATCTACATTTAGCACGATGAACACAATGGCACTCCCACTAAGCTTCACATGGTTCATCAAGATTCTATCTGAAATCATAACATTTATAGTTTCATCAAATCTTATGTTCCAACTACAAGAAGCTCATTTGAGTCTAATGATGGAGTTCTTTAGCTTGCACACCTTGCTTTCCTCAACCATGAAGTGCTGGGGCTACTTCATATGAATATCCTCAGAGAAGTATTCATAGAGGAATGCAATCTTGACTCACATCATGAAGATGTCATAGTCAAGTCGTGTAGCTATAGTTAGCAATATTCTGATGGATTAAAGCAAGGTCACTGGAGAGAAAGTCTCATCGCAAGCGATGTCTTCTCTTCGGTGTGTAGCTCATGGCTACGAACCGTGCTTTGAAGGTCTCTACTTTCTCATCAGGTTCCCTCTTTATCTTGAAGATCCATTTACACCTTAATGGGTCTTACCCATATAGGTGGATCCTCGAGGGTCCATATACAACACTTGTATATGAAGTCTACATTAGACTTTTAATGCTAACATCCATCTTTCCATGTCATGATCCAGGAGCTTCATCACATGAAGTTAGATCATTGTCACATTCAATCGACACATGGAATCCATCTTAAAAATTATATGAAGAGTTATTAGTGTTTCATCTTTAATTGTCCTTTTTAGTTTCCAATTTTAGGAGCCTCCTTTGTCTTCTCAAGATTAAATGAGTTCCTTTACTTCATTTTCATCTTTGATTCTCAAGAGAGTCATCCTCTAAGAATCACATTCTCAGAGATGAGATCCTTTAAGAATCTCAAGGTCATAAAGTAGGTATCCAATACCATCCTTTATTTTCCTAATGAAGTAGTACTCTCTAGTGCATGATTCCAGCTTAATCACATGGAACCTTATTAAGGATATATATAATGTAGTCTCTACCACATATATATATATATACCTGAAAACTAAGATATAATTATGCTAAGATTAATCATTGATCAAATCATGTCACACATGATCAATTGTATCTCCCTACAACTCTTAGGAGGATTGAGATAGGAATGATATTCACATCTCCATAAGGTATTCCTTGAATTCATCTAATAGGTACAAGCTACCTTGGTTAGATCAAATTCATTTCATCTTCCTTCAAACTTTGCTTCTAAATCAAAATTGTGACATCTTTGAACATTTCAAAGTTCTCTAAGTGAAGAGAAGAAATCTCATATAACAAATAATCATCAATAGATATCACATATCCATAATGTTTACTATGATATAGATGATTCACATACATCAATATGTATGAGATCCTAAATACCTTGACATCTTACACCATTCCAAGGAAGGGTGTATTGGACATTTCTACTTTTGAATACAATATTCACAAATATGTAAGATTTGAACCTTTAGACAATCTAAAGTTTCATCTCTTATCAGTCTATTGATCACATCAATAGACAAATGTCCGAAACATGATGCTAGATCATTGTCAAATGATCTTTATCCTCCTATTGATCTTTAAAGATTTAATTTTCAGTATTAGAAATCTGAATGAACCATTCATTAATTTTCTAATTTAGCAGAGTCCTCCATATGTCAGATTACTATCTGAAATATATCCATCATAACTCTTATGATAGGTCTATTACAGAATTCATATTTATTTCCAATATTTAGAAATAAACAATGAAAGTAATCTAATATCTTGGTTATAGAGACATTCTCTAAGACTAAGGGCTCCCACTGAAAATATGAAGTCTATTGATCCAATGGAAATTTGTTACAATAATTGCATCAATTCCAACAAGGATGACCTTTAAACCTTAAGATCAAATTTTTAATCTTCTAATATATATGCAACCAATTACAAGTGTCATTAGAAGATTGAGATACAATTATTACACTTTATCTAATCAAATAAGCAAGTCAATATCAATGATTATATGTAGATTATTCTTTTGCTCTATCTGAGTCCTTCACTAAGGATTCTAGACAGACTTGATAGTCATACTATCAACACATCAACTTATTGCAGTATTGGAATTCATCCAACCTTTTGGATATCATATGGAAGCCATAGAAGTACAGTCAACTCTTTGACTTTCTTTCTCACTTGGGTCCAACCCATGCTTCTACTGCGCTCCCTTTATCTATAAGCAACTATTTCTCAAGACAAAGGATCTCTTATGTCGAAAAAAAATCAATATAAGAGTCTTTCAACATTTATACATGCTTCATTCAATTCATACAATATGAATATTATGAAGCATCATGAATGAGCAGAGTATAGACTGTAGAATGATGACACTCATCATATCTACATCCATCTAAACTCTTAAAAAATTGGTCCAGGTAGGTATTCAAACAATTTGAATACATCATCTCCTATAGAGCCACCATTCTGCATAATGCAGAGAACCATGTCATTCATGATTATATGTCGAGAGCACATATGTGTGCCAGGACATCTTCTTAGATTTTATAAGGATTATTTGATAATTACGATCATTATCGACATGTCACTTCAAAAATACATTCGATGAGATCAAGACATATAGAGACATACAAACCCTAGGGTTTTAGTCCTATTGTCTATTTAATTATCATTCCTCATTATTATGAGGAAACTTGCAATTGCAACCACATACATTATGTGTCCACTTGCAAGTACAATATCTGGATCATGGGTCTAATCCATGATATTCTACTGGTTATTATTGAGTATAACATTGAGTGGGATTAAAGAAGGATTATCTGAAATAAGAAATTTGCATAAACATAAATATATAATTTATGATTTAGGAATTTTTTATATCAAAGTTTTCTTGCCATGTTCAACAATGAAAGTTCATTCCCTTAATTACTTTCAATGTAAGAGATATACTTACCATTATACCTCAAGCAAGATCTGGGATCTCCTTCCTTATCTTTGTTACATCCCAATAATATGAGAACCTGTAACTCGGATAAAAAGAAGCGGGAACACATTCCACCTTGCAATTCTAACTTGCATCTCCCAATTCGGTCATTAACACCCGGGCCCACCACCCCTAAGGTGATGTTGACCCGTCATTAATTGAACCAACCATCAACATGAATACAACTCGCTATGCGCAATCCAATATCACCCCAATAATATAAGGACCCGATATTGGGGTCACTACGCATACGTCCTTACTCTTTTGAGAAGCGACGAGCCCAATCCAAATGGATAGTATGCAGGAGCTGTCACTTCAGACAGGCGTCCTACGTACAATATCGGCGACGGAACCCTTCGCCTTTACGGGAGACCATGGATGTCACTTATGTGATCCTCCATCTCTTATTCAAATTTTAATTAATTATTATGAATCACATTTACATAATTAATTCTTCCAAGGGAAATAATAACTCTATTCATAATAGAGTGTTTCAATTTAGACATAATTAATTCAATCATATTAAATTAATTATCAATCCAATTCAATCAACAAACTTGATTGTTTTTACTTGAATATATATGGTATTATCTCAAAGTACATATTAATTCGAATTTTAATAATTAGAAAAATACATCGTGATCTCTCAGGCATCATTCGTTCCCTACCCGTTGTCATGGCCAGTACCGACGGGAGTGGGACGGACCGCATCTGGTGCAACCTGCTACTCCAGCGATCCCCGACTAGACACCATATCCGCCTCGGGAAAAAATAATACCGAGTCAATCACTTTGTACTTGAGATGATCATCGGTTCTTCAACCGAAATTATACTATATAGTAATAATCAAAATATTTTTGATTATAAGGAAATTTGCTAGACAAATTCCCAATCCTATTCAAGCAAGGAGTTTGATGATCGTGTTTCCAATTATGATATAGATCAAATCTAATAAATTTATTGATTGAGGCCAAGTCAATTAAGGAAATAATCATCATTCAATATTTCTCAAATATTTTCCATAATTATTTCATGAAATTAACAATTAATTTCACTAATTGACAATCACATGGTTCTTGATTAGGACTGTAATTTGAGCAGTGACCCCTACTTACTGAAATTAACACATCTCAATCAATTTAAATACAAATTAGACAAAATCAATTTTCAAAGATTGCTAATTTGATTTAAGACAGAACCTAAGTGACATTTCACGCATTTCGAGGCATATAGAAACAGTAATTAACTCATTAATCATGTTAAGATTCACAGTTCCCGCAACAGTGAATACATCAACTTATTGCAGTATTGGAATTCATCCAACCTTTTGGATATCATATGGAAGTCATAGAAGTACAGTCAACTCTTTGACTTTCTTTCTCACTTGGGTCCAACCCATGCTTCTACTGCGCTCCCTTTATCTATAAGCAACTATTTCTCAAGACAAAGGATCTCTTATGTCGAAAAAAAATCAATATAAGAGTATTTCAACATTTATACATGCTTCATTCAATTCATACAATATGAATATTATGAAGCATCATGAATGAGCAGAGTATAGACTGTAGAATGATGACACTCATCATATCTACATCCATCTAAACTCTTAAAAAATTGGTCCAGGTAGGTATTCAAACAATTTGAATACATCATCTCCTATAGAGCCACCATTCTGCATAATGCAGAGAACCATGTCATTCATGATTATATGTCGAGAGCACATATGTGTGCCAGGACATCTTCTTAGATTTTATAAGGATTATTTGATAATTACGATCATTATCGACATGTCACTTCAAAAATACATTCGATGAGATCAAGACTTATAGAGACATACAAACCCTAGGGTTTTAGTCCTATTGTCTATTTAATTATCATTCCTCATTATTATGAGGAAACTTGCAATTGCAACCACATACATTATGTGTCCACTTGCAAGTACAATATCTGGATCATGGGTCTAATCCATGATATTCTACTGGTTATTATTGAGTATAACATTGAGTGGGATTAAAGAAGGATTATCTGAAATAAGAAATTTGCATAAACATAAATATATAATTTATGATTTAGGAATTTTTTATATCAAAGTTTTCTTGCCATGTTCAACAATGAAAGTTCATTCCCTTAATTACTTTCAATGTAAGAGATATACTTACCATTATACCTCAAGCAAGATCTGGGATCTCCTTCCTTATCTATGTTACATCCCAATAATATGAGAACCTGTAACTCGGATAAAAAGAAGCGGGAACACATTCCACCTTGCAATTCTAACTTGCATCTCCCAATTCGGTCATTAACACCCGGGCCCACCACCCCTAAGGTGATGTTGACCCGTCATTAATTGAACCAACCATCAACATGAATACAACTCGCTATGCGCAATCCAATATCACCCCAATAATATAAGGACCCGATATTGGGGTCACTACGCATACGTCCTTACTCTTTCGAGAAGCGACGAGCCCAATCCAAATGGATAGTATGCAGGAGCTGTCACTTCAGACAGGCGTCCTACGTACAATATCGGCGACGGAACCCTTCGCCTTTACGGGAGACCATGGATGTCACTTATGTGATCCTCCATCTCTTATTCAAATTTTAATTAATTATTATGAATCACATTTACATAATTAATTCTTCCAAGGGAAATAATAACTCTATTCATAATAGAGTGTTTCAATTTAGACATAATTAATTCAATCATATTAAATTAATTATCAATCCAATTCAATCAACAAACTTGATTGTTTTTACTTGAATATATATGGTATTATCTCAAAGTACATATTAATTCGAATTTTAATAATTAGAAAAATACATCGTGATCTCTCAGGCATCATTCGTTCCCTACCCGTTGTCATGGCCAGTACCGACGGGAGTGGGACGGACCGCATCTGGTGCAACCTGCTACTCCAGCGATCCCCGACTAGACACCATATCCGCCTCGGGAAAAAATAATACCGAGTCAATCACTTTGTACTTGAGATGATCATCGGTTCTTCAACCGAAATTATACTATATAGTAATAATCAAAATATTTTTGATTATAAGGAAATTTGCTAGACAAATTCCCAATCCTATTCAAGCAAGGAGTTTGATGATCGTGTTTCCAATTATGATATAGATCAAATCTAATAAATTTATTGATTGAGGCCAAGTCAATTAAGGAAATAATCATCATTCAATATTTCTCAAATATTTTCCATAATTATTTCATGAAATTAACAATTAATTTCACTAATTGACAATCACATGGTTCTTGATTAGGACTGTAATTTGAGCAGTGACCCCTACTTACTGAAATTAACACATCTCAATCAATTTAAATACAAATTAGACAAAATCAATTTTCAAAGATTGCTAATTTGATTTAAGACAGAACCTAAGTGACATTTCACGCATTTCGAGGCATATAGAAACAGTAATTAACTCATTAATCATGTTAAGATTCACAGTTCCCGCAACAGTGAATACATCAACTTATTGCAGTATTGGAATTCATCCAACCTTTTGGATATCATATGGAAGTCATAGAAGTACAGTCAACTCTTTGACTTTCTTTCTCACTTGGGTCCAACCCATGCTTCTACTGCGCTCCCTTTATCTATAAGCAACTATTTCTCAAGACAAAGGATCTCTTATGTCGAAAAAAAATCAATATAAGAGTATTTCAACATTTATACATGCTTCATTCAATTCATACAATATGAATATTATGAAGCATCATGAATGAGCAGAGTATAGACTGTAGAATGATGACACTCATCATATCTACATCCATCTAAACTCTTAAAAAATTGGTCCAGGTAGGTATTCAAACAATTTGAATACATCATCTCCTATAGAGCCACCATTCTGCATAATGCAGAGAACCATGTCATTCATGATTATATGTCGAGAGCACATATGTGTGCCAGGACATCTTCTTAGATTTTATAAGGATTATTTGATAATTACGATCATTATCGACATGTCACTTCAAAAATACATTCGATGAGATCAAGACTTATAGAGACATACAAACCCTAGGGTTTTAGTCCTATTGTCTATTTAATTATCATTCCTCATTATTATGAGGAAACTTGCAATTGCAACCACATACATTATGTGTCCACTTGCAAGTACAATATCTGGATCATGGGTCTAATCCATGATATTCTACTGGTTATTATTGAGTATAACATTGAGTGGGATTAAAGAAGGATTATCTGAAATAAGAAATTTGCATAAACATAAATATATAATTTATGATTTAGGAATTTTTTATATCAAAGTTGTCTTGCCATGTTCAACAATGAAAGTTCATTCCCTTAATTACTTTCAATGTAAGAGATATACTTACCATTATACCTCAAGCAAGATCTGGGATCTCCTTCCTTATCTTTGTTACATCCCAATAATATGAGAACCTGTAACTCGGATAAAAAGAAGCGGGAACACATTCCACCTTGCAATTCTAACTTGCATCTCCCAATTCGGTCATTAACACCCGGGCCCACCACCCCTAAGGTGATGTTGACCCGTCATTAATTGAACCAACCATCAACATGAATACAACTCGCTATGCGCAATCCAATATCACCCCAATAATATAAGGACCCGATATTGGGGTCACTACGCATACGTCCTTACTCTTTCGAGAAGCGACGAGCCCAATCCAAATGGATAGTATGCAGGAGCTGTCACTTCAGACAGGCGTCCTACGTACAATATCGGCGACGGAACCCTTCGCCTTTACGGGAGACCATGGATGTCACTTATGTGATCCTCCATCTCTTATTCAAATTTTAATTAATTATTATGAATCACATTTACATAATTAATTCTTCCAAGGGAAATAATAACTCTATTCATAATAGAGTGTTTCAATTTAGACATAATTAATTCAATCATATTAAATTAATTATCAATCCAATTCAATCAACAAACTTGATTGTTTTTACTTGAATATATATGGTATTATCTCAAAGTACATATTAATTCGAATTTTAATAATTAGAAAAATACATCGTGATCTCTCAGGCATCATTCGTTCCCTACCCGTTGTCATGGCCAGTACCGACGGGAGTGGGATGGACCGCATCTGGTGCAACCTGCTACTCCAGCGATCCCCGACTAGACACCATATCCGCCTCGGGAAAAAATAATACCGAGTCAATCACTTTGTACTTGAGATGATCATCGGTTCTTCAACCGAAATTATACAATATAGTAATAATCAAAATATTTTTGATTATAAGGAAATTTGCTAGACAAATTCCCAATCCTATTCAAGCAAGGAGTTTGATGATCGTGTTTCCAATTATGATATAGATCAAATCTAATAAATTTATTGATTGAGGCCAAGTCAATTAAGGAAATAATCATCATTCAATATTTCTCAAATATTTTCCATAATTATTTCATGAAATTAACAATTAATTTCACTAATTGACAATCACATGGTTCTTGATTAGGACTGTAATTTGAGCAGTGACCCCTACTTACTGAAATTAACACATCTCAATCAATTTAAATACAAATTAGACAAAATCAATTTTCAAAGATTGCTAATTTGATTTAAGACAGAACCTAAGTGACATTTCACGCATTTCGAGGCATATAGAAACAGTAATTAACTCATTAATCATGTTAAGATTCACAGTTCCCGCAACAGTGAATACATCAACTTATTGCAGTATTGGAATTCATCCAACCTTTTGGATATCATATGGAAGTCATAGAAGTACAGTCAACTCTTTGACTTTCTTTCTCACTTGGGTCCAACCCATGCTTCTACTGCGCTCCCTTTATCTATAAGCAACTATTTCTCAAGACAAAGGATCTCTTATGTCGAAAAAAAATCAATATAAGAGTATTTCAACATTTATACATGCTTCATTCAATTCATACAATATGAATATTATGAAGCATCATGAATGAGCAGAGTATAGACTGTAGAATGATGACACTCATCATATCTACATCCATCTAAACTCTTAAAAAATTGGTCCAGGTAGGTATTCAAACAATTTGAATACATCATCTCCTATAGAGCCACCATTCTGCATAATGCAGAGAACCATGTCATTCATGATTATATGTCGAGAGCACATATGTGTGCCAGGACATCTTCTTAGATTTTATAAGGATTATTTGATAATTACGATCATTATCGACATGTCACTTCAAAAATACATTCGATGAGATCAAGACTTATAGAGACATACAAACCCTAGGGTTTTAGTCCTATTGTCTATTTAATTATCATTCCTCATTATTATGAGGAAACTTGCAATTGCAACCACATACATTATGTGTCCACTTGCAAGTACAATATCTGGATCATGGGTCTAATCCATGATATTCTACTGGTTATTATTGAGTATAACATTGAGTGGGATTAAAGAAGGATTATCTAAAATAAGAAATTTGCATAAACATAAATATATAATTTATGATTTAGGAATTTTTTATATGAAAGTTGTCTTGCCATGTTCAACAATGAAAGTTCATCCCCTTTATTACTTTCAATGTAAGAGATATACTTACCATTATACCTCAAGCAAGATCTGGGATCTCCTTCCTTATCTATGTTACATCCCAATAATATGAGAACCTGTAACTCAGATAAAAAGAAGCGGGAACACATTCCACCTTGCAATTCTAACTTGCATCTCCCAATTCGGTCATTAACACCCGGGCCCACCACCCCTAAGGTGATGTTGACCCGTCATTAATTGAACCAACCATCAACATGAATACAACTCGCTATGCGCAATCCAATATCACCCCAATAATATAAGGACCCGATATTGGGGTCACTACGCATACGTCCTTACTCTTTCGAGAAGCGACGAGCCCAATCCAAATGGATAGTATGCAGGAGCTGTCACTTCAGACAGGCGTCCTACGTACAATATCGGCGACGGAACCCTTCGCCTTTACGGGAGACCATGGATGTCACTTATGTGATCCTCCATCTCTTATTCAAATTTTAATTAATTATTATGAATCACATTTACATAATTAATTCTTCCAAGGGAAATAATAACTCTATTCATAATAGAGTGTTTCAATTTAGACATAATTAATTCAATCATATTAAATTAATTATCAATCCAATTCAATCAACAAACTTGATTGTTTTTACTTGAATATATATGGTATTATCTCAAAGTACATATTAATTCGAATTTTAATAATTAGAAAAATACATCGTGATCTCTCAGGCATCATTCGTTCCCTACCCGTTGTCATGGCCAGTACCGACGAGAGTGGGACGGACCGCATCTGGTGCAACCTGCTACTCCAGCGATCCCCGACTAGACACCATATCCGCCTCGGGAAAAAATAATACCGAGTCAATCACTTTGTACTTGAGATGATCATCGGTTCTTCAACCGAAATTATACTATATAGTAATAATCAAAATATTTTTGATTATAAGGAAATTTGCTAGACAAATTCCCAATCCTATTCAAGCAAGGAGTTTGATGATCGTGTTTCCAATTATGATATAGATCAAATCTAATAAATTTATTGGTTGAGGCCAAGTCAATTAAGGAAATAATCATCATTCAATATTTCTCAAATATTTTCCATAATTATTTCATGAAATTAACAATTAATTTCACTAATTGACAATCACATGGTTCTTGATTAGGACTGTAATTTGAGCAGTGACCCCTACTTACTGAAATTAACACATCTCAATCAATTTAAATACAAATTAGACAAAATCAATTTTCAAAGATTGCTAATTTGATTTAAGACAGAACCTAAGTGACATTTCACGCATTTCGAGGCATATAGAAACAGTAATTAACTCATTAATCATGTTAAGATTCACAGTTCCCGCAACAGTGAGTACATGTTCATTAAAACAACCATATCTCGAGCAAACGAAATCCAAATTACGTAAACTAAGATCCTATAGTTTCCTTATTTAATGGGGAACAAAATCCAAGTTTTATTTTCGTGTTTAAACAATTTAAACAGTGCCGAAAATAATCACTAAATAGAGATGCGAAAATGAAATGCGATAAAAATTTTCGCAACCCTAACGAACCCAAGTCGCCTTCGGTTTTATGGATTGTATCCAAAACCTTCAACCTAAGGCTCTGATACCACTTGAAGGATATGGGTAATCCTCAAGCGCATCACGAAAGCATGAGTGTTGTATCGAATACGACGAGAAACGACTAGTCGCACTACTTATTCTATGCAGCGGAATTTAAAAAAATTTCATGCGACGAAACCACATGATCCAAGAACACTTCTCGAATCATTTCGTCTAAACCACAAACAAGTAATAGGATTACCTCTTGAAGAGTGGTTACGATCGAGTCTCTAAATGAAGAGACCTCCTGTCTCAAGTCCGATCCGACGGAGGAGACGCTTGCGAGCGCGGGGATGAATCGCGTGCTTCTCGCAATCCATGTTGATGATCCAAGTGGTGGATCTCCTGATCTCGACACACGAGATCCGACGTCTTCTTCACGAGAGAGGCGAACCGAAGGAGATGGAGATCCACGAGCAGATGATCGGGCAACATAACGACGACGCTGCGGCTATGGAGAACCTCTCTAGGGCATCCATGGTGGACGACCATGAGAGGGAGAGAGAGAGAGTAGGCGTGCAGAGAGAAAGAGAGAGAGAGAGAGACTTATGTTCTCTTGGTGTAAAGAAGAGCAAAGGGGTGCCTCTCCTTTTATAATATTTTGGGATTCATGGATCTCAATCCATGGACAACACAAATCCAATGGCTCTCATTGATTGTGTTTCTTTCAATGGTCAAGATTTGTGTTGATAAAAACCAACAACAATTAATTTAATTTAATTAAATATATATTGAATATAGCATCAATATATAAATTAATTTAAATCAAATCAATATAGCAGATTTAGGAAGGTGGCATGCCTCCCTTCAATAAAGGGGGTGGTGGCACACCTTGAATCCAATTCAAGGAGGTCGTCCATCCTCTTTAATAGGAAGGAGACACTCCTCTTCCTTAATCATGAGATCTCATATCTTATGAAAATCTCCATTATTTACAACAACTATTGTTATAAATTATTCACACAAATAATCCATAATTATTTTGTGAACATTGCAATCATTCCATTGGAAATTAGTGAATCACATTCACAACCCAAAATAAAATGTAAATTACATTTTCAATTTAATATTCAATGTGAATATAATTCACATTAATATTTAATTAACAAATGTAAATTATAAATAGCTCTCTCTTATATATTATAAATCACATTTATAATATATATACAAATAATATGGATAGTGCTATCCATATTATTCATATCCATGATAGTTAAATCACATTTAATCATCTTGGATCTCTATCCTCATGTGCTCAAATAATATGAATCACATCCACATTATTCACATCTATGATAATTAAATCACATTTAATTTTCTTAGATAACTCTCTTTATAATATGAATCGAATTCATATTAATCATGACAATTAAATCACATTTAATTATCCATTTTCTCAATGCTCGGATGCATATATCAACAATAGAATTATCCATGAACTCTTTCAAGGATAATGCGCTTTCTTTGCGAATACTTGGAGATAAGGACATGGCGATTGTATTGTTCCACGTATAGTGATTTTAATATTGAGATCACATCTCAAATCCAGATCTCGGGTCTCCCATAGATGCTTGATTAAATCAAGATCGCAAATCTAATCTTCTCATTGAATCTGAATCACATTCAGATCAATGTCCAACATTTGGACTAAGATCAGATTACTTCTCTACTGAGAGGATTCACTAAAATCCAGACCCGTTTCATCACTACCTAGGAATGGGAGCGTCATGGTTATACAAGCGTTTATGATCACATCACCCTCAGGTATTCCCAATACCTGTACATCCTGCATACTGGAAGACTCAGAATAAACCTGAAGTATAAGATGAATTTTACACTGTTTACTTCAGAGTTTTATCATTAAGTTTCTCATTCAATCATTGGGAGTCGGTATCGATCATATACTTTCCAAAAGCATATATCATACCTAGGTCTTGATCATATACTTTCCAAAAGTATATATCAAACCTACAAATTCAGTCAAGCTTCCAAAGCGAGACGATCGTGCATGGAATTTGATTCTTCCCAATATCTCATGAGTGAGCTCATATCTTCCGGTTCAGTAATGAACCTGTATGATCCCTTTGAGAGATCGTATTACTCATATGCCCTTGCATGCACACCAGCGCACCGGTGTATAGACCTTGATTAGGTCATCATCCTATTGGTCTGCCAAATATACATACTCAGACATATAGTAACACATCTGTCTCCGGTCAGAGGATGCGTGCTTATATCATGATAGCATACGATATAGGACTTTGGTTATCTCGATCTCGTTAAGTCAACTCTTTGACCTAACTAATCTGACACCTCCGAAACTCTATTCCTATGTAAGGGACCTGCATCAAGAGGTCGGTCAGATATCAGCCTAACTAAGAAAGGATTGCCATCTCCTACTCTGGCTGGAGATCATCTCTTAACAATCATTTGATGGTGCTTGATGAGTCCTCAACCTAACTCTTTAGATATTCATCCAAGCACCAACCTTTATGATTCAATATTTGAATCAATAGTTGTATAATCATCAAGATGGCCATGGTACATATCCCTAATTGTACTAAGGGATCTATTATACAAATTATGTATTCTTCATTTAAGATTAGGGAATGATGTTTGCAATAACATTTATTGCATAATGGCTCGCCGTGGGACCACCAGGAATGTCTAGAGTCCCTCGGCGGAAGAAACAGAGGCAGAAGGAGCCCGCAACGTCCGATCAAAGCTCGCTCCTGGCGAGCTTCTTCCCTGTTCTTCCAGCCTTTCCCGTTGCCGTCCGATCAAGAGCTGCACTCCAGATGCGACAGAAGCCGTTGGATCAAATACAACATCAGCCGTCTGATCATCTTCATCGATCTAATCGCTGCCATCCAAACGTGAAGGGCTATCCACCGTCTGTTGCGCACCATGTGTATTAAGGGGAGAAGCTCAACTATCCGATAGCACACAAGTTTGAGGTAAATTACATATCTTCCCCCACCATTTTTATATTTTATTATTAGTCCTATACATAAAAGTTAACATTATAAATGATTTGAACATTTGGATTGGACTCCCTGAACTTTCTTTATTTGCATTTGGGTCCAGTCCTCGTCACCTTACCTGCCATCCCATGTGAGGTGGTGAAATTACAGGGATACCCTTGCATATTTTTGTATTTCTAAAAAGCCTAATAAAATGAAATTAACGTTGCATATTTTTGTGCAAATTGCTGGAAGGCCACTAAACTTTTTGTATTTGCATTTTGGTTCCTCCCAGCTTGCATCACGTGTTGTCCCACGTAATGGGTAAATTACATGGGTACACCTAGCGTTTTTGTATTTTCAGAATAGTTCATTAAATTTTTAATTGCATTATATATTTCTGGTACTTTTGGCACAGAGCCCCCTGTAGTTTAAATTTATTACAAAAATACCCCTACTAGGACATATATTTTTGTATGTTTTAACAATTTATTAAAAATACCTACCATGCTCCTAAAAATCCACAAAAATAGGATTAGATGCTTCATGCATTGTATTTTCATGCCACGTGTCCACTCTACATTTTTTGCATTTAATCTATTATTAAAATTAAAAAAGAGCTTATTTATTCCTTGTTTAACTTAGAAAACACCAAAAAATTTATAAAAACATTTTGAAAAATTACAAATATATATATATATATAATATTCTAGCATTTATTGAGTCCAGAAAATAAAAACTCCTAAAAAAAGAAATAATAAAAATTAAAAAGCTCCAAAAGCCAACAAAAAAAATATAAAAAATCTACAAAAATACTAACATATGTTTTTCTATTTTATAGTTATCCATACATTATTATTTATATATTAAAATTAAATTGGGTAATTTTGGGAGCTATTTATTATTTTTAAAACCCAAGTTAATTTCAGATTATTTAATAATCCCTTACTTGGGATATTTGTTATTTTAAAAATACATAAAAATTAGCAAAAGAATCCAGAGAAATAAACAAAAAATTTTGAAAAATATGAAAAATCTTAAAAAAAATTATTTACAGTATTTTATTTATTTTATGTAGTATCTATATATACCTTATATTGTATTTATACATATACACACACACACACATATATATATTATATGTAAATCAAAAAGAAATTGAAAAATTGAAAAATATAAAAAGAAAATACAAAATTATAAAACCAAAAATAAAATAAAAAATTTATAAAATCCAAAAACCCGCAAAGAAGACCTATATAAATGAATGACTCGGTTGCGCCTAAATAACCTTAGGCTACCTTTTTTGCTCTATGTGGTTCGACCTCTACATGCTTGTCTGCTATGCATTTTATGGTAGAGATAATAACTTTAGCCTCATTTGTGCTCTTCATTGCCTTAATATTATATTGTGGGTTAAATGCTGACTAACCGGGAAAGGTTGAGTGGTGAACTCAGCGACTGCGGTCTCGCCTTGTGAGACCGTACGACCCTTAATTCTCCTCAGTTAACATTAGGTAGCTTGAGTTTTGAAATTACCTCCACCTTGGCTTGTTCAACTTCCATGCTATGTTTTGATATAATGTGACCCAACACGATCCCTCCTGTCACCATGATGTTGCTCTTCTCCCATGAGAGCATGAGGTGCACTTCACAACACCTTTGTAGGACTCAATGTAAATAGTCCAGCCATTGATTAAATGAATCTCCATAGACCAAGAAATCGTCCACGAATACCTCCTAGAAAACTATCCACCATGTTGGTAAGTATAACTAGTATACATCGTTGGAATGTAGCAGGGGTGTTGGACAACCGGAACAGCATCCATCGGAAAGCATACATCCAAAATTGTCATGTGAACGTTGTTTTCTCTTGGTCTTTAGAGCAATGGAAACATAGAGGTATCCAGAATAGCCATCTAAAAAGCATAAGTATTCCTTCGTGGCAAGTCTCTCCAGAATCTAGTCGATGAAGGGCAATGGGAAGTGATCTTTTTTTGTGGCAAGGTTGGGATGTCTGTAATCCAGACATACTTTCCATGAGGTCAACATTCTTGTCAGAATCTCCTCTCCTTTGTCAATGGTAACAATGGTCATCCCAAATTTCTTGGGCACTACGTGCAAGGGACTCGCCTACTTACTATCGGAGATGGGATATATGAATCCCACATCACACCATTTCTGAATTTCCTTCATGACAAACTCCTGGAGGTTTGGATTTAGTTTCCTCTAGAATTTGCAAGAAGGTCTACTATCGTCTTCAAGGTAGATGTGATGCGAGCACAAGGACAGATTGATTCCGTTGAGATCCAATATTTTTCAGCCTATCACCTTGCAGTTTCGTTCAAGAAACTCCATCAAACGAGATTCTTGGTCTTTAGTCTGATAAGCATTGATTATGATCGGATACAGGTTTGGTTCTCGCACAAGGAAGGCGTACTTCATGTTGGAAAGAAGAAACGGAGTGGGAGCTATTTCAGTAGCGACTTCGGTGATTATTGCATGTATCAACTCTTTCATCTGTTTAATGCCGACCTTTGTCAGTTGCATTCTCCACTCTTTCCTCAGGGAAAAGGAATTCGTGGATCTCAGTGTCATCCATGAATATATTTGTATCTCGAATCTCCACAAAAAAGTCACAGTCTTCATGACATTTAGGTGCAAGTGCACTCGTCACAGATGCAACCTCTTATGGTTATGGCTAAGGTATGGTTTCTTTCTGCATTTTGGTGTTGTTGGATCTAAATGTAATTTCTCCAGTGCCATAGTTCAATACTGCCTTGACTGTTCAGAGGAACGACCAAACAAGGGTGATGGGGATGTGGAGTAGAGGTGTGGATACATCCATATATAGCACGACAAAGTCAACATGGAAATGGATTCCCTGAACTATGACAATCACATCCTCCAACACACCCCTAGGCATGTTGACAGATTTGTCTGCAAACTGCAGAATGATCTTGGTGGGTTTAAGCGGTCCTGTCCTGAATTTTTTGAGTAGCGAAGCTGGCATAAGGTTGAAAGAAGACCCACTGTCGAGCAATGATCGCTCAAACTCTTGATTGAACATGCTACACCAGATGAGTGGCACTCCCTTGTCTTTCTTTTTATTAGGGAGATCGCTGATGGTGTTTACGATGGCCATGGTAAGGATATGTTTTTCATTCTTTCCACTCTCATTTTTGGAGTTGTGGGGCCAAGGTCTGTGCCTTGTTGTACATGCTTCTTTAAGTCCTTTCTTTACTGTCTGTATGCGATCAATAGTTTTCATCATTGGCATACTCATGTCCATGTTTTGAATGATTTCCACAACTGAAGAATCATATAAAGCCTTTTTCAATTTAATTTTTTGGGTCGATTTCATTACTTCAGGAAATGGAATATGTACAGAATCAGAAACTTTTTCATTTAATTATTTGTCCGTATCATTGTATACAGGTAGATGGCAAAAATGTGCAAAAGCATCTACAAGCAATGAACCAAAAAATGCAAACTCAGCTTTATTGGTTGGCTCTGGATCTGTTAAATGTGCAGGCTTCTCCAATGCTGGTTGTTCTCCACCGGGTTTGGTGTTGTTGCTATCCTTTTATATTTTTGTATTTTCTTATTTTTTGTTCTTTTTCCACTGTTGTTGCTCCTTGAAAATTTTCTTTGGCTCGTGATGCTGGCAGGGCTGATGACTTTCCATCAGATGCAGTTTCTTTCCCTTCGTGGTCGTTGATGGCTGAAGTATTCTACCACTCTTGAGAGTAACTACATCAGATATAAACAAGTTATTTTCACCTGAATCAGATAGAACACTGCAAGCTACCTACTCCTTGCATCAGAAATTATTTGGACTGGCCTTGATCTAGGCTGGGATGATGACTTCGGCAGATGTCAAGTTGTCAATCTTTTGGCTCATTTTAGCCATATATTCATTACTTACTCCAAGTAAGTAAGAGTCGGTTTTACCGACGCAACCTTAGAAGATTCGCCTTGATGGGTCCTCTGACTCTAGTAGGGCTGGGGTGAATGCTGTTGGTATCCCTGCCAATAATGATGAGGACGGGGACAAGAAGAGTACTTTTGGTACTACTGAGAGGAATGCTGATATGGATCAACCGATTGCTGCTGGTGATATTGTGATTACCTGTAGCCAGGCTGCTGATATCCCTACCATTAATTATTGCCATGCTACGGAGGCTGCTGGTACTGGTATTGATGGGGATGGAAATTCCTTCCCCCTACTGCTGCTAGTGGTATGGCAGATTGGCCAAGTTCTGACCCAAGGATTGTCCCTATGAATGGGTCAGTTATTGTTCTTTATCACACACATCATTTTTCTCTTGGATTAGCAACAGAGGTAGACAAAACTATTCTTGGTACACTGATTAGGGCTTTATTTTGTACAATACCATCTGATTCTGTGGTTGGGGTGTATGCTGCTTGGGGGCTTGCATGTAGTATACATGCTGGATGGGCTGAGATGGTGGAGGACTAGATTGATGAGGTTGTGTCGTTGTGTACTCCTTCTGCTCAGTTTGGATCCATGGCTGTAGCGGACACCGAGTTGCAGGCACTAATGGTCTTAACAAGAAACTCTAACTATGTGGCAATCTGATCAAGCATATCCAAACCACGGGTTCTCTTCTCAATCACAGCAAGTTTTTCGAGGTCATGAGACCTCTTCTCGATGATGTCTACTTCATATAAGTGGCTCCTGATGATGCTTAGGTTGGAGATCTCGTCCTTGTCCTCTGAATGATGCACCATATTGACATGCTTGTGGCTGGCTGGGGGCACCTTCATGTAGACATGTGACGAGGACTGGGCGGCCTCTCCTTCGACCATCTCCTCAAAGTTTTCCCATACAACATCCTCATCTTCATTAAAGTGTGAGACACCATAGGAGACATCAACTAATCTCTGGCTTTCAAGTGTTAGGCCTCCAAAAAAGTGCTAGACCAGATTGGTCTTCTGGATTTCGTGGTTGGGATACTTCTATAGATCTCTGAATCTTTCCCATGATTCATGGATTGTCTCATGGGGCTGTTGGATGAAATTGGAGATGTGGGCACACATATTATTCAAGCGACCGAGAGCATAGAACTTGTGAAGAAATGCATAATTCTTATCATCCCATGTCATCACTACCTTCCTAAAGTGATTCACCCAATAAAGGGTCTTGTCGTGGAGACTAAATAGGAAGGCAGTCATCTTGACCACCCCGAGAGGAATGTTGGGATAATGAGTTGTTGCATAAATGGGGCCAAATTGTTGTAGGTTGATGTATGGTTCTTCCATTGTGTTCCCATGGAAGGATTGGAGTAGAGAAAAAAAACTACGGTTTGTTTCTCAAAATGGGCATGGATGGGTGGAATCTGAATCCACTCGGTGACATGGCCTACCCTAGGGTTGTAAGTTTGCTTCAACATGGGCTTTGGCGGTGCTGGTCTTGACTTTCCTCCTTCATAACGGGTCCACCTATTGATACATTGTCTTCGACATCCTCCCTATTCATCTCATATTCTTTGTGAAATTCATCCTCTCTCCTGGTGTCTCTCTCATCGGTCCTCCTCTTCAAATCATTAAGCATTTCCTGAAAGGCAACCTGGGCCAATCTTCGTTTCATCAACTACTACTGAATTTCTTGAATCTAAGCGAGGAGCTAGCTATTAATGTCATTTTGCGTGGTATATTGCGCTTCCCCTTGTTCTGGCTGCTCTGCTGGTTGGGGCAGTGCTCCCTTTCCTGTTCTTATAGGATTCATTTCTGAATCTGTCTGTAACTCTAGCTTTGGATCAGGTTCTTGATCTGGATGGTTGAATAAACCCTAATCAATCTCTGTCTGAGCACCAAATGCTGAGATGAGTATATGATTAAGGTAAATCCCAGATGGTTTTGAATGGAGCATATGATCATGACTAAAATTGATCTCCATCCACAAGGGGTTGGTTCTAGGACAAGAGTAATCCTAATTTAATTTGAGAGGAAGCGCTAGTTCAAGACGCGAGTCCATCCCGAATAGTAGATTTATTGTAGTTGGGCAAGTGTTGAAAGAAGAAAGGATCGGGGATTCCAAGAAGTTTGCAAGATCCAAACTAGTTTCTTGGAGATCGCCCAACATTATTAGAGTTGTCAGTGACATGGATTCGATGAGGGTATTAGCGAAAGTCCGACTAAACCATCTGTGGGGTGACATCTAAGAGGGTCAAGAGGAGGTAGACGATAGATGAAAGATGTAGAGGTGAATAAGAAATAAAAGGAGTGTAAAACAATAGACAACTCAAAGTTTTGGGGGTCAAAGAGAAATACACAAAAGAGAAAATGTGAAGAAATGACACAAAGGCACACTATTTTTGATCTTGACCTTAACAAAACTAATCAATCAAACAACAATACAATGGATTCACCAACTTGACATGAAGTCGTGAAGGTTCGACAATTATCTTTTTCAGTTTTAGATTGATTTTCAAGCAATTATCTTTGCCCGAGTCCTTAAGCACTAATCTTATAGGAGCGAGAGCACTGCTAGAAAAGTATCCCATAATTATCCTTCTTGATTATAACCTCTATCATGTACTTTTAAATGTCCCTGTGTCTGGATCTAGATTCCCTGCTCAACCAAAGAAATAGAGCGAGGAAACCGATAATGGCGAAGCAAATACTTCGGGTCATGTCCATAACAAAATCACCTATGAGCGGTCTGGAGCCTACTCGGACGCGAGACGATGAGACATACACCACCGTGAAGGTGTGTCATAAGCTCAAATACTTCGAAATGGTCGGTTTCCTACACAAGCAACAATGACTAATGACGACCAAGTCCTACTCGCCCATACACAATAGTAGCGTTGGTACTTCGGAAGTCTAGGCATACAACGAGACATTATCCAGGATGGGTTTTTTGCTATAAGACTTATGATAGTGCTCTCTCACTAGGAAGGTCACCTCCCTCCCTCAATAGTACCTAAAAATAATGAGGGCTTTGCTCACCCAATGCAATAAATATAATTAATCAAATTTATTTAGGTCAAGTATTTTTAGCAGTCCATTTTTTTTAATTTTTTAGTGTTATTACTTGCTTTGAGTAGATTCAAAACAAGCACCTAATGTTTTTGTTAGTTTTCTTTACAATAGATTGTCAAAATCAGAGGGAGAAGGTAGAAAAGCAATGTAAGCCGGAAAACAATGATGAATGCTCAGCTAGAAGACTTACGGTGATTCCCAACTCTCTCCATGTGTGATGCAAGGCAAAAATTTTTAGACCTAATCTATATGAAAATGCAACGATGAAATCACCCTAAGAACAGAAATTGTTATTAGCGTGAAGAACCGAATGTCAAACCCTAGAATGATCATCCAATAGTCCGATCTTGGAGATAGCCTCGGTACCACCACAACATGTCCTGCATGCATTGTATGGTGTCTCTCTCGACGCTCGATGATCAATCTAAGATTTAACAATTAATTTTGAGCTAAATCCAATCGCAAAGTAATCTATAGGAACATGAATTACCTTATGTATGTGGACCTAGATACCAAGCAAGCACACTTAGATCTAAGGGTTCAATGACAGAAAACAAATAAAACAAAGGCGGAAAACTCAAAACTTTTAAAACAATGAAAATAAAGATGATGAAAGTCACAAAAACTCCGATGAGCCCCCAAGTGAATAAATACTTGGAAATTGGGACCGAATGCTTAATGTCCAAAGTACCTCTATTATTAAAATTTAATGAAAGTAAAAATAAATCACTCTCTTAAAAAAATAAAACAAAATCTATGCTAAATTCTTCTCTCTCTATCTCTCCTCTTGGTCAACAAGTAGAATGAGCAAGTCTTCTCGATCCGGGTTCCTCAACCACCTAGGCGGTCACCATCGTCTCGAAGTCCCTTGCAAGAAAAATTAGAAGAGATTGATATTATCACAATATACAATAATATCAATTGAAAGAGAAAAAGAAAATAAAGAAATAAAAATGCCCCAAAATTCTATCCTACATGGTGCTCACCAAAAAATAGTGCCATTGATAAACATGAAAATCAAGGGGTCTAAAATAACCTCACAAGGTGAGGACTCAGTCGCTGTGACAACCTCTCAACAACCGTGTTTAATCAACAATTATCCCACATAATGTATAAAAAATCAATGCAAATAATGTGAATCACAATTTATTATATCCTACAATAGATTGTATAGTAGACAAGTACAGTAGGGGTCGAACACAGGAAACAATGGAGGATAGACAATCAAAATTGGCCAAAAGAAGATAGTAAATGATTTTGGGTATTTTTAGGGAATTTTGAGTTTTTGTGTGTTTTTTATTTTATGTTTTTTTTATAGATTTTGTTTTTGTATTTTTAATTGTTTCAAATTATATATATAAATAATTTTCTAATTTTTATATTTTCCTTTTCTTTTTAATAGGCAACTTAGACATATATATAACTATATGGGATTGGGGAGCCTACACCCATGTGTAGGTAACTTACCTACACCCACCTCTTGTTTCTTAATTTTTTTGATTATTTTGAAATGGATCTTTAGGGGATTTACTTAGAATATTAAATGGAATATATGTTTCAAATTTCATGTAAAACAGACATTCCTAACAGCTCCATCGGAAGGGGCCGATTTCAGCAAATCTCAGACCGTTAAAATTTGACGGTGATGATGGATAAGTTAGAAGTCTCAAAATAAGTTAAAATTTGAATGACGATATGGTGATATATTGTGATCTAAATTCCCCAAGGAATTAATTCAAAAAAAATAAAAAAATTTGAGGGAAAAAGAGTTGGGTGTAGGTAAGTTACCTACACATGGGTGTAGGCTCCCTTTTCCCTAACTATATATACAATATAGGGTAATATAATTATAAATACAATAAAAAACTAAATCTATAGAATAAAATATTTAAATGTTTTATATACTTTTCTACTATTTTGTGATTTTTTGGGAAATTTTGTTAATTTCTAAGTATTTTTAAAATAAAAAATATCCTAAAAAAGGATTAAATAAATAAGTAGAATAGTTTTAGAATTTAAAATATCTAAAAGCTTCAAAATTTTACAAAACTATTTTTAATATATTGTAAATATAATAAATAAAACTTCAAAATAGAAATAAATATTTTTGGATTTTTTCAAATTTTTTGTAATTTTTATCAAGATTTTGGAGCTTTTTTAATTTTCAGTGTTTTTTTCTATTTTTAGTGGTTTTTGGTCTGTATGCTCAAAATAACATAATAAACAAAGTATATTTTTTTGAATTTTTCGAAACATTTTTATATCTTTTTGGAATTTTAATAGTAAAAAATGGAATAAAAGCTCTCTTTTTTATTTTTAATAAATAGAAAATAACCTTAAAATACCCAACCTAAAATATATGTGATATATATGTATCATGTATTTATAGTACTTTTCCATAAATTTTTAGAGTCTTGGAGTTATTTTTTACAAAATAAAAACTACAAAAAGAAAATACATACTAACATGGGTAGTTATGGAAATATTTAAAGTTTCAAGACCCCAACAGAACACCTTTGAGAAACCTAGGGGAAAAATTACAATTTTTCCAAAAATATCCAATAAACAATACTTGGAGTGGTATTTCTGTTATCAATCTCAAGTACATGGGGTTCGATGCAATTCTTTTCCAGAAAATATTGAACTATTCAATCAAAAATCAGGACTAAAATGGAATACAAAAAGTCCAGGGGCTTTGCTGCAAAATACACAATCCCTCACGTGCACAGGCGCGTGAGGTGACATTGATTGAACCTAAATGCAATTAAAGAGAGTAAAGGGTCTGAAATGCAAATATTACAAAATTACTTAAACTACAGATGAATGTTTGAGGAATAAAAATAAAGCCAAAAAAGTGGGAGGGTGTATGTGCAAAATACCCTCCATGTACACGATTGACATTTGGGGATGCTTACCTTGACTTGTTTCATCTTCTCGTCAGATGATGAATGTTAGATGGTTGATAGCTTGGATTAGACCTCCCAAGTGAGATCAACGGTGATGGCTTTGGTCATCGAACTGTGGATGCTCAATCTCGAGAAGGGCTTGATCAGGCGGCCTTGGAGCGTGGTGAAAGAACTGAAGAACTCTCATTTAACGAGCTTGGATTTGATGATACACGTGACTCCATCCACCGGGTGGTCCTTAGGTGGTCTCCAAATTCTCCTATGGCTTTCGTGCATCTCCCCCATGGTCCAAAGGTGTCTGGGGACCAATAATTGGTCTTCGGAGCTCGAAGCTTCAGAGGAGGACCTAGGACTCAGTTCTTGGCAAAATTGGGCCCTCAAACGGGGCCTTTAACTCATAGTACCTGCAGGGTTAGCACAGGGGAAAAAATACGAAGGGTCTTGAGGGCTAATCGAGTGAAATGGGGGGAATGGTAGCGGGCAGTATCCTCTGATGAACGATGAAGAGGGAGGAACAAATCTCTCTATGCAATATCTAGTTGGATGAAGATGCGTGGGGCATAGGACTGAGGATAGGGGAGATGATGGGGATCATAGGAGTGCTGAAGGATGGCTGAGGTGGTCGAAAATAAGCGGGGGAGTCGGAGCTCCGGCAAGATTTTTTTTTTGGATGTTACGAAAAATAGATCTAAATCAAACAAAATAAATCCTTACTCTACACTAATCCTACATTAAGGAATAGAAAGAACAAAGAAAGCAGAATCTTGCCATATCTGGACCATCTCGAGCAGAACTTCAGGCAGAGGAGGCGGTAGAGCTTTGGATATGCCTCGATTTGACGCTAACGAAACCCTAGAAGTTCCTGGGAGAAGCATGTTGTCACCAGGGTTCTCTATCAAGGATTAGATTAGGGTTTGGTGGTGGAAGAGGGATCAAAGGCCAAAGGGAGGAAGAGATGCTTTATATAAGAGACCCTTTGACCCATGAGAACTCATGCATTGAGGTTCCTCAGATTTATAAGAGATGTGTGTGTGAAAGAACAATGATCGAGAAAGAGATTTGCAGAATGAATTGAGCGAAAAGAGTAAAAGAATCGAGCATGATAATTCGTGGAAGTTGGGGTCAAACACAATCTGACACGACTAGGGCTGGAAGAAGGACAGTTGACCTAGGGTCAACTATCGCTGGGCTATGATTGGTCCACCTAGGGCGTAAGAAGACAAACCACATTTGAAATTCAAAAATAATTGAAAATAAATTAGTAATTGATTTATTTAATTTTTTGTTAAAACATTAAAAATGTTTATTATTTTATGCAGTATTTTAATCCAATTTTTATTTATTTTTATGGATTCATTTATTACATGTTACTCTTTAGAGGTCCATTTATAAGTATTCTTAGATATATTATTTGTATTTTATTTTTATTTTGTATTTAATATTTTATTATTTCATGGTCATAATTTATATATTTATAGGTTATTTAAATATACACAAATATATTTTTATTATAATTTTTTGTTGTTATTTTTACACTTAAATTAATATGGGTATTAATTATATAGGTTTTAGTATAGGTAATTCATCTATGCATTTTTATACATTATTTTATTTTATTGCATTTTTATTATTTTATTTTATACAAAATATGTACATGAGTTATAAATAATATTAACATAATTATAAAAATATAAAATTGTTAAAAATATAAAGAATAAATAAAATGAATATTTTATTCAATTATATAGTAGAATAGTGGTCCAAAACCTAACTTTTACATCTTAACTCCAAATTAAATGAAACCTTCATTAAATAGTTGATAAAAATTTATATATAATTAATGGTGATTTTTATTGCATTTTGAGTTCATATTGAGAAGATATGGGTATCGGGATTTCTGGTTTTGGAATTTTATTCGAAATATAGAATGTATAATTCGTATTATTTTTGTGTAAAGTAAATTTTGTATTTTTTTATATATTTTTATCTACAACTTTCATGTACAAAATTTCTTTATTTTAGGTATAAGTGATAAAGAATAAAATGGGTCCCAAAAATGACTTATTGAAGAATTTAAACTAGGGTTTTTATTGTGCGTTTGACCCTTATCTCCCCTACTTTATTCGTTATCGATCCAGCCATCGTGATGCCTAGGTCTCGGTATTTAGGGTCTTAAAATACCTTCAGCAATTTTTTTCTTTTTTTTTCTTTTCATTATTCTTACTTTGTCTTTAAACAACGTATTTTGTACAATATTTGTACAATAAATAACGGATGTTAATTTATGAAAAATAATGATATATACATGCATTTAGTTAGGGTTTAAAGTTCAAAATGAAAGAATAAAGGGATTTTATCACTTGTGCCCCTCCGAGATATCGCAATTTCAGTTATGCCCCTATCTTTTTGGTAATATCAGTTGTGCCCCTCAAAACTTTCTCCGTCATCAGTTGTGCCCTTCCGTCAAGTTGACCGTCAATGAATTGACTTAACCATGGTTTTTTCAAACCTTGGTGTGGTTAAGAGGGGTATTATGGTCAAAATAAAATCAAATGAGAAGGAGGGTTGGGGAGGAGGTGCGGGGCTGTGGAGGAGGTGCGGGCTGGCGGCAGGGGCTGGGGGAAGTGCGTGGCTGCGGGAGGTTAGGGGGTTGATGATGGTTGCGCGGTTGCATGGTTGCGCGGTGCAGAGCAGGGGAGGTGGCGGTGCGGGGCATGGGGGAGGGGGAGCAGGGGGGGCGCGTGTGGGGGAGGGGGTGCAGCCCAGGGGGAGGGGGAGTAGGGGGCGGCACCGGCGAGGTGAGGAGGTGCGGGGGGAGGTCAGGGCAGGGGGCGGAGGGGCGGTCTGGGCGGAGGGAGGTTGGGGCGGAGGGAGGCGAGGGAAGGGGGCGGGGGGAGGTCTGGGCGGAGGGAGGTTGGGGCGGAGGGAGGTCTGGGCGGGGGGCGGGGGGAGGTCTGGGCGGAGGGAGGCGAGGGTGGAGGGAGGCGAGGGCAGGGGGCGGAGGAGGTCTGGGCGGAGGGAGGCGAGGGAGGAGGGGCGAGGGCACAGGGGGCGGAGGGGCGGTCGGGGCGGCCTGGAGGCTGGGGCGGAGGGGTGGCAGGGGGCGGCGCCGGGGAGGGGAGACGAGGGCGGAGGGGCCGTAGGGGATGGGGGAGGTCGGGGCTGCCTCGAGGCTGGGGCGGAGGGGCGGCACTGGGGAGGGGAGGGGAGCTCGGGGCGGAGCTGGGCGGCACGTGGCAGGGGCGGCGCCAGGGAGGGGAGGGGAGGGGAGCTCGGGGCGGAGCTGGGCGGCACGTGGCAGGGGCGGGGGCGGAGAGGGAGGAGGAGGAGGAGAAGGAGGAAGAGGATGGGCAAGAGGAGGAAGAAGAAGAGGATGAGGAAGAAGGTTAAAATGACCTCCTAACCTTTTTTTTAAAGTAATTCCGCCTATGTCCTCAAAGTTAACGGCCGTTTGCACTGTGGATGGACTGTCACTAACCCGAGGGGCACAAGTGATAAATTAGCAAGTTTTGAGGGGCACAAATGATATTACCAAAAAGATAGGGGCATAACTGAAATTGCGATATCTCGGAGGGGCACAAGTGATAAAATCCCAAGAATAAAAGTGATGAAATTGAGATTCATCAACGGGCCAGCTATGCATCATTTGATCAAACACCATTCACAACCTGAATGAGAGGTGGTCGAGGAGAGCATGGATCCTGAATGATCTGTTGCTCGAGTTGGTAAACAACAAGTTGTTGCTACAACTATCGAGGTGATGTAGGTTTGGGTGCCTACACATTGTACAAGTGCTGGACCGCTGGCTGTGATGGACTCTATTGAGGAGGTTGAGGCGTTGATTGATCCTTTGTCTCAGTAGAAGTCATGGTCGATGCATATACATACTGGAGGGCGCTAGTTCTTCTCATCAGTAGCTCCAACTACTTGGTGATCTGATCTAACTTGTCCAAATTTTGGGTCCTCTTTGATCACAACAAGTTTATGATGTAATCGTTTCTTGATAATATCCACCTTGGAAAGGTGGCTCCCTATGACACTTAGGTTGGAGCTTTCATCCTTGTCTGGATCATGCGATGTCGCAATATGTACTGGCTTCTGATGAATATGTGGCTGACGTTGGTATATACGAGATCACGACAGAGCAGCCTCTTGATGAATCTTCATTCCATCACCTTTATTCTTCCTTTTTGTCCTTTAAACCCTAGCTAATTACATCTACATATCACTGTTTTCCTAAATTAACATTCATTATTTATTGTATAAATACTGTATAAAATACGTTATTTAAAGTCAAAATAAAGAATAAATAAAAGAAAAGAAAAAGGAATAAAATTCTAAAGGTATTTTATGACCCTAAATCCCGAGACCTAGGCATCATGATGACTGGGTCGACAACGAATAAAATAGGGGGAGATATGGATACAGTACATAATCAAAACCCTAATCTATTATCCCACAATCCACTTCTGGACCTATATTTTTTAATCTTTATACCATAAATTTAAAAACATTTTACATGAAATTGAAGATAAAAATGTGTAGAAAAATATAATCTTTACTTTACACGAAAATAATACAACTTGTACATTCTACTTCGAGAATAAAATTCCAAAACCCAAACTTCCCAGACCCATATCGTGTCCATATAAACTTTTTAATTATATATAACTTTTTATTAGCTATTTAATGAAGGTGAATTCACTTAGTTTGGAATTAAGATGTGAAAGTTACGTTTTGGACCCTTATTGTACTATATACTTGAATAAAATATTCATTTTATTTATTTTTCATAATTTTTATCATTTTATATTTTTAGAAGTTAGAAAATATTATTACAATATATGTACATTTTTAGAAGATAATAAAACTGTAAAGAAAACAATAACATAAAATAACATACAAAATTACATAACTGAATATACTATACTTATACCTTTGTAATTAATACCCTTATTTATTTAAGTGTACATATTATATAAGAAAATAACAAAATTAATTTTACAGATATTAAAATAAGTTATAAATATATACATTAGGTGTATAAAATAATAAAATAAAAATAAAAATAAAATACCAAATATATAGATAAATATACCTCTATTTATACTTCTAAAAAGTAGCAAGTAATAAATTAACCCATAAAAATAAATAAAAAACGGATTAAAATACAATATAAAATAATAAAGTTTTTTCAAGTTTTAACAAAAAATTAAATAACTCAATTGATTTATTTAGAATTATTTGTGAATTTAAAATCTAGTTTGTCTTTTTGTGGGGACATGGCCGAATCAAGGCTCATCCCCTATTGACTTGGGTCAACTTCTTTGACCCAAGTCATAGGCCTACCAGACCAAGCATTGACCCCATCTTCCTCAATTTTCAGAAGAGATTCTTTCACTATTTTGAGTGGAAATCTTCTTGACTTTTTTGTCCTCGATTGTCCTTTCATGACCACATCTTTCCTTGGACGAGGTGCTTCTGAATCAAGCGTATTCGCCCGAGGAAGATGTCCCTATATAACGTGTCGCCTCCAACCTTCATTGATCTTTGATTCCTCTTTTGCCACACAACCCTTATCTAATCCCTGTTGAAAACCCTGTTGACAGCAAGCTTCTCCCAGGAACTTCTGGGGGTCGAGTTAGCATTGAATCGAGGTTGATCTTAAGCTCCTCCGCCTCCTCCACCTGAAGTTCTGCTCCAGGTGGTCCAAGTAAAGGAAGATTCGTCTTTATTTGTTCTTTCTATTCCTTAGCTTAGTAGTAGAGTAGGATCAATTTTTATTTCATTTGATTTGTCTTATTATTTCATAAAAATCAAAAAATATTTTATCGGAGCTTCGTCTCTACCTCTTATCTCCAACCACTTCACCCTCCTCCGCTTCCGCTATCACCTCCATCTCCTTCCCTTCCACATGTTCTTCATTCCATTCACCTTCATCCATCTAGATCTTGCACATATCTAGAGATAGGTGCTCCACCTCTGATACATCACCCGAGCACCTCTACCTGCATCCCTTCCGCCCATTTCCACCCAAACTAGTCCCCAGCAACCACCTTTGTTGGTTGTGTGTTCTTCTCCTACAGATCCTGGAGGAAAAGGACTGATCTGGGTTATTTTGATCAGTCAGAAGGATACATAGATCCCTGATCTTCTTCGAGCATCCAAGACCCCATCGATAGGTCCCGGTCACATTTGAGGATTCCCATGCTACAGACCACCATGAGGAAGCTTCTGAGCACGTTAGTAGAGAAAAAGAAGGCCAAAGGATGAAGACTCTCCATATTGAAGCTGGTTTGAATCGGGGCTCTTCCCTGTTCTTCCAAGTTGCCTTTACACCGTCCGATCGTGTCCAATCTCACAAGCGAGCATGAACCCTCATATTTAAAGAGCCTACACCATAAGATCCTCTTCTAGGATCTAATCTTGGATATCCAGCTTGAAGCATCATTGCGCGTTGCGTGGATGAAATGTGTCAAATGGATTGGCCGGAACCGTTCATTTTTGTTTATTCAATTTTAAGTCCTGTAATAACATATTTGAAATTTGCACTTTGGTCTAGTCTAGCTTAGCTCTCGTGCCGTCCCACGTGAGTAGGGACTTTTGCAGTTGACCCCCAATAGAATTTTGTATTTTAGTTTATTATTTAAATTTGGAATATTACTTGTAAACTTTTAGGTAATTTGAACTGTAGCCCTTGGCTTTTACTTTAGTTACAAATATTCCCTTATTAGTTCAACAATTTTTGTGCTTATTCTTTAATTTAATATCATCTATGCTCCAAAATTTATGAAAAATTATGATTAAGTGCCTGCTAGTATATTCATTCATGCTAAATTTTTAGATTTACATTTTAGGCATTCTCCTTATTTACTAAAAATCAAAATAGCATGATTTTGTTCCAGTTTGAATTAAAAACTACAAAAAATATAAAACCTTTTTGAAAAATTCTCCCAAAAAATATATATTTTTTATCAGTAGCACTTTTAGACCAAAAATCCCTAAAAATAGAGAAAGAGAACGACTAAAATATAAAAAGCTCCAAAATCCTTATAAAAATCTAAAAAAATATTCTGAAAATCCAAACATATTTATTTCTATCTCTGAATTTTCTTTTTATTATATATTATTAATTTAAAACAATTTTAGAAAATTATGATTTCGTTTAATATTTTTATATTCCAAAACAATTCAACCTATTTATTAAATCCCTATTTTGTTATATTTTGGATTTTAAAAATATCTAAAAACTAGCAACAATTATCCACAAATCAAAAAATAGTAGAAAAAAATAAAAATACAAAAAAACATTTTATTCTAAAACTTTTTGTTATTTTTAGTTGTATTTATAATTGTTTAATATATATATCTTTATATAGTTATATATAAACCTTTATGTATTATTAAACAGAAAATAAAATATATATAAGAGAAGAAAAAAGAAAATAAAAAATATATATAATAAAAGAAAATTAGAAAATATAAAAATTAAAATCCATACAAAAATAAATAATTAAAAAACCCATAAAAATTCAAATCTCCCGAGAAACCCAAAATCATCTCTTCTTTTAGCCAATTTTGATTATTTGTCCTCCGGTGTTTTATGTGTTTGACGAACCGCAAAATCGGCCCCTTAAGGGTGCGTTCTTAGCACCTTGGGATGTCGGTGCAGTCGGGCCGATTCTGGTCATCAAAGAGATCAAGTCATTTAAAGATATGCGATGATAAATCAAAATGAGGTGATCGTGATTTATTTTACTTGGCAAGAAACCAAGGTCGAACTCAGGGACACGAGCCTCTCTCGTATTAATCAGATTTAAGTGTGTTTAACTAAGCGTAGAGTTAAAGGCATAAAGGTCAAAATCATGCAGAGACACAACACATGACAAGATAATGCATTAAAATAAACATGCATTTTTTTTAAAACATTTTTTATCATGCAAGTAAATGAACATGCAAAGCGAACGATATGCCCAAAATAATAGTCACTTGAGCCATAAGAAAATCGCGAGTCAAACCGAGTTGAAATAAAGAAGCCTCTACAAATATGAAGCAAGTGGGCATGATAAATGAAGAAATCAAGAAACTTGGATAATAAAATAATACATCACGGTTCATAGTGTCAAATCTGAAATTTAACCATGCCATAATGAAGAGGACGAGAAGAGCTTCAAAATGAAACTGAAATCAACTCGATTGGAGCTATGTAGCTCAAGATACGCACGAAAGAAAGCAAGGGCATAAATGCAATAAAAACAAACAAGGATAACTACAAATAGGTCCCTGATAGGGACTAAAGTGTAAATATAAAAATTACGATGCCTTCCCTGTAAAATACCCACACGCACAGGGGTATTTTTGCAATTATTAAAACCCGCGAGGGCATATTTGCAAATTACTCAGTGTACGTGGAAAGCAGGTGCTCCAGGGACCTATCTGCAAATTGGAGAAGCCGGCGGGATGTCTCTGCAAATTGCCCAGAAGGCACGCGCCATGCACGCGCCTTCGAGGCTCGGACGTCGGTTCGGGTTCGACAGAGACTCGGATGAAGCTTCGGCTGGCTCGGGTGTAGGCTTGGGCATTAGGCTCGGTGAAGCGCGGAGCTTGCCACGTGGCTGCACTGTAGCTGTTGGATCTTGAGGATCCAACGGTCGTAGACGTCGATGGTGTGGCTTCATCATGGCCGTTGGATGGTCGCTGGGGTTGGACCATCCAACGGTCCCTGTGCTGTCTCCCTCGCCAAGGACTGGCGGCGATGTTGGAGCTCCGGCGAGGGAGCTCCTCCTCCGCCACTGATGCTCTCTCTCTAGAAGCCTCCTCGGAGCTCGTTGTATGTACGTCGATGAAGATCGGAGCTTCGGGGAGGTGTCTGGCGTTGGGGACTGACCTAACAGCCTTCCGCAGTCGAGGATGATGCGGAGGAATGTGCTCCGGCGAGCACTCCGACCATTGCGAATCCCAGGTCGAGGCTTACCGGCGATAGGGGCGGAGCGGAGATTGGGCTGGGCATCAGATGGATGCCCGGGTCTTCGCTGGACATCGGCAGCTAGTCGATGCAGCTCGAGCGGGCCTGGAGGCGCCGCGACATCGCCATGGCCGGCGATGGATCTCACCGGGGGCAGCAGTCGTCATCGCTCAATCCAGCCACCTCCCCCTGTCATCGGGAGGTGGCGGAGGGCTGGGCCGTGCCCCGCGTGAAGGTGGATACCGGCGAAGGGGTGTGGTGGAGGCGTATTGAAGGGGAAGCTCGACGGAAGTGATGGTGGGCGACGTGGTTTCGAGGAGGAAATGGGGAGCGTGGAGAGAGGTTGGTGGTTAATGGAGGAGTGCGCGAGGGTCATGGGTGATGGAGGAAGGGCGTGGGGCAATTGGAAAGTGGAGATGGTGGAAGGTGAAGACGAGCAAAATGGAAGGGGGAGCGGTTTGCGCGAGGTGGAACGTGGGAGAGAGAAGGCTATCGGAAGGTTGACGATGACTGTCGGCCGTTGGATCTTGAGATCCAACAGCTGATAATTAGGCGCTAAGTGACGGTGTGGATCGGATCGGGGGACGGAGCGATCGATGGAAGATGGAGCTGCCACGTGGCGAATCGAGAGCGAGGCGCCATCGGAGGGTGGTGATGGAAAGCTGAGCGCGATCGAAAGGCTGAGGCTCGCTGGAAGAATAGACGGCTGAGATCAAAGAGGCCCAGGCGGAATCATATGGTTCTCAAAGCCCCACGTGTCAGGCTGTGCGCTCGTCGCTGACGAACGGTGTTGATGAGAGATGGAGGTTGATCGAGCGGTTAGGAATAGGGCATGGATTAAGCGGATCAGATCAGAGGATCCGGGGCGCAATCAAGTGGACTACACAGCGCCACGTGGCGCGCTCTGTTTAAGGCGCCAACGAGCGGTGTGGATTGAGGGCTAAGATGATCAGATGGTAGAGAGAGAGAGCAGCGGGCGTGGAGAGCTGGAGGCCGTTGGATCTCAGGAGGAGATCTAATGGCCAGAATTGGTGGCGGATCCTGCAAGAAGGAGCGGGCCACGTGGAGCCCCCAGAATGGGCCACATGGCCCAATCAGATTTATTTTAGAGAATTATTGATTTTTGAGGGCCAAGATGGCCGAATTTGAGAAAACTCAAAACATGAAAGTTGTAGATCTTGACGAGATCTACAAGTTTCATGTTGACCAAAACTAGAAATAAAATCAAACAAGGGCCCGAAATATTTTTGAAGGTATTTTTAAGTCTAAAAACACCACGACTTTTTGTTTTGTCCTTTTTTTGTGGTTTTTAATTTATTAAGGACTCTGTTAATTATAGGACATTAACAGGGATTTATTGACAAACTTTCAAGCAAGGGGGTTAATTATGGGAAATAAAGATGATGAAACTGAGGTTCATCACCCCCCTATACTTAAACTATGCTCGTCCTCGAGCATCAAAAAGAATGACTAAGTTGGATTAACCCCCTTGTGCATGTGAATACAGGATCCAATCTAATCAAGTCGACTCGGCTTCAGAGATCCAAAATTTTAGAGTTCAACCCAGCCTTAATCAAGAGGCTTCCAATTCCTCTACTTCTCTAGACTCTCTCTGATGTACATATAAACTAAAGGATATGAGTTTAGTGTTGACTACAATTTCGAGAGTAGAGTCAAGTCTTCACCCAAAATCTTGGTCTGAGAAAATCTCCTAAGGACCCAATCCTCAGCACTAGGGAATAAATCAAATCTTGCATTCAGTCCACCATCTCTTTAGTTGTCAGACTTAGAAAATGTGGATGGCAGGCTAGAAAATGGAGGGCATGGGATTGTGTCAATTCTTCTCTCCCTCTCATTGGAACAAGGATTCTCTCTAGTGCCTTTTTACGCAACACATTTTTTTGGTGTTGATCAGTGCGTCCGTCAAGAGAAGTTGGAGCCGTCTGCACTTGTTTTCCTGGGAGTACACCGGGGTGTGTCTCTTTTGAGTACCTATCGTACCTTCGACACCCAGACTTGTAGCATTTACGATGCAGAGCCCTTTTTTGGTGCAAGCCCGACTCCTGGTCCTAATAGCGGTGGTCCAAGTGGACACTTTGAAATGGTTGGGAGCGCTCGCCTTTGGTGGAAGCTCTTTGATATTTGAATTTGGTGGAATGAGAGCTTTTCTTTGAATTTCATTGACTTGTAAAATTTGTAGCTAGCTCCACTGCTTTTACCAAAAGTTGGCGCACACTGATCAACATTTTTTTTTTATTTTTTTTTCACACCCAGGCACTTAGGTTAATGTCAAGAGATTAGTATAAGAATCAAGTTCTCATACTGGCTAATATTGCTGACACTCAGGTTTCATGAAGCCTCCAAAGATTTTATCCCATCCTCGAGCATCATTATATCAAATCCAGACTCGACTTCCTCATCCCAATCCCTCAGGTGAAAAATCAACTCATCTCATCAAAAACCGCAGTCGTGCATGTGATGTGATGATCATATTCTTTCTGTCTGAGACTAAGCATGGAATATAACATGCAAATCTAGAAACTTAGGGGAATGTGGATGATTAAGTCTAAGACCCTGATGGCTAAGGCTGGTTAACCTAAAATCTCAAAGACTTCTAAAAGCTAAGTCTCCTTGACTAATTCAGATCCTGGGTGAAAGTGAAAGTGTAGAGGACTAATCCAACTTCTTCATTCAAAAACAAGACACTCTTTTTTTTTTAACTTCAAGAGATATTAGAACTTCCTAAGCTCAATTGAGCATCCGCGATTCAGCCAGTATGGATGTAAGTACAGGCCGAAGCCCGTTGCTTGAGGACGGGGCCTTGCGCGATGTCCTCTAAACCATCCAATCTGCTAAGGGCGAACCCTCACTGAACACGGCTGACTTAATTGGGTTTAGTAGTCACCAATGACTCTTAAAGGATTTTTAGGAGTTTTCTAATTTTTATGGATTTTAATAAGAGAGTTAAAACACAAGTTAGACTCAACTTTCCTTGAAAAAGAGATGGCGATTTTTCAAAACCATGTCACACAAGAATAAAAATTTTCAAAACATTTTCAAAAAAATCATTTTCGAAAATATTTCTATAAAATAGTGTAACATAATATCGAAAAACCGTGAAATCCTTTGAGTTCTCTTAGTCCAATGATTTTTACCTTAGCCAAAAAGTTTTAAATTTTTCAAATTTTTCAGATTATAGCTAAAGTAAATATACGGTATATACGGTATACCCCCCTATACTTAAACTTTGCTATGTCCTCATAGCACTAGATGTTACAAGTACATAGGTCCATTTAAATATAGAAGAATATATGGGAGCTAAGAGGGGCTCCCCCTATACTTAGGTTAGAAATAACCTAAGTATAAAGGCAAGAAAGGAAGAGTAGAGAAAATCACGGGGACTCGGGTCCCCCCTATACTTAGGCTGAGATTAGCCTAAGTATAAAGATGGAAATTGATGTTGGAAGGGACCCAAGGTGAACGAAGAAGAGGGATGGATTTACATGTGCGCGGTTGAATCTTTGGAGATGAAATGGAGTGACTAAGGTTTTAGGGTTGTGTGTTGCAACAATAGCTCAATTCAAGCAAGCAAACCCTTAGTTTCACCAACTCACACAAGAAACCAACCGAAGTTGGTTTATTATCTTGTCAGTTTTATTGGTGATAAAGCCTTAGATATTTACGCGAAGAAAATGAAAATCAAGGCGTATGCGCGGGTGTTGCTCTCCCAAAACCGAATTTTACTCCATTTTAGGTTGACTTGCAATTAACAGTCCCAATTTTATTTTAAATTGTCACTGAATTAAGGTTAGCACATCAATCAGAAAATCATCGTCTACCGTTCATTCCATTTTCCATTAGTCCTACTAGGTGATCAATCTAGGAAATGAAAGCCGTGAAAAACATGTATTCGATGAAGAAAAACGCGATCTAGGCTAAGCGAGAAATCATGCAGTGATTTGACGAGAAACCCGCGAAAAAACTGGGGCCGTTTTGAAAATCAAATCTGACATGTATGCAAGTCGAAAAAGCCGCACCTAATCATGTATCTATTAGCGGTGATTGATATCCATTAATTTTAGCTAAGTGATGCGAGATTAAGTGCGTCTATATTTAAAGTGTGTCCTACCTACGATCAAGCACAAGAGAATTATAAAAAATGAGCTCGGAGAGCCGCGTGCCTAGTCCTAGGTCGACACTCAAGTGGGGACGATCCCCACACAACCACAATCGTTCGATTACACACACGAGTCTTCGAACGAAGACCGCTGTAAAAGACGAATTATTAAAAATGCAACAAAAAAAATGCGAGACATTTTTTTTTCTTTTCTTCCTCCTTTGCTCCAAGCATGCTCCTGCGGCTCCTCGCAGCGGGGAACGCCCTGTTCCTCACCTCCTTGATCCATCAAGGGCCTATGCCACAGAAACGATAGTTAGATATCAAATAAGAAAGAAAAATTTTAAATGCAAAATATGTGATTATTTGACCTATAAAAAGGAACACTAAATTAAACACACAAAAATCCAAAAAATAAAAGAAATGAGCCGTGTCCCCGGCAACGGCGCCATTTGACGAACCGCAAAATCGGCCCCTTAAGGGTGCGTTCTTAGCACCTCCGGATGTCGGTGCAGTCGGGCCGATTCTGGTCATCAAAGAGATCAAGTCATTTAAAGATATGCGATGATAAATAAAAATGAGGTGATCGTGATTTATTTTACTTGGCAAGAAACCAAGGTCGAACTCAGGGACACGAGCCTCTCTCGTATTTATCGGATTTAAGTGTGTTTAACTAAGCGTAGAGTTAAAGGCATAAAGGTCAAAATCATGCAGAGACACAACACATGACAAGATAATGCATTAAAATAAACATGCATTTTTTTTAAAACATTTTTTATCATGCAAGTAAATGAACATGCAAAGCGAACGATATACCCAAAATAATAGTCACTTAGCCATAAGAAAATCGCGAGTCAAACCGAGTTGAAATAAAGAAGCCTCTACAAATATGAAGCAAGTGGGCATGATAAATGAAGAAATCAAGACACTTAGATAATAAAATAATACATCACGGTTCATAGTGTCAAATCTGAAATTTAACCAAACCATAATGAAGAGGACGAGAAGAGCTTCAAAATGAAACTGAAATCAACTCGATTGGAGCTATGTAGCTCAAGATACGCACGAAAGAAAGCAGGGGCATAAATGCAATAAAAACAAACAAGGATAACTACAAATAGGTCCCTGATAGGGACTAAAGTGTAAATATAAAAATTACGATGCCTTCCCTGTAAAATACCCACACACACAGGGGTATTTTTGCAATTATTAAAACCCGCGAGGGCATAATTGCAAATTACCCCAATGCACATGGAAAGCAGGTGCTCCAGGGACCTATCTGCAAATTGGAGAAGCCGACGGGATGTCTCTGCAAATTGCCCAGAAGGCACGCGCCATGCACGCGCCTTCCAGGCTCGGACGTCGGTTCGGGTTCGGCAGAGACTCGGATGAAGCTTCGGCTGGCTCGGGTGTAGGCTTGGGCGTTAGGCTCGGTGAAGCTCGGAGCTTGCCACGTGGCTGCACTATAGCTGTTGGATCTTGAGGATCCAACGGTCGTAGACGTCGATGGTGTGGCTTCATCATGGCCGTTGGATGGTCGCTGGGGTTGGACCATCCAATGGTCCCTGTGTTGTCTCCCTCGCCAAGGACTGGCGGCGATGTTGGAGCTCCGGCGAGGGAGCTCCTCCTCCGCCACTGATGCTCTCTCTCTAGAAGCCTCCTCGGAGCTCGTTGTATGTACGTCGATGAAGCTCGGAGCTCCGGGGAGGTGTCTGGCGTTGGGGACTGACCTAACAGCCTTCCGCAGTCGAGGATGATGCGGAGGAATGTGCTCCGGCGAGCACTCCGACCATTGCGAATCCCAGGTCGAGGCTTACCGGCGATAGGGGCGGAGCGAAGCTTGGGCTGGGCATCAGATGGACGCCCGGGTCTTCGCTGGACATCGGCAGCTAGTCGATGCAGCTCGAGCGGGCCTGGAGGCACCGCGACATCGCCATGGCCGGCGATGGATCTCACCGGGGGCAGCAGTCGTCATCGCTCAATCCAGCCACCTCCCCCTGTCACCGGGAGGTGGCGGAGGGCTGGGCCGTGCCCCGCGTGAAGGTGGATACCGGCGAAGGGGTGTGGTGGAGGCGTATTTGAAGGGGAAGCTCGGCGGAAGTGATGGTGGGCGACGTGGTTTCGAGGAGGAAATGGGGAGCGTGGAGAGAGGTTGGTGGTTAATGGAGGAGTGCGCGAGGGTCATGGGTGATGGAGGAAGGGCGTGGGGCAATTGGAGAGTGGAGATGGTGGAAGGTGAAGACGAGAAAAATGGAAGGGGGAGCGGTTTGCGCGAGGTGGAACGTGGGAGAGAGAAGGCTATCGGAAGGTTGACGATGACTGTCGGCCGTTGGATCTTGAGATCCAACGGCTGACAATTAGGCGCTAAGTGACTGTGTGGATCGGATCGGGGGACGGAGCGATCGATGGCAGATGGAGCTGCCACATGGCGAATCGAGAGCGAGGCGCCATCGGAGGGTGGTGATGGAAAGCTGAGCGCGATCGAAAGGCTGAGGCTCGCTGGAAGAATAGACGGCTGAGATCAAAGAGGCCCAGGCGGAATCATACGGTTCTCAAAGCCCCACGTGGTAGGTTGTGCGCTCGTCACTGACGAACGGTGTTGATGAGAGATGGAGGTTGATCGAGCGGTTAGGAATAGGGCATGGATTAAGCGGATCAGATCAGAGGATCCGGGGCGCAATCAAGTGGACTACACTGCGCCACGTGGCGCGCTCTGTTTAAGGCGCCAACGAGCGGTGTGGATTGTGGGCTAAGATGATCAGATGGTAGAGAGAGAGCAGCGGGCGTGGAGAGATGGAGGCCGTTGGATCTCAGGAGGAGATCTAACGGCTAGAATTGGTGGCGGATCCTGCAAGAAGGAGCGGGCCACGTGGAGCCCCCAGAATGGGCCACGTGGCCCAATCAGATTTATTCTAGAGAATTATTAATTTTTGAGGGCCAAGATGGCCGAATTTGAGAAAACTCAAAACATGAAAGTTGTAGATCTTGACGAGATCTACAAGTTTCATGTTGACCAAAACTGGAAATAAAATCAAACAAGGGCCCGAAATATTTTTGAAGGTATTTTTAAGTCTAAAAACACCACGACTTTTTGTTTTGTCCTTTTTTTGTGGTTTTTAATTTATTAAGGACTCTGTTAATTATAGGACATTAACAGGGATTTATTGACAAACTTTTAAGCAAGGGGGTTAATTATGGGAAATAAAGATGATGAAACTGAGGTTCATCAGTGTTCAATCCCTACTATGCTTGTTTACTGTATAATTTACTGTAGGATATAATAAATTTTGATTCACATTGCTTGCATTGATTTTCTATTCTTTGTGTGGGTTAATTTTTGATTGACCAAATGGTTTTGTGAGCAGTCGCCTCAAAGGCCTTTTATCTTCGCTATTGAGAGAGGATATTATTTAGACCCTCGCAAAATCAGTGTCTTCAAATGGTGTCATTTTCGTGGAGCAATTTGTAGGATAGAATTTTGGGTCAATTCTTATTTGTTTATTTTCCTTTATTTATTTTCTCTTTCTTTGATATTAATAGTTATTGTGATGACATCTATCTATTCTATTTTTCATGCTAGGGACTTTGAGACGACGGTGACTGCCTAGGTGGTCGAGGCACTCGGGTCGAGAAGACTCGGTCATTCTGCATGTTTACCAAGAGGAGAGAGTAAGAGAGAGAGGACTTAGCATTGATTTTTATTATATTTTGTGAGAGAGTGATTTATTTTTACTTCCATTAATTGTAATAATACATGTACTTGGACTCTTGAACATTCGGGTTCAATTTCCAAGTGTTTGGTTACTTGGAGGCTCACCAGATTTTTTGTTATTTTCATCACCTTTATTTTCTTTGTTTTTAGCATTTTGAGTTTTCTACTATTACTTTATTTGTTTCTATGATTAAGCCTTTAGATCTAGGTGTGCTTGCTCTGTAGCTAGGTCTACATACTTAGGGAAATTCATGTACGTATAGATTAAATTGTGATTGGACTTACCTCAAAATCAATTATTAAATTTTGGATTGATCATTGAGTGCTGAGAGAGATACCATATAATGCTTGTAGGACCTGATGTGGCGGGCACTGAGGCTATCTCCAAGACTAGACTTTTTGGGTGATCATTCCAGGGTTTGACATTCAGTTCTTCACTCTAATACCAATGCCAATTCTTAGGATGATTTCATCATTGCATTTTCATATAGATTAGGTTTAAAAATTTCTGTCGTGCATCCCATATGGAGAGAGCTGGGAATCACTGTGAGTCTTCTATCTGAGCATTCATCATTGTTTTCCAACTTGCATTGCATTTCCGCCTTCTCCCTCTGATTTTAACTAACAAAAATATTGGGCACATGTATTAAATCTACTCAAAGCAAGTGATAAAAAAATTAAAAAGCCCTCACTGTTTACATTTACTATTGAGGGAGGTGTCCTTCCTTGTGAGAGAGCTCTATCGTAAGGATTAGAGCCAAAAACCCATCTTGGATACATCCTTGTTGTACATCTGGATTTCCGAAGTATCGGTGCTACTACCGTACATGGGCGAGTAGAACTTGGTCATTGATGGTGATTCTCGCTTGTGTAGAACACCGACCATTTCCAAGTATTTGAGCTTAGGCCACACGTTGAATGGGGTGTCTGCCTCATCGTCCCGCGTTCGAGTAGGCTCTTGATCGCTCACATGTGATTCTGTTGTGGACTTGACCTGAAGTATTTGCTTCTCCACTATCAACTTCCTCACTCTATTTCTTTGGCTGAGTAGGGAATCCAAATCCAGACACAAGGACCTAAAAAAGTACAGGATACATGTCACAAAGGAGAAGGACAAGTACAAGATACTTTTCTGGTAGCACTCTCGCTCTTATAGGATAGCGCTTAAGGACTCGTACGGAGATAATTGCCTGAAAATGAAGCTAAAACTGACAAAAATAATTACTGAACCTTCATGACTTCATGGATCGAGTTGGTGAATAAATTGTATTATTTGATTGATTAGTTTTGTTAAGGACACGATTAAAAACATCGCACCTTTGAGCCATTTTATCGCATCTTCTCTTTTGCATATTTCTCTTTGACCCTTGCTCGATTTGAGCCGCCCAATATTTTACGCTCCTTTTATTTCTGGTTCATCTCTGTATCTTTCATCCATTATCTATCTCCTTTTTAACCTCTCATATGTTATCCCATGAATGGTTTAGTCGAGACTCAGCTGACACCCACATCGATTCTGTGTCATCGATATCTCCAATAAGGCAGGGTGATCTCCAAAAAACTGGTTCGGACCTTGTGACTTCCCTGTGGAATCACATATCCTTTCTTCTTTTGACACTTGACTTTCTTTAATAAATCCACCATTCCGAATGGACTCGCAGCTTGAGTTATCTTTTCCTCTTCAAATAAATTGGGATTACTCCTTGTGGATGAAGATCGATTTCAATCAATATCATGTTCTCCATTAACAACCTTCTGGGATTGACCTAGATTCATCTCAGCATATGGTGCTCAGATAGAGACTAATCAGGTTTATTCAACCGTGCAGATCAAGAAATTGATCTAGAGCTAGAGTTACAGGAAGACTCAGAAATGACTCCTACAGGAAGTGGAAAGGGACTGCAACCCCAACAAGCAAAGCAGACATAATAAGGGAAAGGCAATACACCACACAAAATGACGTAAACATCCAACTCCTCTCTTCGATTCAAGTAATTCACAACAGTTGATAGACCAAATATTAGCCCAGGTCGCCTTCCAAGAAATGCTTAATGATCTGAGAAGGAGGACTGACGAGAGAGATAACAGATGAGAGGATGAATTTCACAGAGAGAATGATCTGAACAGGGAGGATGTCTAAGATAACTTGTTGGTAGGTGGACCCTGTCTCGAAGGAGGAAAGGCAAGCCCACCATCGTCAAATCCCATGTTGAAGGAAACTTACAACCATGGGGCATGACATATAACCCAGTGGATTCGAGATTCCACCCATCCATGCCCATTTTGAGATGAAGTCGTAGTTCTTGTGTCTACTCCCATCCTTCCACGGGAATACAACGGAGGAACTGTACATCCACCTACAACTATTTGGGCACTTCCGTGCAACAACTAATTACCCCAACATTCCTCTAGAGGTGGTCTAGATGAATACCTTCCCATTAAGTCTCCACAACAAGGCCTTATTGGGATAATTATATGGGGAAGCTAGTGATAACATGGGAGGATCTGAAGTCTACATTTATTCACAAGTTCTATCCTCTTGATCGCTTGAATCAGATAGGCGTTCACATCTCCAGTTTCATCCAGTAGCCCCATGAGACGATCCATGAAGCATGGGAAAGATTGATAGATCTATAAGAGAAGTGTCTCCACCACAAAATCCCGAAGATCATTTTGGTCCAGCACTTCTTCAATGGGATAACACTTGAAAGTCAGAGATTGGTTGATGTCGCCTGTGATGGCTCATACTTTATCAAAGACGAGGATGATGTTTGGGAAGTTTTTAAGGAGATGAGCGAAGGAGAGGTCGTCTAGTCCTTGTTATGTGCTTACATGAAGGTTCCCCCAGCCAGTCACAAGCCTATCAATATGACAGCTCAATCAGAGGAAAAATATGAGAGTTCCAACCTGAGAATCATCGAGTGCTGCTTGTCCAAAGTGGACATCATCTAGAAGAGGTCGTAAGACCTTGAAAAACTTGCTGTTATTGAGAAGAGAAACCAGGGTCTGGACAAGCTTGATCAGATTACAACTCAACTAGAGCTGCTTGTCAAGACCATCAACGCATGCAACTCAGTGTCTATTACAACCAAGACTCCTGTTGAGCAGAAGGAGCACACACTGACACATTCTCCTCAGCTGAGTCGTTTGCCATCTCAGTACATCCATCATGTATATTACGTGCAATCCCCTTAGAAGTAGATATCCCAATAATAGAACTAGATGGTATTGTACCAGACGGAACCCCAACTAGTGTAATGGGAGCAGTTCTGTCTGGCCTCGCCTCTAATACAAGAAATCAATGGTATGTGGGATAATAAACAACACTTGTCCCATCCTCAGGGACAATTCCAAGGTCAGAATTCGGCCATCCAGCCATACCACCAACAACAACATGGGGGGGGGGGGGGTTCCAGCCCTACCAATCTCAGTTTCATCAGCCTCCACAGCGTGGCAACACCTGGAGGTAGGGATACTACCAGCCTAGATGCCAGTCATCACATTATCACCAACAACAGCCGTCTACTCAATAGAAAAATTCCTCTCAACAGTACCCACACTACTCTTCCTGCCTCCCCTCCTCACTAATATTCTCATGGATACTGGCAACAGTCTCCCCCGCAATACCAAGGTCAGAGGCCCCATCAAGCGGCTCTTCTGAGGTTGCGTCGGTAAACCCGGCTCTTGCTTGTCTGGAGAAGTTAATGAGAAATATGGTTAAAATTATCCAAAAGATCGATGACCTGACGACTACCCAAACCATTAGCCCAGGTTGAGGCTAATCCAAATAATTTCCGATGAAAATAACTTGGTTGTATCTAACGTTGTTACTCTCAGGACGGTAGGACACTTCGACCATCGATGACTGCAAAGGAGAAGCATATTGCATCTGATGGCGAGTCATCAACCTAGCCAACAGAAAGAGCCAAAGAAATTTTTCGAGGAGCACCATCTATAGAAAAAGAACAAAAAATGAAGGAAATATGAAATCACAAAAAGATAGCCACAACACAAGACCCGATGGAGAACTGCTAGCATTGGAGAAACCCACATATGCAGCAGATCCATAGCCAACCAACAAAGTCGAGCCTGCATTTTTGTGGTCCACCTGTAGACGATTTTGCACATTTTTTCCATCTACCTATATAAAATGATAGAAATAAAATTTTGAATGAAAAAGTTTCTGATTCTATACATATTCCATATCGTGAAGAAATAAAAAAAGACTAAAAAATAAAAAATTTGAAAAATGCTTTGTCTGGTCCTTCGATTGTGGAAATCATTAAGAACTTGGTCTTAAATATACCACTAATGAAAGCAATGGAGTACATGCCGATAGTGAAGAAAGGACTTAAAGAGGCATGCATAACAAGGCGCTGACCTCGATCCGGCAACTCCAGAAGCCAAAGTAGAAAGAATGAAAAACATATCCTCACCAAGGTAATCATCAATGCCATCAACAATCTCCCTAATAATAAGAAAGATAAAGGAGCACTACTCATCTGGTGCAACACATTTAATCATAAGTTCGAGCGAACATTACTCGACAGTGGGTCTTCTATAAATCTTATGGTAGCATGACTACTCATAAAATTGGGATAGTACCATTTAAACCCACAAAGATGACTCTACAGTTTGCAGACAAATCAATTAAGTGACCTAGGGGCATTTTAGAGGGCGTGATCATTATCGTTTCGAGAATCCAGTTCCCTATTGATTTTGTTGTGCTAGACATGGATGTCTCCACGTCTCTGCTCCACACTCCCATCATCCTTGACGGTTGTTCCTCCGAACAATTGAAGCATTAGTGAACTGCGACACTAGAGAGATTTCATTCAGCTCATCCAATATCAAAGTGCAGATAGAGACCATCCCTACATCGAAACTAGTAGAGGTTGCATCTATGACGAGTTTGCTTGCACCTGCCTACCATGAAGACTACGAATTTCACACGGAGATTCGAGATACAAATCTATTCATGTATAACATTGAGATTCACGAATTCCTTTTCCCTAAGGAAGGAGTAGAGAAGGCAATCGAATTACCCTTTGTCAATGATGATGAGATTTTTGTTTATGCGCTCGACGAATTCTGTATGGGCCCTTTGAGCCTCAACGATCATAAGATTATTGAGGGCTTATGCACGCATGAGGATATAATTGAAAATTTTTGTGAATCATTGAGTAAAAAGGTTGAACTACCACACACACTGAATTATCAAACAAACCAAGACCTGCAGTGATTGTCGAAGTCACAACTGAGTTGCCCCCACTCCGCCATAGCTCAAACCTCTACCCTCCAACATGAAATATTCCTTCCTTGCTGCAGAGCCAAACATGTATCCGATCATTATCAATGCTCATCTGACTGAAGACCAAGAATCACTTCTGATGGAGATTCTTGAACAAAACCACAAGGCAATAGGATGGATGATATCAGATCGCCACATGATTAATCCATCCCTGTGCTCGCATCACATCTACCTCGAAGACGATAGCAGACCCAACCATGAATTTCAGAGAAGACCGAATCCAAACCTCTAGGAGGTTGTCATGAAGGAAATTCACAAATGGTGTGATGCGGGGTTCATATATCCCATCTCCGATAGTAAATGGGTGAGTTCCCAGCATGTCGTGCCTAAGAAGTGTGTGATAACCATTGTTACCAATGACAAAGGGGATGAGATTTCGACCATAATGCCAACCTCATGGAGAATCTGTGTGGATTACAAACGTCTGAACCTTGCCAAAAAGGACCACATTCAATTTCCCTTCATCGATTGTATTCGTGAGAGACTAGATGAGAAGGAATATCTCTGCTTCTTGGACAACTATTCTATATACAACCAAGTCACCATCGCTCCTGATGACCAAGAGAAGACAACGTTCACCTGTCTACTTGGGATGTACGCTTTTCGACGGATGCCGTTCGAGCTGTGCAACACCCTGCTACATTCCAGCGATGTATGCTGGCTATATTTGCCAACATGTTGGACAGTTTTGTGGAGGTATTCACGGACAATTTCTCAGTCTATGGAGATTCCTTTGATCAATGCCTTGACTATTTAGACCGAGTATTGCGGAGGTGCTGCAAAGTAAATCTCATGCTCTTGTGGGTGATGCGCAACTTCATGGTGACAGAAGGGATTGTGCTAGGTCACATTGTATCAAAATATGGCATGGAAGTTGACCCAGCCAAGGTAGAGGTGATTTCAAACTCGAGTCACCTACCAACCTTGAATAGATACAGTCATTCCTAGGGCACATCGGTTTCTACAAAAGATTCATTAAAGATTTTATCAAGCTTTCCCTACCATTGAACAAATTACTAGGTAAGGAGATAGACTTTATTGTTGATGAACTTGTGCTCCAAGCCTTTTCATAGTTCAAAGATCTGATCACTGAGGCCCCTGTCCTGTGGTCACGGATTAAACACTACCATTTGAAATTATGGCTGGTGCGTTGGATTATGCCATCGGTACTGTGTTGTGACAAAGGAAAGATAATGTACCATTTGTGATTCATTATGCTAGTAGAACACTAGATAAAAGCTCAAAATAATTACACTATTGCTGAGAAAGATCTTCTAGCAGTAGTTTTTGCCTTGGAAAAGTTCAGATCCCATCACCTTGGATTCAAAGTCATAGTTTACACGGATCATTATGCCATCCGCTACCTAAAACAGAAGAAGGATGCAAAAGCATGCCTTATCAGATGGATCCTTCTCCTCTAGGAGGTTGACTCGAGATTAGGTACATGCCTAGAATTAAAAATATGGTGGTAGATCATCTCTTAAGATTACCCGAACCTGAATTTCCTGAGCAGAATTTGAGACCAATTATCGAGACCTTTCCAAACAAAGCTATACTATTAGTCGCGTCGCTCCCCTAGTATGTTGATGTTGTGAATTATCTTGTGTCCAATAGAACTCTACAAGATTGGTCGAAACTGAAAGTAGACAAATTCTTGTCTGGTATCCATTTCTACCAGTGGGAGGACACATATCTCTTTCATCATGTGGTGGATTGTTTCTAGATAAGTTGCATTTCTTAGGAGGAAATTGCAAGTGTCCTCTCACATTTCCATTATCGAGAATCTGGAGGACACCATTGAGGCAGAAGAACAATAACGAAAGTACTCAATGCAGCCTTTAGTGGCCGACCGTGTTCAAATATGCATAGGACTATATGAAACACTGAACAGACTGTAAGAAATGGGTGGAAAATCAGAATGAGAGACACAATACCCTTGAAATTTTATCAGAGTTCATATGTATTTGATGCATGGGGCATTGACTTCATGGGCCCATTTTCAAATAGTCAGGGATTCAAATACATTTTGCTATTTGTTGATTATGTAAGTCATTGTGTGGAGTCTATCCCAACCCGAGTCGTTGATAGTTGCACCGTCTATCCTTTTCTGAAGGATCATATCATTTCAAGGTTCAGGATACCTAAGATTCACATATGTGTTGGTGGTAGCCACTTCATCAATAAAGAGATTAAGAAGCTAACTCAAGAATTCTACATTGAACACTATGTAGCTTCTCCTTACCAACCACAGCCTAATGGCTTGGCAGAATGCTCAATCAAAGAGATTAAGACAATTCTTTAGAAGCTTGCGCGTTCGGATCACAAGAACATGTCTTAGTTGCTTGACTCAGTTCTTTGGGCTTACATAATAACATAAAAGTCACCTTTGGGAATGTCTCCCTACTTCCTGCTATATTGCAAACCATGCCATCTGCCCATGGAATTCATTCATTAATCCTTATGGACAATCAACATTTGTAACTTGGATTCCAAGAAGGCCAAGAATAATAAAAAATTGGATCTAAACAGTTTGCTTGAATTATGTGACTATGCATATGACAACATCCTGATGTCCAAGGAAAAACTCAAGAAGTGGCATCATAAGCACATCTGCCAAAAGACTTTTGAACCGGTCAGAAGGTCTGGTTATTCGATGCGAAGTTAAAACTTTTTCTAGGAAAGTTGAAGAGAAAATGGGCTGAGCCGTACGTAGTGAAGCATGTGCATGACAACAAAAGCGTAATGATATCAGAATTATCAACTGACACAGAGCCTTTCGTGATCAATGGGCAACTACTAAAACCATACCTAGAGCATGACACCTTCTTGTTCGTTGTAGATTCAATTCAAGTTGTATATGAAGAAGAGTTGAACGCCACCACATCCGTAGAATCTGACAAAGCCAACAAATATATTTTTGAATGATATTTCTTTTCTACTTTTCTTATTTTTCATTTTTGTTTTCCTTTTTCATCCGAAAAGGTGTTCACTCCTTTCATCATTGTTGTATTTAGGATTAATTTGTCCTAAGTATAGGGGGGTGACAACCCCGAGTTATTCATTCTTAGATCCCTCTCCTGTCCCCTCAAATGTTGATATTTTGTCTATACATAGGGATATATTACCCTAAGTATGAGAGGGGACAAGTCGAGCCGATGATTTCTTATATTCCCATCCTCAACCCTCCCTGCATCTAGATACAACATGCTATACTTAGGATTAGTTCATCCTAAGTATATGGGGGCAGTTGACTTTACATTCATTGATTCTTCATTCTTTTGTCGTTGTAGTATAGGCTCTTTTTCTCTCTGATATATGAGGACATAACTCAAGCTAAGTATAGGGGGATCGTATATATAGTGTATATACTTTAGCCATAGCTCGTACTTTTGTATTTTCAATAAGTATGGCTAAAATTCATTAAAATTCTTTGTACACATCGATTAGTAAATCATGTACAAAATGTTTGAAAAATGGTTTGAAAATCTTTTGAAAACTGTTTGGAAAATGTTTGTAAAATATTTTCAACCCTTGTAAAAATATTTTGTTTGTACAAAGTCCTTTTCTTTATTTGAAATAAAATATTTTGAAAATCTATTTGCGAATGTGTTTGAAAAATAGTTGCAAAAATGTTTTGAAAAATCTATCCATACTATTTGAAAAATCATTGCAAAATGATTTTCAAATTTTGTAAATGTTTGTAAAAAATAGTTGTCAAATAAGTTTGCAAAATAAAGTTTTCAAAATGATTGAGAAAATCTTTTTAAATTATTTTGAGAATCATGTACATGCTTCAAGCAAGTAAAGTTCTTTTAAGCCTTTTATATAAATACCTGTAAATTCCTAAATCCTAATTCTTATAAATACCAAGAGGCACTCCCATGTAAATATATGAACATATTCGCTTTGTTCTAGAAACCTTTTATATTGAAAAATCCCTACAAATTTGCAAAATAAAAAATTCCAAAAACATTTGCAAAAATCTTTTAAAAAATTACGTAAAAAATTGCAAAAACTTTTTCAAAGGGCCATAAAGTACAAAATCATAAAACTGCATCACAAAAATATTTTCCTTACATTGTGCATATCATTTGCATTTTTTTAGATAGAGTTTGATAATTGAATGAGTCTAAATAAAGTCTGAAGATTGGAGCTTGGTTGGAGCTTAAATCTACTTAATCATAGGAGCCTTATGAGAATTGGAATTGAGGCACTTCTGGTCTACTAGACTTAATTCTTTGAGACCACGAGACTTGTTTCAATGTCATTTGGGCTGCCTAAGTAGAATATCTCAGAGCACACACACGACTCTTGTTGATAATGACCTTGATTGCATGCCTGCACTTTACACTTTTCTCACCTCACTTGAAGTAGTAGAGGGTTGGATTTTCCGTCATTAGACACAAGCCAATAGAAACATCGAAAGACATACATTTGTGTCCATTGTGCCCCAACCCGATCCAGTAGCCATGAGGTCTTATGACATAAGTTGTGGTTTGCAATAATGATTCAAAAGAGGGATAGTCTACTGACTCAAAAGGAAAAAGTCCATATGTAATTGTTGTTGTATATTGTATTCAAAAAAATGGAAAAAATTCCAAAAAGAAAAGATGAGCGAAATTACAAGAATAATCAATTCCTTTTAGAGTATGTATATAGATGTATAAACAAGCCTGAGCTTCAAAGTCAAATATATGTGGGCCTGTAGCTGGATGACTTGGCTACACTAGTTATGCATCCGAGCATAGGTTGCTACAATGGCTACCGTCCATTCTTCTCTCCACCTCCTCTTCTTGAGATGGTTGCACTTGAACTTAGAAGGGAATGCCCCGCTTCTCGAGGAAAGAGTTGTTGGATTGGGGAATTAGAGTCACCGTGTTAGAGAAAACTAACTTTTACCGCTTCAATCTAGGAGAGCTAAATATCCCACACACTGCCCAAGATAGATTCATAGTCATAAGGGTTTGCTTAATAGTTGACTTATTCTAACCTGGCTATTGAGGAGACTTGAGCAAAGTTTTGTGAACCTCAGAGGCTGTTGTGTTTCAAGTCCGATTCCTAATGAAGTTTTGATGACATCTAAATGTCTAGAGGTTCGATTGAGATCCAAATTTGATTTTATGAAAAGAAGTTTAAGTATTAAAATCAATCAAAATTCTTTTTTTTCTTTTCTTTATTTTTATTTTCTGCACTTATAGGCATAAGCGTTTGCTAGGGACTAGCAAAAGCAATTATGGGGGGTGATGAATCTCCATTTCATCACATTTATTCTTTTATTTTGGCCTTTAAATCCTAGGCAATTGCATGTATATATCATTATTTTGCCTAAATTAACATTCATTATTTAGTGTATAAATATTGTATAAAATACATTATTTAAAGCAAAAAATAATAATAAAGAAAAGAAAAGAAAATTAAATAAAATGCCAAAGGTATTTTATAATTCTAAACCCTGAGACCTAAGCATCATGATGATTGGGTTGACAAGGAATAAAGTAGGGGGGTAAAGGTCAAATACACAACCAAAACCCTAATTTCTATTCTCCCATAATACACTTTTGGGACCTATTTTATTCTTTATTATTTACACCTCAAATTAAGAAACTTTGTACATGGTTGTATATAAAAATGTGTAGAAAAATACAAAACTTGCTTTACAAAAAATACAACTTGTACATTCTACACTCAGAATAAAATTCCAAATTCCAAACTTTCCAGGCCCTTATCTTCTCTATATGAACTCACAATGTACCAAAATCTCTTTAATGGTATATGACTTTTTATTAACTATTTAGTGAAGGTGGTTTAACTTAATTTGGAGTTAAGATGTAAAAGTTAGGTTTTGGACCCCTATTGTACTATATACTGGAATAAAATATTCATTTTATTTACTCTTTAGAAATTTTATCATTTTATATTTTTATAATTTTGTAAATATTATTTATAATATATGTACATATTTAGACTAGAATAAAATAGTAAAGAAAATAATAAAACAAAATAACATACATAAATTACATTATTGAATATACTACTCAAACCTATGTAATTAATACCCCTATTTATTTAAGTGTCCATATTATATCAGAAAAATATAAAAAATATATATTTGTCCATATTAACATAAGTTATAAATATATAAATTAAGTGTATAAAATAATTAAATCGAAAATAAAAAATAAAAATAAAATACCTAATATATAGGTAAATATACCTATGTTTATACTTGTAAAAAGTAACATGAAATAAATTAAACCATAAAATTAAATAAAAATCGCTTTAAAATACTACATAAAGTAATAAATATTTTTCACGTTTCAACAAAAAACTAAATAAATCAATTTCTAATTTATTTAAAATTAGTTATGAATTTCAAATCTAATTTGTCTTTTTATGGGTGACATGGCCTAATTAGGGCCCATCCCGCGTTGACTTGGGTCAACTTCTCTGACCCAAGTCGCGTGCCTACTAGACCAAGCTTTGACCCCATAATCCTTGATTTTGGGAAAGAGATTATTCACTATTTTGAGTGGAAATCTTCTTGACTTTTGTTCATCAATTTCCCATCTCTCACACCCACATCTTTGTTTGGATGAGGCACTTCTTAATCATGCCTATTTGCCCAAGGAAGAAATCCATGCATAAGATGTAGCCTTCGACCTCCATTGATCTTTGATCCCTCTTCCACGACTAAAACCCTAATGTAATCCTTGATCGAGAACCCTGGTGATAGTAGGCTTCTCCCATGAACTTCTAAGGGCCTAGTTAGCGTCGAATCGTGGCTGAACCAAAGCTCCGCTGCCTCCTCCTCTTGAAATTCCACTCCAAGTAGTCTAGGTACGGGAAGCTTTATTTTTCTTTATTCTTTCTATTCCTTATCTTAGTAGTAGTGTAGGATCAGTTTTTATTTCATTTGATTTGGTCTTAATTTTTCGTAAAAATCAAAAAAAGATTTCACTGGAGCTCCGGCTCCGTCTCTTATCTCCGACCACTTCAAACCTCCTCATCTTCCACTATTGCCTCCATCTCTTTCCCGCTCACCTACTCTTCATTCCACACACCTTCATCTAGCTAGATCTTGCACATATCTAGAGATAAGTGCTCTACCTATGCTGCATCGCCAGAGCACATCCGACCGCATCCCTTCCTCCCATTTCCACCGAAACTAGTCCCCAAGAACCAACTTTGTTGTTCACGTGTGCTTCTCCTGCAGGTCATGGAGGCTAAGGATCCATCTAGGTCAATTTTGATCAGTAAGAATGATAGGTGGCACCCTGCGCTTTTCCGAGCAGCTAGGACCCCATCGATGGGTCCCTATCATGTTTGAGGGTTTCAGGAGCTGCGAAACACCTTGAGGAAGCATACAATCATCTTAGCAGTGAAAATAAAGGCCAAGGATGAAGACTCATCAGATTAAAGCACAAAAGAACCAAGGCTCTTCCCTATTCTTCCAAGCTGCCTCTACACCATCCGATCGTGTCCAATCTCCCAAGTGAGCAAGAAATGTCAGATCTTAAGAGCCAACATCATGGGATCCTCTTATAGTATCTAATCTTGGACGTCCACCTTGAAGCATCATCGCACGTTGGGTAGACGACACATGTCAAGTGGATTGACCAGAATCATCCAATAGCGTGCATACTAGGGGTATTTTGCACATCTCTACCCACATTGTTTATTTAATTTTATGTGTTGTAATGTTTTATTCATGATTTATATTATTGTAACTTTTGCAAAAAGGACCCTGGAACTTTTAAAATTTGCACTTTGGTCCAGCCTTGCTTAGCTTACGTGTCGTCCCACGTGAGCTGAAACATTTGTTGTTGACCCCCTATGGGTTTTTGTATTTTGGTTTAGTATTTAAATTTGGAATATTAGTTGTAAACTTTTGGGTAAGTTGCACTATAGACCTTGGCTTTTATGTTAATTACAAATATACCCCAGCTGGTTTAACAATTTTTATGCTTGTTCTTTAATTTTTACAAATATCATTCATAATATAGAAATTATGAAAATTAGGGTTAAGTGCATTCTAGTATACTTCTTCACATTATATTTTTAGATTTGCATTTTAAGCAATTTCCCTATTTTTTAAAAATCTCAATAGCACGATTTTGTCCCATGTTTGAATTAGAAATTACCAAAAAAATTTTTTTAAAATTTAAAAAATTACATCTTGTTTATTAACATATTTTGCACCTTCAGACCAAAAATCCCTAAAAATAAAAAAGGAAATCGTTAAAAATTAAAAAAACTCCAAAATCTTTATAATTTTTTTTAAAATCTAAAAAATATTTATATATGTCTGTAAATTTTCTTTTTATTATATATTATTAATTAAAAATAATTTTAGAAAATTTTGACTTCATGTAATATTTTTAAGTTCCAAAACAATTTGGCCTATTTATTTAATCATTATTTTGTGAAATTTTGTACTTTAAAAATATCTTAAAATTAGCAAAAATTCCCTAAAAATGACAAAAATAGTATACAAATATAAAAAAGTACAAAAACATTTTAGTCTATAATTTTTGGGTTAGTTTTAGTTGTATTTATAAATGTATATTATATATATAATTTTATATAAACCTTTATATATTTTTAGAAGGAAAAGAAAAGATAAAAGTTAGAAGTTACAAAAAGAAAATAGAAAATATATAATGTTAAAAATAATTACAAAATATAAAAGCTAAAATTCGTATAAAAATATATAATTAAAACCCAGAAAATTTCAAATCTCAATAAAAAAACCCAAAATCATCTTTTATATTCTTTTAGCCAATTTTAATTGTCTGTCCTTAGTTGTTTCCTTTGTTCGACCCCTATTGTGCTTGATCACTATACAGTCTATTGTAGGGTATACTAAATTTTGATTCACACTACTTGCATTGATTTTCTATAATTTGTGTGGGTTAATTATTGATTGACCACGTGGTTTTGTGAGCGATAGCCTCAGCTAGATTTTATCCTCTACTGAGTGAGGATATTATTTAGACCCCTACAAAATTTGTGTCAACATCTCTCCTGCTGACATTTTTTCAAAAATCTACCATACGACATCCTCATCCTTATTGAATTGTGAACAACCACAAGCAGTATTGACGAGCCTTTGGCTCTTGAGAGTGAGTCGCCTAAAGAAGTGTTGGACCAGGCTCGACCGCGTAATGTCATGATGGGGAATCTTCTCCCCTAAATTTGTGAAACACTCCCAATCCTCATGAATCGACTCGTGGGTGGCTTGGGAGAAGTTGGCAATGCATGCCCACATCTGATTAAGTTGACTGAGAGGGTAGAATTTATGCAGAAGGGCTTACTTTAGCTCCTCATAGGTCTTGACGATCTTCCCCAGACGATTAATCCAGTGAAGTGTATTATCCTGAAGGATGAATGTAAATGCCATCATCTTGACTACACCTAACGGTATGTTAGGGTAGTGAGCAGTTCCATAGATGCGACCAAATTGCTGAATATGGATATGGATATATGGTTGTTCGTTGGGGTTCCCATGGAAGTTGTGGAAAAGAGCCAAGAGTTGAAGCTTCAACTTAAAGTGTGCATGGACCACTAGGATCTGGATCGACTTAGCTATTTGTCTAGCTCCAGGGTTGTAAGTCTCTCTCTCTCCTCTTCTCTCATCTGCCAACCATCCACATACTCCATCTTCTCTTTCTTCCTCTTCTACTCCTCCTCCTCCTCCTCCTCCCGGAAGGTCTCTCCTTCTCCTCAGATCATTTAGCATATCATAGAGGTGACCTAGGCCAATGCTTGGTCAGTGAGCTGCTACTGTATCACTTGGATGGAGGCAAGAAGTTGAGCATTCACAACATTTTGATCTAGCTGCTGGCATGTCTGTAGTTGTGGGTGCTGAGGTCCGTTCCCATTTTTAGTTGGACCCATCTCTGAATCAAAGTCTAGATCTGACAAAATTTCAAGTATAAATTTGACAAAATTCCTGGCTCCAGATCGGGCTCTTGATCTGCACATGGAGTGATGCCCCGATTAGTCTAAATATAAGCACTAGATGGAAAGAATCATTCCGTGTTAAGGTCAACACAGATTTTAATTGAGGACGGAAAAGTGTATGAGTGAAATCAAATTCCATCCAAAATGGGCATGTTTTTGATACAAGAGTGATCTCTGATTATAGAAGAAGGTGGGGAGTCTTGAGAGTGATTCTCGAACTTCGTACTGTGATCTCGAGAATCGACCAGAATTATTGGAGAAGGCAACTGCATGGAATCGATGTGGTTGTCACCGGAGTCATCACAAAGCCATCCATGAGTCGTCATCTTGAGGGTCAAAAGGAAGATCGAGAATGAATGGATTGTTAGACATGGGAGCCCACGATAAGCCATTTTGCAATAATTGTTATTGAAAATATCATTCCCTAATCTAAAATGAAGAATTACTAATTTATATAATAGGCCCCTTAGTAAAATTAGGGTTATGTGCCATGGTCATCGTAATGATTATACAACTATTGATTCAATAGTTGAATCATAATGGCTGGTGCTTGAATGAATATCTAAAGAGTTAGATTGAGGACTCATCAATCACCGTTAAGTGATTATTAAGAGATGATCCCCAACCTAAGTTGGAGATGGCAATCCTATCTCTTTTGGCTAATATATGATCGACCTCTTGATGAAGGTCCTCTACATAGGAATATTCTATCAGATGTGTCAGATTAGTTAGGTCAAAGAGTTGACTTAACGAGATCGAGATAAACAAAGACCTATGTCGTATGTTGTCACGATATCGGCATGCTTCCTTTGATCGGAGACAAATGTGTTACTATATGTCTAAGTATGTACATTTGGTAGACCGATAGGTTGATGGCCTACTGAAGCACTATACACGGTCACGTTGGTGTACATACAAGGGCATATTAGTAATACGGTCTCTCAAAGGGATCATACAGGTTCATTTACTGTTCTAGAAGACATGCGCTCACTCATGAGATATTGGGAATCAAATTCCATGCACGATTTTCTCACTTTGTAATCTAGACTGAATTTGTAATATGATTAATATCTAGGTGTGATATATGCTTTTAGAAAGTATATAATCGATACCAACTCACAATGATCAAATGAGAAGCTTAATGACAAAACCTTGAAGAAGACAATCTAAGTAGATCTAAAACTTCGGGCTTATTCTAGGTCTTCCAATATGCAGGATGTACATGTATTAGGAATACCTGAGGGTGATGTGACCATAAACGATTGTATAACCATGATGCTTCCATTCTTAGGAAGCAATGAAATGAGTTTGGATTTTAGTGACTCCTCTCAACAAAGAGGTAATCTAATCTTCGTCCAAATTTTGGAAAGTGATATGGATGTATTTCAGATGCAATGAAAAGATTAAATTTACGATCTTGATTTAATCAAATATTTATGGGGGGCCCCAGGATCTGGATTTGAGATTTGATCTAAATATCTAAGCCACTATGCATGGGATGTACAATTACCGTGTCCTTATCTCTAAGTATCCGTAGAGAAAGCGCATTATCCTTCAAAGAGTTCAATGATAATTTCATTGTTGATATATGTATCCGAGCAATGAGAAAATTGATATTAAAATGTGATTTAGTTATCATGAATAATATGAATTTGATTCATATTATAAAGAGAGTTATCTGAGAAAATTAAATGTGATTTAATTATCAAAGATGTGAATAATGTGAATGTGATTCATATTATTTGGGCACATGATAATAGCGATCTACGATGATTAAATGAGATTTAATTATCATGGATATGAATAATGCAGATAGCATTATCCATATGATTCATATATATTATAAATGTGATTTATAATATATAATAGAGAGCTATTTGTAAATATCATTTACAAATTAAATGTTGATGTGAATTGGATTTACATTGTACAATTAATTGAAAATGTAATTCATGTATAATTTTGGGTTGTCAATGTCATTCACAAATTTCCAATGACATGATTGCAATGTTCACAAAATAAATATGAATTATTTGTGTGAATGAATTTTCAACAATAATTGTTTCAATTTATAGGAGATTTTCATGGGATAATGTAATCCCATGAGATAAAGATATAAAAGCCACATTCCATCTAAAGGTGGTAGACTACCATCATGTCCTAATTGGAATTGGTAGTCGTCCCCCTATTTATGGGGAGAGGCTAATCTCTTTCCAATTATCTCCAAGGATAATTGATTTAGTTTGAAATTAATTTATATTGATTATTATATATATATAATTAAATTAAATTTATTATGTTGTGTTTTTACAACAAACTCTTGGCTATTGAAAGAAACATAAATCAATCTCATCCATTGATTTTGTCTTGTCCATGCATTAAGATTCATGGACTCCCAAAAGACTCTATAAGAAGAGGCAACCATTGCTCTTCAAAAGGACAACAACTAATGCTCTCTCCCTCTATCTCTACACACCAAGTTTCTCTATCTCTCTCATTGTTGTCGTCCATCATGGAGCCCAATAGAGAGTCGCCATCACCGCAGCATCATTGTTATGTTGCCGGATCGATTGCTCGTGGATCTCCGTCTCCTTCGGTGCACCTTTCTCATGAAGAAGATGAAGGATCTCATGTGGTGATATCAAGAGATTTGCCGCTTGGATCATCAATATGGATTGTGAGGAGCACACATATCATTAACGCACTCGCAAGAGTCTGCTCTGTTGGATCGGACTTGAGACAGGAGGTCTCATTGTTTAGAGACTCGATCTCAACCACGGTTCAAGAGGTAAACCTAATACTTGTTTGTGGTTTAGATGAAATGATATGAGAAGTGTTATTGGATCATGCGGCTTCTTCGTTTATTTTTTTTTTAAATTCTGTTGCCCCGAGCAACTAGTACAACTAGTCACTCCTGATCGCATATGATGTGATCCTCATGCTTCCGTGATGTGCTTAAGGATCTTTTGATATCCTTAAATTGGTATCATAGCCATAGGTTGGAGGTTTCAGATACGATCCAAAAATCTTTGATGACAATGGCACTTTAGGGTTTGTGAAATTTTATCGCATTTTGTTCATGCAATCCTATTTTGTGTGATTTTTTCATCCTATTTAAATTGTTTAAATAATAAATTGTATCTTTTATTATGTTCCCCACTAACAAGGAAATCGTGGAACTTGGGTTTGTGTGATTTGGAGTCTAATTTCTCAAGTTATGATCACATTAATGAACATGTATCCACTCTTTCGGGGATGGGGAATCTTGACATAATTAAAGAGTTAATTAGGGTTTTAAAATGCCTATAAATGCATGAATATCACTGGAGTTCTGTTATGAATCAAATTAGAAAAATTTGGAAAGTTATTTTGTGTAATTTGGATTTAAATTGATTGAGATATGCTAATTTTAGTAAGTGAAGGTCACTGTTGAAAAATACTTTCCTAATCAAGAACCTTGTGATTGTCATTTAATAAATTAATTAAATTATTGATTAATTTTCTGAAATAAATATTGATGAATTTTTTTGAAATATTTTTAATGATAATTTCCTTAAATGGCATTACCTTGACCAAAATTGATTAGATATGATCTACATCACAATTATTTACATCAATCGCAACAAACATAGTTGCTTGAATTGCATTGGGGATTTGATTAGAAAATATCCTAATAATATTAATCAAAATGATTTTGATAAATATTATATGGTATAATTTTGGTTGAAAGACTGATTATCATCTCAAACACAAAATGATCAAATCGTATTATCCCGACTTGAGGCGGATAAGGCATCTAGTCAGGGAGCGTTGGGGTAGAAGGTTGCTCTGTGAGCGGTCTGTCCCAGTCTCATAGATACTAACCGTGATAACGGGGAAGGAAAGGATAATTTTTGAAGAGATCATGATGTATTTTTCTAATTATTAAAATTCAAATAATACATATTTTTAGATTATACCATCCTTCAAGTAATAATTAAAAATTATTTGTTGGTTGATTAATTGATTGCTAATTGGTTTATTATGATTATATTAATTATATCCAATTAGAATTAAACTCTCTATTATGAATAGAGTAGCATTTCCCTTGTAGGAATTAATTATGATAATATGATTCATAATAAATAGTTAGAATTTGAACATGATATGGAGGATCATATAAGTGACATCCATGATCTCCCGTCAAGGAGAAGGGTTCCATTGCCAGGGATTGAATGTAGGAGACACCTTTCCGAAGTGAAAACTCCTGCATACAAGCGCATTTGGATCAGGCACTTTGCTTCTCGAAAGAGTAATACCGTATGTGTAGTAACCTCAATATCGAGTCCTCATATTATCGGGGCGATATTGGATTGCACATAGCGAGTTCTAATCATGTTGATGGTTGGTTCTATTAACAATGGGTCAACATCACCCTTAGGGGTGGTGGGCCCTAGTGTTAAAGACCAGATAGGGAATGCAAGTTGGACCTACAAGGTGGAATGAGTTCCCACTTCTTTTTATCTGAGTTGCAAGTTCTCATATTATTGGGATTTAACAAAGATAAGAAAGGAGATCCCAGATCTTGCTTGAGATATGATGGTAAGTATATCTCTTACATTGAAATGATTAAGGGAATGAACTTTTACTGTTGACAAGGCAATACAATTTTGATATAAAAATTCCTAAATCAAAGTAAAATATATATTTATATTATTTATGCAAATTTCTTATTTCAGATTATCCTCATTAACCCCAATTTTATTGTTGACAAGACAAGATAATTTTGATATAAAAATTCCTAAATTAAAGTAAAATATATATTTATATTATTTCTGCAAATTTCTTATTTCAAATTATCCTCATTAAGCCCACTCAATACTATACTCAATAATGACCGATAAAATATCATGGATTGGATCCACGATCAAGATATTGCACTTGCAGTTGGACACATAATGTATGTGATTGCAATGTATAAATTTCCTCATAATTATGAGGAATGAAAATTAAATAGACAATAGGACTACAATCCTAGGGTTTGTATGTTTCCATAGTCTTCATCTCTCATCTAATGTACTCTGGAAGTGACATGTCGATGATGATTGTAATTGTAAAATAATCCTTATAAAAACCATAGAAGATGTTCTGAATAACACAGGTGCTCTCGACATTTAATCATGAATGACATGGTACACTGCATCATGCAAAATGATGGCTCTATAAGAGATGATGTACTAAAAAATGTTTGATTACCTACCTGAACCAACGTCTTTAAGAGTTAAGATGGAGGTAGATACGATGAGTTTCATCATTCTACTTTTTATACTCGAGTAATTCATGAATATTCATAGTATTCATTTTGTATCAGTTGAAAGAAGCATGTATAAATATTGAAATACTCTTATATTGAAATCTTTTTAATTCAACATAAGAGATGCTTTATCTTAAGCATTGGTTGTCTATAGATGAAGGAAGCTCAGTGGAAGCATGGGTCTGACCCATGTGAGAAAGTAAGTCAAAGAGTTGATTGTACTTCTATGACTTCCATATGGCATCCAAAAAGTTGGATAAATGGCAATACTGCAATAAGATGGTGTACTGTTAGTGTGACTATTTAGACAATCTAGGATCCTTAGAGAAGGACTCGGATAATGCATCGGAATAATCTATATATAATCATTGATATGGACTTGCTTATTGGATAAGATCAAAGTCTAATAATTGTATCTCGTTCTTTTAATAACACTTACAATTGTTGCATATGTTTTAGAAAAGTTGATATTAAGGTCTAATCGTAATCTCTATTGGAATTGATGCAATTGTTCTAACAATCTCCATTGGATAGATAGACTTCACTTTTTCAGTGGGAGAGCCCTTAGTCTTAGAGAATGTATCTATGAACTAGATATTAGAATACATTCATTGTTTATTTCTAAATGTTAAAAATGAACATGTATTCTGGAATAGACCTATCATAAAGAGTTATGATGGATGTATTTTGGATAGTAATCTAACATACAGAGGACTCTACCAAATTAGAAAATTAATGAATGGTTCACTAACATTTCTAATACTGAAAATTAAACCTTAAAAAATCAATAGGAGGATGAATATCATTTAACAATGATATGACATCAAGGCTTGGACATATGTCTGTTGATATGATCAATAGACTAGTAAGAGATGAAACTTTAGAGTGTCTGAAATTTCAAATCTTACATACTTGTGAATATTGTATTCAAAGTAGAAAATGTCCAATGTACCCTTTTATGGGAATGGTGTTAGATGCCAAGGTATTCAAGATCTCATGCATATTGATGTATGTGGATCACCTATATCATAAAAATTGATGATATGTGATATCATTCAATGATTATTTGTGATATGAGATTTCTACCCTTCACCATCGAAAGCTTTGAAATGTTCAAAGATTTCACAATTTCAATTTAGAATAAAAGTTTGAAGGAAGATGAAATGAATTTAATCTAACTTAGGTAGCATGTACCTATTAGATGAATTAAAGGAATACCTTATGGAGATATGAATATCATTTCTATCTCACTCCTATTGATACACCTTAACTCAATAGAGTTGTAAGGAGATACAATTGGATCATGTGTGACATGATTTTATCAATGATGAATATTAACATAACTACCTCTTAGTTTCAAAGTATATATGAAGTAGAGACAACAATATATAAGGTTCCATGCAAGTAAAATGGAATCTAGCACTAGAGAATGCTACTTCATTAGGAAAATAAAGGATAGTATTGGATACCTACTTTATGACCTTGATATTCTTAGATTTCATCTCTAAGGATATGATTCTCAGAGAATGACTTTCTTGATATTCAATATGAAAGTAAAGTGAAAGAACTCATTAAATCTTGAGAAGATAATGAAGCTCCTGAAATCAGAAACTAAAAGGATAATTAAAGATAAAACACTCATACCTCTTCAAATGAGTTTGAAATAGATTCTATATGTTAGTTATGTTTGACAATGATCTGAATTCATATGATGAAGCTTCAAAGGATCATGACATGGAAAAATGGATGTTAGCAATAAAGTCTAGAGTATACTTCATATAAAAGTATTGTATATGGACCCTCAAGGATCCACCTATAAGGGTAAAACACGTTAGGTGTAAATGGATCTCCAATAGAAAGAGGAAACCTGATGAGAAGGTGGGGACATTTAAAGCATGATTCATATCCTCTAGATACACATAGAAAGAATACATCACTTGCGGTGAGACTTGTTTTCTAGTGACCATGCTTAAACTCATCAAATTATTGCTAATTATAGCTATAAAGATTGACTATGACATCTTCAAGATGGATGTCAAGATTGTATTCCTATATGAATTCCTCATCGAGGATATTCATATGAAGTATCCGTAGGGCTTCATAGTTGAGGAATGCAAGGTGTGCAAGCTTAAGAGACTACATCTATGGATTCAAATAAGATTCTTGTAGTTTGAACATCATATTTGATGAAATTATGAAGGGTATGATTTCTGATAGAATCTTGATGAGCCATGTGAAGCATAGTGGGAGTGCCATTGTGTTCATTGTGCTAAATGTAGATGATATCCTAATCATTTGGAATGATATAAGGATGATAATAAGTGTTTTATGTCTGGATAATCCATACATTGAGATATGATCTCAAGTGTATCTCTTAGATCTTAGTTTGAAGTTGTTCAAAAGCAAAGAGAAGAGGGTTTTGGGACCATCACATTAGTGCTACACCTTGGACATGTTCTATTTTCTAGAACATTCTAAGAAAGGCTTCTGTCCTTTAAGATATGGTACTGACATATCAAAAGGGATAGCACCTCAAAGAGTTGAGGATGTAAATACCAAAGCTATATGACCAAGTGCATTAGCTTTGGGAAGCTGAGTGTATACTAGGTGTATATAAAAGTTAGATGTCTGCTATGCAGTGGGAGTAGTAAAATGTTACTAATGCTGCTATGGAAAGAAAACACTTGATTGCAGTAATAACAATATCTTCAAAGATGACAAGACTTTAGAGATAGTGATCTCTAAGTCTTATATTCAAGAACATAAGACTTTATAGATAATGATCTAAAAAGCCTTAACTGTAGATACCTTAGGAGATAGAGATCTCCAGGAATAAGGGTATTCTAATAATGATAATAGAAATTACTTACTGGTTATAAATATTATTGAGTTGTAGTGTCAAAGACACTAGAACTTCTTTAACAAGATTGAGTATTGGTTGCATAAGATGCAAAATTCGCATTGGATTCGAGCATTGTTACTAGGAGATGTGCAAGTGTCGTAAAAGGACTTCGCGTAGTCTCTTGGGAATAGAGTGACTGATCAGCTTACCTAGCAATTTTTTCTAAATATCTTATGATTGTCACATGAGTATAGGTTTAAATATTAGCCCATTAATGCCTTTTTGGGCTAGTGGGAGATTGTTGGACATGCGAGCCCACGATGAGCCATTTTATAATATTTTTTATTGCAAATATCATTCCCTAATCTGATACGAAGAATTACTAATTTTCATAATAGGTCCCTTAGTAAAATTAGGGTTATGTACCATGGCCATCTTAACGATCATACAACTGTTGATTTATCTGTTGAATCATAGAGGTTGGTGCTTGGTTGAATATCTAAAGAGTTAAATTGAGGACTCATCAAGCACCATCAAATGATTATTAAGAGATGATCTCCAGCCTAAGTAGGAGATGGAAATCTTCTCTCATTTGGTTGATATCTGATCGACCTCTTGATGTAGTCTTCTACATAGGAATAGAGATTAAGAGGAGTCAGATTAATTAGGTTAAAGAGTTGACTTAACAAGATCAAGATAACCAAAGACCTATGTCGTATGCTGTCACGATATAGGAACACATCCTATGATCGGAGACATATGTGTTACTATATGTCTAAGTATGTACATTTGGCAAACCAATAGGTTGATGGCTAAATCAAGGTCTATACATCGGCACACTAGTGTGCATACAATGGCATATGAGTAATACAATGTCTCAAAGGGATCATACAGGTTCATCTATTGAAACGGAAGACTTGAACTCACTCCTGAGATATTGGGAATCAAATTCCATGCGTGATCGTCTCGCTTTGGAAGCTTGACTGAATTTTTAGGTTTGATATATGCTTTTTTAAAGTATATGATCAATACTTTGGTATGATATATGCTTTTGAAAAGTATATGATCGACACCGACTCATAATGATCAAATTATAAACTTAATTATAAAACCATGAAGAAGATAGTCTAAATAGATCTAAAACTTCGGGTTTATTCTTGGTCTTCCAATATGCAGGATGTACATAGGAATACCTAAGGGTAATGGGATCATAAATGATTGTAAAAAACCATGACGCTTCCAATCTTAGGGAGTGTCAAAACAGGTTTGGATTTTAACGACTCCTCTCAATATAAAAGTAATCTAATCTTGGTCCAAATATTGGACAATGATCTTAATGTGATTCAGATGCAATGGAAACATTAGATTTACGGTCTTGATTTAATCAAACATCTATGGGAGGTCCGCAAGATCAGGATTTGAGATTGATCTCAATATCCAAATCACTATAAATGGAACGTACAATTGCCTTGTCCTTATCTCCAAGTATTCATGGAGAAAGCGCATTGTCCTTGAAAGAGTTCAACGATAATTTCACTGTTGAGATATGTACCAGAACATCGAGAAAATTGATAATAAAATGTGATTTAATTATCATGAATAATATGAAATTGATTTATATTATAAAGAGAGTTATCTATGATAATTAAATGTGATTTAATTATCAAAGATGTGAATAATGCGAATGTGATCCATATTATTTGGACACATGAGAATAGATATCCAAGATGATTAAATGAGATTTAATTATCAAGGATATGAATAATGTGGATAGCACTATCCAGATGATTCATATATATATATATATATATTGTAAATGTGATTTATAATATATAAGAGAAAACTATTTGTAAATAACATTTACAAATTACCTGTTGATGTGAATTAGATTCACATTGGAAAATTAATTGAAAATGAAATTTACATTTTATTTTGGATTGTTAATGTGATTCACAAATATCCAATGGCATGATTGCAATGTTCACAAAACAATTATGAATTATTTGTGTGAATAAATTTTCAATAAAAGTTGTTGCAAATTATTGGAAATTTTTATGGGAGAATGTAATATAATGAGATAAAGAGATAAAAGGCACATTCCATCTAAAGGTAGTGGACGACCAACAAGTTCTAATTGGAATTGGCAGTCGTCCCCCATATTTATGGGAAGAGGCTAATCTCTTTCTAATTATCTCCAAGGATAATTGATTTAATTTGAAATTAATTTATATTGATTATTTAATATATATTTAATTTATTTAAGTTAATTATTTTTTTATTTTTATAATAAAATCTTGGCCATTGAAGGAAACACATATCAATGTCATCCATTGATTTTGTGTTGTCCATGGATTGAGATCCATGGACTTCCAAAATACTATATAAGAAGAGGCAACCCTTTCTCTTCGAAAGGAACCAACTAATGATCTCTCTCCTCTCTCTACACGCCAAGTCTCTCTCTCTCTCACTGTGGCTGTCCACCATGGAGCCCTAGAGAGAGTCACCATCACCGCAGTATATCCATTATGTTGACGGATCGTTTGCCCATTGATCTCCATCTCCATCGGTGCGCCTCACACGTGAAGAAGACATCAGATCTCATGTGACAAGATTAGGAGATTCCCCGCTTAGATCATCAACATGGTTTGCAAGGTGCACACTTTTCATAAACACGCTCGCAGGTGTCTCCTCTATTGGATCAGACTTGAGACATGAGGTCTCTTCGTTTAGAGACTCGACCGCAACCACGCTTCAAGAGGTAAACCTAATACTTGTTTGTGGTTTAGATGAAATGATCCGAGAAGTGTTCTTGAATCATGTACTTTCATCGTTTATTTTTTTTTAAATTCCACTTCCCCAAGATACTAGTACGACTAGTCGCTCCCGATCACATATGATGCGAACCTCACACTTCTGTGATGTGCTTAAGTATCTTCCCATATCCCTCATGAATGACACAGAGATGAAAAAGAAATAAAAGGAGTACAAAATAGTATAATGTCTCAAAGTGAGCAGGGGTCGAATGAGAACGAAAGCGGAAATGAAAGGCAATATTTTCACAAGTGTGTTGGGCTGATCTTTGACTTTAATATAAATCAAACAAACACCAAATAAGTTGTCAATTCACTAATCAACCCAAGTGAAGGCATAAGAATTCGGCTGTTTTTATCTTTTCAATTTTATTTTTGTTTTGCGAGAAAATCTTTTAACAAGTCCTTAGGAGGGTTATCCCTATAGGAGTATGTGTACTGACGGAAAAGTACCCCATACTTCTTCCACCTCCATGGTAACATGTGATCTACACACTTTGAGGTCCTTGATCTCGTGCTTTGGGGCCTACTCAACAAAAGAAATATAGAAAGAAAACCAATAGGCCTAACTAATACTTCCCTCGCAAGTGAGGTACTCAACCACATGCCAATGAGACATACACCCGCATGAAGGCATGGCCTAAGCTCAATACTTCAGACCAAGTCGGATGCTCCACACAAGGTGGAAACATCGTCTTCGATAAGTCCCTGCTCGCCTATGTATGATAGAAGTGTCAACACTTCATTATCCCAAGTGATAATCAAGGCTGTCACAGATCAGATTTTTGGCTCTAATCTTTAGGGGTCGCACCTCACTCAGTCTAAACAATACTTGGAAACAATGATGCCTTTTATGCACCCAAACCAATGATGTCCATTATGATTTTTAATTAAGGTTAGAGTTTTATTAACAGTCTCTTTATATTAAATTCCTTTAATTTTGACTTTTTTGAGTAATTTTCAATAAGAATGCATCTAACGATTTTTTTCGTATTTTCATTCTCATCCTAAGTATGCAAAAATAGAGGGAGATAGTGGAAAATCAATGCAAGTGGATACTATTGTGGAAATCTCACTCTCGTATCAAATGATGCATGCAAAGTAAGAAGACTTACAATGCTTCCCAGCTATCTCTCCGTGCAGGATGCAAAACAGAATTTTAAATATCTATGCTACATGAGCGATATGCAAAGCGAGAAATCATCCTAAACAAGAATTGCTATTAGCGGGAAGACCCAAATGCTAGATACTAAAAAATGGATCCTAAGTTTCTGGTCATGAAGACTACTTGGTGCTCGCCACAATGGGTCCTTCAAGTGTTGTGTGGAGTCCACGAGCCGCGAGAGAGCTCGAGCAACAAATTCAACAATTAACCCACAATCAAATAATGAAGCAATCAAATCAAATAATGTAGATACAAATTTATTATAAAACCCTACAAACAAGTAAGTATAGTCGACAAGTAGAGTAGGGCTTCGAACTTAGGGAACAAGGGAAGTAGTAGGTATATTATTTATCTCTAAATAATATATGTGTATATATGTATAGGTATGCACAATGTGTACTCAATGTTTTTGTGGGTTTTTAACTAATTATTTAATATATTTATTTTTTTAATTTTTAATTTTCCAATTTTAATTTATTTTTTAATAAAGATAAATATATATATGTTTATAAGTATATATATGCAATATAATGTAATATGTATAATAAAAGAGTTGTATAATATATATGATAAAATATAAGTAAAAATGGTCCCTTTTATTTTTTAATGGATTTGTTAATATATTTAGGTATTTATAATATTTAAAACTAATATAAACTATATATAATAATTTATAAATATATATAGGCAATATAGGGTATTATAATTATAAAATAGTCAAAAACTGCAAAATCAAATTTTTTATGTTTTTCAAATATTCTTTTTGAGAATTTTTACATTTTGTTGTATTTTTTAAAATAAACAATATTACAAAACATGGACATTTTATTTAGAATGAATATATATATTAATCTGGGAAAGAAATTAAATTTTTAGGGATTTTTGAAAATATTTTATAATTTTTTAGGTTTAGCAAATGTTTGCTAAGTTTTTTGAGTTTCTTTTGAGTTCTTTTTGTGATTTTTGGTATGTAGTGATAAAATAGGATACTAAATAGTAGGCAATTTTTATGAGTTTTTAAAAGGTTTTATATTTTTGTATTTTGAAGGAAAACATGGAATACAATAACTCCTTTTTATTTTTAATAAATAGTAAATGCATGAAAAATACTTAATGGAAAATATAATGTCAATAAGAAAGGAATCACACATTTTATCCTATTTTTATACAATTTTTGAAGCACAAGAGATATTTTTAGAAAATAAAATGCAAAAATAAAAATAAATCAAGCCATCAAGGGGCATATTTGCAAATAAAATAAACTTCAGGGGGTCACGTGCCAAATAACCATAATTTTGGAACTAAAACTTGATTTTTAAAGATTAACTAACAATTACAAAACATGGATGGGTTTTACATGCAAAATGTTCACTCACGTAGAGGGCCACGTGAGGTGACCTAGCATAGGACTAAAGTACGATATTAAAAAGTTCCAAGGTCTCACATAAAATTTATCCCAAAAATTTCAGACTAATTAATATATTTACATGAGCTTTTATAAATGAAAAAAATATGGAGAGGTGGTGTATGTAATTTACTCCACTTAACTAGTTCTGATCCAGGCATTGTCTGCTCACCACATGGAGGATCTGAAGGTTGTCCTCACTCATCGCTTTGAAGAAGACAAATGGCTCCAATTAGATCGGGCACACTCGCCAGATCCAACGACAACTAGGTGGTCAACAAAAAAACACTCAATAACTCGGTGGCGCTGGACTTCTATTTGCCTTTTCTTCGTGCTCTAGCGATGGTTCTATACTCCAATGGGTCCAACTGCTTGTCGGAAGTGGTTTGCATGTGCAAATGGTCTTCGACAAGGCTGAGGAGGCAATAGGAGCTCTGATGGCTCCAGACAACCTAGAACAGATCCATGTTTTCAATGTGGTTCCAGGTGGTTCCTTGTGGCGTCTGACTTGCACTAAAAGGTTATGCTACTTGAGGCAACCGGCTCGACCCAAAAATGAAGTTGATCGTGACGTGGATGGGCCGAGCGACTGAGTTCTGTCAAGAGGCGGTGGAAGGAACTTGACTCCCAGATCCATGATGGATCTGGGTTGGGAAAATTGGGGATTGATGGAGAACATAGAGTGAAATGAAGTGGGATGATCAAGGAGTCAGAACAATGATCGGAGAACGACGGATTTGGCTTGGAGCTCGAACTCTAGCCAAATTGTGGATTTGTGAAATCAAACCAAATAACACAATTAAACTTGAAAATAAAGGCATGAAATGAAATCTAAGTATTATATTTACCTAAGAATGGACGGATGAGCCTCGATTTTACCGGAGTCGAAGAGGCAGAATCAGCTGGCAGAGCTCCTCCAACGATGGAGAGTATAATCTCCTCCATTGCTCCTCCATGCTGTAGCTCCTCCCAACTTTGAGCAGTCACCAAGAAGAAGATAATGCAGTGTAATAGAGGGACTAAGAGCTCCATAAGAGGGATCAAAATTGGAAGTTGGGCAGAGGAGTTTATTTTATAGGTTGGACGAGGTGGTTGCTTGTGAAGCGGATCTTGATCGATTCCAGGAAGATCAGGTGCACCTGAAGATCTGGCGAGAATCATAGAGGTCAGGGGCTCAAAATATGTTTAAGGCATGATAATTTTTGATCATTACGCTGAGCTGAAAAAGGGAAGAAAACAGGGGTTTGACAAATCCAAGGCTCGAGGAAGAGAGAGGGGCCAGTTGACCTCGGTCAACTAGGGTTGGCTTCTACTTGGTCCATGTAGACCAACTAGAAAAGGCCAAGGCTGGAATGTTTTATTAATTTGATAGAAAATAATACACGATTTTATTAATTTTATAGAAAATAATAAATGATTTTATTAATTTTTGATGAAAACATAAAAAATATCTGTAGTTTTATATAGTATTTTATTCCTATTTTATCTATTTTTTCGATGTCATTTATTTTAAGTTAATGTTTACAAGTATAAACATAGGTATATTTGTCTTTATTTTGAATTTTTATTTTTACTTTGTCTTATATATTTTATTAATATATACTTGTATTTTATATATTTTTAGTTTCTTTAAATACATACGCCTTTATTTTTATTGTATTTTCTGAATTTCTATGTACAATAAATAAATATGTACATATATATTATATGTATATATATGTATACTTTACCTATGTATTGAAATACTTTATTTATTTTATTTTATTTTATGGTTTTATTTTAATTTAATTATGTACATAAGTTTTAAAAAATATATATAATTTTATAAAAATAAGAGAAGTTGAAAAATATAAAGAATAAAGATATTGAATATAATATGCACGTATTTTGCATAACGAGTGCTAAAAACCTAACTTTTTGCATCTTAACTCCTAATTGAATAAAAAACCTTCATTAAATAGCTTATTAAATTTTATATACTATTAAAGGTGAGTTTGGTCGATTTTGATACAATATGGAGAAGATACAAGTATGCAAAGTTTTTATTCGTGCTTTATATTCTGTGTGTCCCAAACACACTATGCATTATTTTTCAGTGAAATCAATTTTGTTTTTTTGTATTTTTATCTACAATATCCATGTTGCATGTTTTATTATTTAAGATGTAAAGTAATAAAATAAAATAGGTCCCAAAAGCAATTATTGATGAATGAAAAAGTAGGGTTTTGTGTATTTTCTGTACAATTCATCTCCCCTATCTCCTGTTGCTTTATTCCTTGTCGACCAAATCATCATGATGATTGTTTCTCGGGGTCTAGGGCCATTCAATACCTTTGGTATCTCATTTCTTTTTTTCTTCCTTTATTCTTTTATTTTGGATTAAACACATTAAATATACATTATTGTATACAATACCTTGTATAACTTATACAATGCTTTTTTGACAAATTAATGATATCAACATGAATTTAGCTAGGGATTGAAGGTCAAAATGAAAGAATAAATGTGATGAAATAGAGATTCATCAGTTAGCATCCATACATGAGAAGTATTGAATAATACTTCTCCTTATATCTTAGATTTTTGATCCTCTTTTATAACATAATATAATTTTATAGCTGAATTGTTTATAAAATAGTTTATAAATATACTTTTTATTAAGCATATTTAGTTGTATTCAATTAATTTAATACAGAGAAGGAGGATGTAATGACAATACATATAAAATTTTATACCTCAATTAACAGAACATATTCTTAAAATTTATACCTTCTTATTTGTTTTAAATTTGTGGCATTTGGAGATAAGATTTTAGATCTGAAACTAACTAAAATACTGATTTGATTTGTTAATTAAATATTTAGGAATGTTTCAACATGTAGGTGAGGGTTATGATCCCAATATTATTGTGGAGGGTGAAAGGGTAATATGACAACAAATTCATAGAGAGCTTATATGATGGCCTCATAATGGCAAGATGATAGGAGAGAAAATGACGAGTTTCTCATGCTTAATGTGACGGAAAAGAGAAGGCATCGAAAGATGAGCTTGCAATAATTGCAGGAAGCTTTAGAATTGACCCAATGACGGTGATGGAACGTGAGGAAAAGTTTATTGGGAATGTATGTTGAGAATAAGTACTTAAAAGATTAAATGGTTAAGCAAGAGTATATCTATGGAAAACTAAATTCTTATATTGAAAAAGTTAGATTTGATGTCATTACTTTATGACACATATCCGAAAAGTATTCCTATAAAATGAAGCATTTTGTAGTTATATTATTTTTAATATAATTTTTTTAAGTATGATAATGTATAATCACAATTTTGTAAGCGTATTTACGTAAAACCCCTTAAAAAATATTTGAACCTAATTCCTTGCAATCCTTTTTAATAAGTTATACAATCTTTGAAATCTAACAAACATTGGTAGTGAAAATGATAAATGATGGTAATAAGAACTACATAAATAATATATCAGCCTATTTGAGTGGATATTTCTGGATTCGTTCCTGACTCTAGGGTATATCAGTCGTGTCTATTCTTTAAGGTCTTATTCCCTTCTCATGTAACATGAAGACTTATCAAAATTTCATATTAAGACCGTAACTCTCTTATCATGGTATGCTCTTGTAAAGTATAGAGTACTTGAGAGGAGAGGACTTTAAAAAAATAATTATGAATTTAATCTTAATTAATTAAATATGCATGAAAAACAATTAATTCAAAATCTAGACATATATCAACATCTCAGATACTAAATTGTGGAGAAAGCTTAAAACTGCGCCAATTTGGGAGGAAGGGTTTTGCACGTGTCCAACAATTTCGCACATATATCCATTTCAAAAATATATTATGACATATAAGTTATAACCCTCTTATTTTCAATATCAAAAAAGTACATTTCAATGCATTGATGTTCATAATTCTAATGAAACATAAATTAATATCATTGCATGGACATGTAATCTGGTGTTTACCGATAAAGGATGTGGAAATGAGATTCATTTTTTGCATATACATGTATAAATATGGATAGGTGGATGCTAACACTACATGTAGTTTCATTTTTTTTCGATATATGGATATCTTTTACATTGAATCCATATGTACATTGTATAGATATATATGGATTTTAATAAATATATATGTATAAATATGGATATGGACATATCACCAGGATGCAATCAAGTGTATATATATACGTACACTAATATCTGTCCGTTTTCATATCAGGTTTTTCAGCAAATATGGATTTTTTTAGCAGACATAGATACATAAATGAATATGGATTTTAGTTATTATTGATTGATGGATACTCACTTTATCACCTTTTTTCTTTTATTTTGGCCTTAAATCCCTAGCTATATGTACACATATATCATTAATTTGTCAAAATAAATACTCTATAAATTGTACAAAATATTATAGAAAACACTATATAATTAATGTATTTAATTACAAGATAAAAGAATAAAGGAAGAGAAGATAAAAAATGAAATACCATAGGTATTGAATGACCCTAGACCTCGAGACCCATTCATCATGATGACTTGATCGACAAGGGATAAAGTATGGGGAGAAAGGGCAGATTGATTGTACAAACAATCCATAAAACCCTAAATTTTAATACATCAATAATTACTTTTTGGCATCTATTTTATTTTATTATTTTTACACCTCAAATAATAAAACCTTCAACATGAATATTGTAGATAAAAATACAAAAAAATACAAAATTGATTTCACTAAAAAATAATCCGTTGTGTACCTAGGACACACAAAATCAAAAGTCGCGAATAAAAATTTGGAGACATGTATCTTCTCCTTACTATATTTTTTAATGAAGGTGGTTTCATTCAATTTGGAGTTAAAATGCAAAAGTTAGGTTTTGGGCATTCATTATGCAGTATACATGTATATTATATTCAATATATTTATTCTTTATATTTTTCAAAATATTTTATTTTTTATAAAAAAATAAAATATATTTAAAACACATGTCCATAATTAAAATAAATTAAAACCATTAAAATTGATTAAAATTAATCAATTACTTTTATACTTAAATGAACTATACTAATGTATACTTATAAGAACAATGTATTTAATTACTCAAAAACATAAATAAACTTATAAAAATACAACAAAAATACCTAAATATGTAATTAAATAAAATGAAAATTTGAAACCCCTATATATGTTAATAAATTATATAACACAAATTAAAAATAAAATACCCAATATAAAGGTATATTTACTTATAATTATTCATATAAAAAGTAACATATAATAAATGACCTAAAAAAATAAATAAACATGGAAAGAAAATACTACATAAAATTGTTAAAATTTTTTATTTTATATCAAAAAATTAATCAATTCATCTCATATTTTCAAATCATTTTACAATGCAATTTCGGACTGGAATTATCTGGTTAGTCCACATGGATCAACCAGATTGCAGCGACCATTGACCTCCGGTCAACTATCTTGCCTTACCAGTCTCCTTTTCCGAAACTCATGGGTTCTCTCTTTTCTCCAAATTTCCACGCCATCTCCCACACCTCCTTCGCCTCGAACCATCCACCTTCCCGATCCTCGCACTACCTTGATCCACGCAGACCTTGCCCTGCTCATCAATCCATCCTCCTTAGCATACCACCATGCCTTGAAGTCATCCATTACCTATTCCTTTAATTTGTACCCTCTTCTCTTTTTTGGCCCTGGATCCCTCCCTTGGAGCTCTTATCCCCTAATATCTACTGCTTGACACTCTTAGCTGGTGGCAGAAGCCCAGGGTAGCCATATGTAACGAGGAGGAGCAACATCGAAGCATGATCTAGCCACCGCAGGAAACATCATCGACAGGTTTGGTCTTCTTGGTCTCCTACAAAGTTAAGGTGGTTTCTCTTCTTGTTCTAGGTAAACCTTAGTATCAATTTTTATTTCAAGTAGTTAGTTTTCTATTTTAGCATTTAATTTAGCCTAAATTAGGAATCCTTTATTTGACCTGGAGCTCGAGATCCAAGCCAAATTACAATGTTTCTCACCAAAACCACGCTTGACTTCCACATCATTCCATTCCTCTTCGTGTGCTTCATTTTTCCCCCATCTTCCAACCCAGATCCACCATGAATATGGGATCTGAGCTCCAATCCGTCACCCCTTGCTGGAGTTGCATCGCCATATCATCCCTTATTGCTTCCAGTCTCATGCAAAGGCTGAGGCAATAGACCTCGAGCCCAAGAATCTTTTGGTGCATGAAATAAGGATTGAGGAGCCTTCTAGAGTCACGAATCGGACCTGAAGCAACTTCAGGTCTCCTGGAGCGTGAAGGAACCCTAGATCCACCTCAAGGCCTTTTTAGCTTCGCTGGAAATCATCAACATGTGAAGAGGTGTCCTAGCAGCACATAGCCACCTTTAGATCGAAGGAATGTCACTGGAGGATGGAGCAGTTGAGGATCGAAGCTCGGGCCTGCGAAGTTCTTCGCAGTTCTTGCATACCACTCGCCAACTATGTGAGGAAGCTTATGACCTAAATCTAATATGGGCTATCCACTTTACTCTAATCTGGGCTAAAAAAATTTATTTAGTAATTTTGACTATTTATAGCTATATTTATAAATATATTTCCCTATATTATATTATATGCTTATATATAGTTTATATTATTTCTAATTACTATAAATATATGTCAATATTCTTAAATCCTTTAAAAAAAGGACTGTTCTTTTTGGTATTTTTTGATTTTATTATATATTCAAAAGGAAAATAAATTATAAAACGTTAAAAAAATATAAAATAAATAAAAAATTTTAAAATAAAAATTAAATAAATAAATATTTATATATATATAAATAAAAATCATTTAATTAATTAAAAATTCATAAAAGTATTAAGTGAGTAAATATTGTGCACATATATATTATTTATTAATAATAATACTGCTACATCAACTTGTTCTTTATGTTTGACACCCTACTCTACTTGTCCACTATGTACATTTCATTGTAGAGTTTATAATAAATTTTTATTAGCTATATATTGCATTGCTTAACTCTCTTTATGTGGGTTGATTGTTGTTTGATTCATCAACTCTCGTGATTGGTCACTTCAACGACTGAGGTCTTCCTTGTGAGACCTCATGACGACCTCCTTGATAGTTGATGACTCAATAAATGGTGTTGTTATCGGGGAGCAATGGAGTGTAGCATTATTTTGTACACTATTCCACTTGATTATTCCTCTTATATTTCTACTATTTATTTTTATAATTATTCCTATTTATTCTGACCCATTTATCTTTGTTGAATATCTTGTGAGGTATTGCTTGGCAATGATCACTTCTTAGGAGGTTGACGCACTTGAGTCACGTGGAAATAGGCGATTCTTCTGATGTGCTAATTGGAGAGAGCATGAGAAGGAGACCCAGAGAGAAGGAGAAGAGCAGACCACTTAGATTTTTATTTTATTTTTATCAGGAGAGTTTTTATTTTATTTTTTAAAATCAATTTGTAATAATTTTGGACACTTGGACTCTTCACACTTCATGAGGTCCATTGTCTGAGTGTTTGTTCACTTGGGGTATTATCAAGTTTCTTGTTGTTTTATTTGCATTTGTTTTACTTTATTTCACATGTTTTGAGCTTTCTGCCTTTTTTTATTTTGACTAAGCCCTTATATATTGGATTGCCTGACTCGGTAGCTAGGCCCAAAGCCTAATGAAGCGCACACATCTATAGACTACTTCGCCTGGACTTAGTCAAAAATTAATTGCGAATTATTTGGATTTGGAACCTTACGTCGTGATAGACTCAATATATTGCTTGAAGGACCCATTGTGGCAGGAACTGGAAAGTCTCCATGATCGGACACTTAGGATCCATTTTTTAGTATCATCTGATTCTTCATGCTAATAGCAATTCATGTTTAGGGTTCTTCCATCGCATTGCACACCACTCACGTAGTGTAGATATTTAAAGTTTTCTTTTTCATCCCACATGAAAAGAGTTGGGAAGCAATGTAAGTCCTCTTACTTTACATGCATCATTTGATACAAGAGTGAGATTTCCACTCTAGTATCCGCTTGAATGGCTTTTCTGCTTCCTCCCTCTATTTTTGCACATTTAGGATCAGAAAAAATTGTTACATGCTTTTATTTTAAAAATACTCGAAAAAAAGATATTATAAAATTCAAAAATTAAAACAAGAAAACTACTAATAAAACTTTGACCATGATTAAAATTCATAATGGACGTCATTGTTTTGGGTTTATAAAGCCCTCATTATTTCAAGGTACATTCTAGGCAGAATGAGGCACGACCCCTAAGGATTAGATCCCACACCCCGATATGTGGTAACCTTGATTATCACCTGGGATGATGAAGTATGGGCACTTTTATTGTACGTGCAAGTAGGGCCTTACCGATGATGGTGTTCTTGCCTTGTGTAGAGCATCTGACTTGGTTTGAAATATTGAACATAGGCCACACCCTCTCGGGGGTATCTATCTCATCATCCTATGTCCAAGTACCTCACCTACAAGTGCACAGATCACATGTTACAAAGGAGGTGGAACAAGTACGAGGAACATTCCTGGTAGTACCACACTCCTATAGGGATAGCTCTCCTAAGGACTTGTTAAAAGATTTGCCTGCAAAACAAAATAAAATTGAAAAGACAAAAAATAGCCGACTGTTATAGTTTCACTTGTGTTTAGTTGGTGAATATAAAACTTGTTTAGTGTTTATTTGATTTTAGTTAAGTTCAAAGATCAATCCCGCACATTTGTGCCTTTTTCACTTTCATATGTTTCATTCCTCATTTGACCCCCTCACTTTGAGTCGTTCTACTATTTTGCACTCCTTTTATTCCTTGTTTAGTACCGTATCATTCATCCATTCTCGATCTTCCTCTTGACCTTCGAGATGGTGTTGGAGCGTATTTTCAAGGATTTAAGAACCCGATTTTTATGTCGGATAGTCATTGAGAACCCACAAAAATACACTTCGAACAAATAAATTACCGGACATAGCTATATTATGCGCAATGCAACGTATAGGGTAAGTCAGGGTCGAATCCACAGTGAAAGAAAGATTTTGCAGTTTATTCTATTTTTGCAAATAAAAATACTTTTATAGATTGAGGAGTTTGTTGAAGAATGTTTGGATAATAAAAATTGAAATGAAAATTGGTGAAGACAATAGTGCAGGTCGGTAAGTGCTAATTGCTCCCCTTCTATGCAGCAACTTCCAAATGGACTCGTACGCGTTAATTCTTCGCAAAATTGGATATTCTGGCGAGGCGAGTAGGATGTGTTACAACCATGAATCAAGCATGAATCTCATGTCACGTCCCAGTTCTCCAAGAGTCGAGGATATTCAACGTTAGTTATGAATCGTTGCGATAGTATTGACGAATAACTGCACGAAAGAGAAGTAAACAAAATAAGATGGATGTAAAAATATAAAGTAATAAAATAAAAGCGAAATAAAAATATGATGGTCGACATCTCGGGAAGAAGCCTCTGGAGTCGGATTCGCAGAGGGTCCGAGAAAATGATGGTTGGCAGATGTCGTTGGTGTTGGGTGATTTTTGGCGGCACTCGGGGTGGAGACACAGGAGTCGGATTCACTGGGGGTCCGAATGCACAAGTTGACGAGATCACTTCGATACTTCATCTTCGTATGATTAATTATGGTGGTAGAGTTTTGTTGGATGATGGTGCTGGAATTGGTTGGAAGCGGAATTGGTTGGCAAGAAGGGTGACGGAATGATCGAATGAGAAAATGCTTGATGGAATGATTGTATCGCAATGGAATTATTGAGTCTTTGTAATCGGATGTCCTCCAAAGTCCCTGTTATGTGGTATATATACCCATTCACATTGATGTTTTCAACCAAGAGGCACATCCTCTTGTTGGCATCTCTTGGAGATGCGTCTATCTAATTACAACTTTTCACCTTAATGGCATTGGTGCCCTTTTTATCCATAAATCACATCCACTTTCTAACATCAAAATTAATCATGGTCGTTGTGTCATTTGGTCATCCCAAATAATCAAGGCCGTTGCATCATTTGGCCATGCACCTTTTCAGATTGATGGCATCTCGTGGTTCTTGCATCCTTTGGTCATCCCAATTATTTCCAACTATTGTTAATCATAGCCATTTTATGGCTTCAATTTATGTAGAACAATTTATGAGATCGCATATAGATATTAGATTTCCAGTTCAAACGGTATTGGGGTGTAATTGTATAGTAGCTCTTTATAGTACTATGAAAATGGGTGATAGTGATGTCCTTTGCTAAGAGGGCATACATAGATGATGATATCCATAGTTTTTGCTCTCCGAAGATCTGGATGTTTTGGACTTAAAAAATTTGCATTCCTTGTAGCATTGATTTTGCACGTATAAAATATTATTGATTCTTGAAATATTATGAAATGATGGTGCTCATGCTTATAACAAGAAAAAATCGAAAATGTCTTGCAATTTATTTAGAGCTTCCAAATACCTTCTTAATTTATCCTTTTCTTCTCTCTTGATTAGGGTGTAAATAAAGATGAATTGAATAGTAATATGTGACTGTCCATGTGAATGGAGTTATAAATCATGCAAATTCTCATGCATGTAATACCACTCCCTAAAATAATCATGCGTCATAGAATATACAATTATCTGATAGAATGGATCAATATTGATATAGTTATATAATGAATATGAGATTCGTCATACCCCCACGCTTAAGTTTTGCTAGTCCCTAGCAAATGTATAAAAAGAATATCAACACTTTAATGTCAACATGTAGGAAGAGAATAGCCTCTGAGGGTGAAATTTATCCTTTGTTTCATAAAGTTCAAGAATATAAATGAATCTCTTCTTACAATGCTTAGTCATCTCAAGTGTCCTCAAGACATGACTTAATGTTGCGACTTGCTCGATTCAGAATAAGTAATACCTAGCATCAATAATGTCGTCAGACCTTGAGGATAGACTCAAGTGTCAAATGTATTGAGTTGATCAAGTGCTTTCATCGACAATCCTCTCGCTCTGATACACTAAGCTCAGAAATGCTTGAGATGGAGGCTCAGAGAATTATTACAAGCTACAACTTCTTAATTAATCTAACACTCATCCCAACTTCCTCTAACTGGACAACAAGAAAATTAATGGATTAATTGATGGAGTCTTTAGGTTAAGACTTATTTGGTGGAGGTGATTATGCTCTTATTTCAATGAGCGAGGTCTATTATGTGACAATATTGATCATTCTAAGATAATTTTGGAGAAGAGGAAGATATAGATGGCATATGAGAAAAATTTTCATGCAATGGTTCTCCAGGCTTCTTCTTCATTTCTTTCTTCTTTCTCTTTTCTCTCTCTTTTTTCTTTTTTTTGCAATACTTCTTTTTTTACAATACTTTTCTCTCTCTCTCTTTTCTTTTCTCTCTTTTTTTTGCAATATCTCTCTTTTACTTATCAATAGAACTAATAAGCTTTAATACTTTCTTTTGGGACTTGGAAATATAAAAGGACATGTATTTTGTTGTAGATGGAGAATAGAAGAATATTTTTCTTTTGTTGCGTAATAAGAGAAGAGGGATAAAGAAGTCGAATGAAATGAAACAAGACGGATTATTAATGGAAGACTTTTAAAGAAGTGGTGGATTGGAGAAGTATATAGAAAGGCAAGCAAGAGACTGGTGTGTGAAGGTTTCAAGTATGCATAATAGGCAATTGCTTGACCAGTTGGGAACACTCCCTCACATTTTATGGTGGACTCTCTTTCTCACAAGTATTTGGTGTAACACTCCCTACCCGTCTACTCCATGATAAGCTCACCATCTCACAAACTCTGAGCATAACCATCATCAGACCCCCTTAGCCTTTTGTATGTCAAGCTAGCATCGCAGTACAAAACTCCTGATCTTTTCAGTATATAGTGTTTAAGTACATTATTGATGTTAAGTGTTGAAAATGGAATCGAGACTAAGTCCCTTGATTTTTAATGCAAGAGGACAAAAGAGAATCACAAGCATTGTAAGCTCAGAATCACTTTAAATCTCATACTTCATGTGGTGCATAATGATGAGGCTGTTATTCTCCATACATGTAAACATAGAGATTTGATGCAATTGGGTCTAGAAATGTGACGCAATATGCATAAAAAATGCATTTTTTGGGCGCCCCCCATGCTTAAGATTTGCCATGCCCTCATGGTAAATGCATATACAGTAAACTAGTTATGGGATGATGTATGAGATGAGATGGGCATTGAACAAAGAAATGAGTGGGTTCTGAGGGGTTTTGTAGAACATGGGTTTCTGAAACAGGCATTGATTTTTCAAATTCAATGACAGATTTGAGGCATTGTCCATTTACTCAAAGGGTTGTAGATGTTTTAGAATCAGCTATTTCAACAGACCCATTATCAAAAACTTGTGTGACAATGTATGAGCCTTTCCACTTTGACCTGAGCTTTCCTAGAAAGAGCTTTAGCTTTGCATCAAACAACCATATTTTTTTACCAACGGAAAAGGTTTTGTGAGAAATGTTGGCATCATGCCAAAGCTTAACCTTTTCTTTGTAAATAAGGCTGTTATCATATGCTCGACAGAGAAGCTCAGTTAACTCATTAAGGTCAAGTAATCGATTCTAGCCATCTTGGGTTAAATCAAGGTTACATTTTGTATAGTCAATAATGATTTATGATGGATCTCGACGGGTAGATGACATCAACGATGCGATATGGACTCATCCCTAGAGGAGACTTATAAGCAGTGCGATAGATCCATAATACCGTATTAAGGTGTTGGTACCAATCTTTGCGATCAGAACGAACAATTTTTTGTAGAATGGTTTTTACTTCTCGATTAGAGACCTCAACTAAGCTATTAGTTTGGGGATGATAAGCGGTAGAAACTCGATGTTCAATTCCATTATTCTTCATTAGTTTTCGCACCGAGTTATTAAGGAAATGTGAACCCCCATCACTTATAATGACCTTAGGTATGCCGAAGCCAGCAAATAAATCATTCAAGAACTTGATCACTGTCGCACTATCGGCATCACGAGTGGGGATAGCTTCAACCCATCTGGAAATGTAGTCGACTGCAAGAAGGATATATAGGTAACCATTGGATTGAGTGAAGGGCCCCAAGAAGTCAATGCCCCATGCATAAAAAATTTCAACTACATGGATAGAATTTAGAGGCATCATGTCTCTTTTTGTCATAGTCCCTGTAGTTTGACAGGTAGGGCATGATTTATCAAAATCATGTGCATCTTTAAATAGCGTGGGATCGAAAAAATCACATTGGAGTACTTTTGCAGCTATACGTTTTCCAGAGTGATGTCCACCATACCCTAAATTGTGGCAATGAGATAGGACAATTGAAATTTTAGAATCAGGTATACAACGTCTCCATATACACTCGGTCCCTTTCATAAGTAATAAAGGATCTTCCCAATGATAGTATCAGGAATCAGTTATGAATCGGTCTCATTTTGCCTTAGGCCAATCCTCAGGAATTAGAGATGTGACTAAGTAGTTTACCATATCATCAAATCATAGTAGTTGTGATGTTGCAAGAATGGACTCATCAGGAAATGTTTCCGATATGAGAATGAGTTGCTCGGTTTGTTTGGTTTCAGACTCATTGAGTCTGGATAGATGGTCAGCCACAACGTTTTGTGATCCCGCCTTATCTTTGAATTCAATGTCAAATTCTTGCAGCAAGAGTATCCATCTAATCAGTCATGGTTTGGAATCTTTCTTGGAGATTAGGTGGCGTCGTGTGGTGTGGTCAGTGTAAACAACCATATGTGAACCCAGTAGATACAACCTAAATTTTTCAAGTGCAAAGACAATTGCTAGCAATTCTTTTCAGTAACTGTGTAGTTTTTTTGTGCATCATCATGTGTTCTACTAGAGTAATGGATGGCAAATGGTTTGCCATCTTTCCTTTGGCCTAGTACATCCCCTACTACAAAATCTGATGCATCACACATTTTTTCAAAGTCTAAGGTCCAATCAGGGGACTGTAAAATTGGTGCTTCGGTGATAGAACTTTTTAATGTATCAAAGGATCTGAGGGTGTCCTCAGAAAATTCAAAAGCTCGATCCTTTGATAGCAACTCAGTATGAGGTTTAGCGATTTTTGAAATATCCTTTATGAATCTTCTGAAGCCAACATGTCCTAAAAAAGATTGAACACCTTTGAGTGATGTAGGTGGGGAGAGGTGAGTTATAGTCTCAATTTTCGATGGGTCAACCTCCATTCCTTTTTTAGAGACAATGTGACCTAGAACAATGCCTTTGGTGACCATAAAATGTGATTTTCCCATAATAAGACTAGATCCACCTCAATGCATTTTTGCAATACGTAATCAAGAAATCCAAGACATTCATCGAAGAAATCACCAAATACATAGATATCATCCATAAATACTTGCATAAAATCCCCCACCATATCGGCAAATATAACTAGCATACATCATTGGAAGGTAGCCGGCGCATTCCACAACCCAAAGGGCATTCGACGAAAAGCAAATGTACCGTAAGGACATCTTAATGTTGTTTTCTCTTGTTCTTCTGGTGCAATAGCTACCTGATTATAACCTAAGTAACCATTGAGAAAACAAAAATATTCCCTCTCCACGAGTCCTTCAACAATTTGATCTATGAACGGGAGAGGGAAGTGGTCCTTCTTCGTGGTAAGGTTTAATTTCCTATAATCAACACAAACCCTCCACGAAGTGGTTGTACGAGTGGGGATCTCTTTACCCTGATCATTGTTGACTATAGTAAGATCAGCTTTCTTCGGTACAACTTGTAAAGGGTTGACCCATCGACTATCTGATATTGGGTAGATGATCCCTGCACCCAACCATTTGCATATTTCCATCATAACTACTTCTCGTATATTTGGATTCAATCTTCTTTGCATTTCTCGAGAAGGTTTTGCATTATCTTCCAAATAATATGGTGGGTACAATATGTTGGACTCATTCCCCAGAGATCAGATATCGTCCAACCAATTGCCCGTGAATTTTTTCTCAAAACATCCATTAATTTATTTTCTTGATCTAGTTCCAAGTGGGCATTGATTATTACCGGGTATGCCTTATTTTATTCATCTAAAAACACATATTTTAGGTTATTGGGTAAATGTTTCAATTCAACTACGGGGGCCTGAATTGTCTCTTGGGAACCTTCTATTAAATTTATGGGGTGGGTGGGTGCATGGATTGTAAGATTTTCCTCCTTGTTATGAAGTAGTTCCGAATAGGAGATTCTAGCATGGGTATAATCATTTCCGAGACAGGAGAAATTAAAGCATCGAGTTCATCCCATGCTTGGTCTAGTTCTAAGATATCTAAATCTGTCAATGGGTCGTAAGGTTCATTATTGATAGAATCAAGGACTTCAATCACTATAGTATGTTGTCTTTCAAATAAATTATCATTTGAAGTCAAAGTCGCCTCAAGAGGATCCCTAGCGAAGTTCAAGGGAGTTAAATCATCTATGATTTGTTTAATTGTCGAACATTCCTCGATCCATCCACAATCCTCGGTATCATTTTCTTGAAATGTGGGGGTGACAAGATCAACAGGAATAATCTCACCATTGACTTTAAATTCTACTTTCCCGACCTCATAGTCAAAATGAGCCTTAGCAGTGGCTAAGAATGGTCTTCTGAGTATAATAAGAGTTTGAGGAAGTGTTTTAGTCGGGTCCATATCTAGTACGAAAACGTCGACTGGGAACTGATGTCCTTGGACTGTGACTAAAATGTCCTCTAGTATTCCTATTGGTCTCTTTACAGACCGGTCGACTAACTGCAAAACCATAGAAATGGGCTTTAATTGACCTACTGCATAATATTTTAGTACGATAATTGGGTGGAGATTTATCGAGGCACCATTATCAAGAAGGGTGCGCTCGAAAGTCATATCCCCAATGATGTATTTTACTAATGGGGCCCCATGATCTTTCATTTTAAAGGGGAGGAGTTGAGAAATGGCATTAGATGATGCGTGCGGTAACTTATGCCTCTCTTCCTCGTGTTGACCATTCTTTCTGCTTCCCTCGGCTTTCTTTTTGGAGTGCATTTTTCTTTTAAGAAACGTGAATATGCCGGAACTTATTCTATAGCCTTAAGAAGGGGAATTTGTATGATGACATTGGAGAATAAATTTTCCAAATCAGGAGTCAAAGTCGAAGGTCGCTTCTTTACTTTTCTTCGTAGGGCCTCTAGAAAGGGAATAGTTGGTTGTGTAAAGGTTGGTGGTGGAGATATAGAGGGCGGTTGTGTAGTCAGTGATGATTGATCTTGCATTGGTGGAGCATTCTCATGTGTTAGTGGGAGTGTGGTCAATATTTGCGGTGTGCTTGTGGTGCGACCACTTCTGAAGTGGATGGCACTGGACGAGACATTTGGCTCATTTTTGCTTGTACTAGCTGAATTTCTAAAGCTCACTGATCATCGAGTAGGTTGTTGTGAAAATCCAAGATGGTGACTTTGTGACTTGTTAGGATTTTGTACCATTTGAGCAGGTAGTTGTGGCTGAGGTTGTAATTGGGAACGAATCCCAGTCAATTATTTTTGGACCTCAACTGGACTTTGAGCGATTTGCTTTTGAACCTCAACTTGATTATGAGCTAGTTGTTGTATGAGTTTCATCAAGTCACGATAATCAGAAGCGAGTCCTTGCGATGGTGTAGTCAAGTGTTGCAGTTGTGGTTGTGTTTGTTGTGTGAATTGGTTTTGATTTGACCCTTGTTGGGTGAATTGATACCCTGAATTATTGTTTGTTGGGGCCTTCCATGCAAAATTTGGATGGTTCCTCCATCCTAGATTATAGGTGGAGGAATAGGGATTGCTGTTGGAATTCCCCTGCATCCAATTAACTACTTCAGGATTAATTTGTTCCTCTGAAGGGATAGATGGTTGATAAATATCTGGTTCCATAGATGTTTGTGGAATAGGAGCTACCCTACAAATTGATGGGGTAATTTTCTCTAACACGAGACTCCCTACGGTTTTAGTTAATTGATCCACTTGTTCGGCCATCAACTCCACTTTGTCCAACTTTGAAGCAATGATTTGAATGTCCGAGGATGTGTCTGCATTTGTGTTGCATAGTCTACAGCTTGGACGGGTCTTTTATGTCTATTATAGAGCTCTATAGAATAATTGTTGACAGAGTTCTCTGCCATGTCCTCATATAGTTGCCATACAAAGTTCTCATCCTTATTCAAGTAGTTACCTCCGCAAGAGACAACGACTACTCTCTTGTGTGATTGAGTTAAGCCCTCGTAAAATATTTGCACTTTCTTCCATTTTTCGATTCCTTGATGTGGGAATTTTCGTAAAAGATCTCTAAATCTTTCCCATGCTTCATGGATTGGCTCTATGGGTTTTTGGGTGAAGTGAGAAATGGCATACCTAAGTGCATTGGTCTTACCAATGGAGAAGTATTTCTTTAAGAATGCCTCTTTCAATTCGGTCCATGATCGAATCGGAACTTCATAGCTACGAAGCCATTGGCTCACTTTTTGTTGATGGGAGAATGGGAAGGTTCAGAGGTAAACATGTTCCTTGTTTACCTCCCCCGTGTTTAGTGTATCGCAGGCTGCTACGAAATCCTGAAGGTGCATTATAGGGTCCTCAGTCTCTTCTCCCTGAAATTTAGGGAGGAAGGAAATAGTTGTAGGTTTTATTTCAATGTTTCCAACTTCTGCAAGAAGTTGGATGATTGATACAAGTTGATGATTAGCAGGATTGTAGTGATTTCGTATCGGTATTGGTGGTGGTTGTTTAGTCCTTGATGTGCTATCAATTGTCGAACTTGGGAATCTTGCACCTCTTGGCGTTCTACCATTTGTTGTAATTGTTGCATTATTATAGTGAGTGGATCAGGAGGAGGTGGCACACCAGCCATGGGTTTTATCTCGGGCTTGACTTTGGATTTTGGAGGATAGAATGGATCGAATTCAAGGGGATCAGTAAGGGGATTCCTTAATAACCTCCTACCAAGCATACACAAATAAAAAACCAAACAATTTGTTTATTCCCACTCAATGCTGATAGTTTAGATTTTTTATCTTTTAAGTTTTAATTTGCATACAAGAATACAAGTTGATTACGTTTCCTAGGATATCTAGCAGTTCAGAAAAATTCAATGATTACCACAGTGCTGTTCTTCTGGTTCTGAGGCCAGTCAGAGGGTAACTAGGCTAGAGCCTTTCTTAGATCAACTTGGATCTTAAACCCCTCGTCACTCTTAGTTAAACACCTCAGGGACGAGTATACTAAACAATATGGCTTTCAGAAAATTATCAAGAACCACAGGATTTGGGCTCTGGTCCTAGGGATATGCGTGTGCGTGCGATTGTAAGAATGGTGCAACAAATAGGTTTTTAAATATATATTTTTTATTTTATGATTTTTTGTGACCACTTAAATTTAGTTTGATTAAGATGTATTTTTTATCTTGATTAGTCGACAAACAATTAAATGGTCTTTTTAAATGCATGGTGGGACTATGGGGGGAGAAATCCTACGAAGATGCAATGCAATACAGAAAAAAAAGTTGATTTTTTTGTTTTTTAATATGCGCAAACAAAGAAATAAAATAGATCCTAATTATTCTTGAGAAAAGAGAACTTATCGCGGGAGTGGTCTAATTTTTTTAGCTTCACTTTGATGTTTGACGCGGCTCCTTTCCAATGCGACTTGTCCCCTGCAAAAAAAGAAAGAAAGAAAGTGAAAAGCAAAATGTAAAGAATTTTTTTTATATAAAGCATGAATAATTTACTGTACCCGGCAATTGCGCCAAAATATTGGAGCATATTTTCGAGGGTTAAAGTACCCGATTTTTATGTCGGATATCGTTGAGAACCCATAAAAATACACTTCGAACAAATAAATTACCCGTCTTAGCTACATTATACGTAATGCAGCGTATAGGGTAAGTCGGGGTCGAATCCACAGGGACATAAAGATTCTGCACTTTATTTTATTTTTGCAAATAAAAATACTTTTATAGATTGAGGAGTTTGTTGCAGAATGTTTGGATAACAAATATTGAAATGAAAGTTGGAGAAGACAGTAGTGTAGGTTGATAAGTGTTGATCGCTCCCCTTCTATGAAGCAACTTCCAAATGGACTCGTGCACGTTAATTCTTCATGAAATTGGATATTTTGGTGAGGTGAGTTGGATGTGTTACAACCATGAATCAAGCCCGATCCTCGTGTCACGTCCCAGTTCTCCAAGAGTCGAGGATAATCATCGTTAGTTATGGATCATTATGATAGTCTTGACGAATAACTGCATGAAAGAGAAGAAAACAAAATAAGATGGATGTAAAAATAACAAAGTAATAAAATAAAAGTGAAATAAAAATATGATGTTCGGTGGCTCGGGAGGAAGCCTCTGGAGTTGGATTCGCAGAGGGTCCGAGAAAATGATGGATGGCGGATGTCATTGGTGTTGGATGATTTTTGGCGGCACTCGGGGTAGAGACTCAGGAGTCGGATTCACTGGGGGTCCGAATGCAGAAGTCGATGAGATCACTTTGATACTTCGGCGATGTATGATTAATTATGGTGGTAGAGTTTTTTCGGATGATGGTGATGGAATTGGTTGGAAGCGGAATTGGTTGGCAAGAAGGGTGACAGAATGATCGAATGGGAAAATGCTTGATGGAATGATAGTATCGCAATGGAGTTATTGAGTCTTTGTAATCGAATGTCCTTCAAAGTCCCTGCTATTTGGTATATATACCCATTCACATTGACTTTTTCAACCAAGAGGCACATCCTCTTGTTGGCATCTCTTGGAGATGCGTCTATCTAATTACACCGTTTCACCTAAATGGCATTGGTGCCCATTTTATCCATAAATCACAACCACTTTCTAACATCATAATTAATCATGGCCATTGTGTCATTTGGCCATCCCAAATAATCATGGTCGTTGCATCATTTGTCCATGCATATTTTCGTATTGATGGCATCTCTTGGTTCTTGCATCCTTTGGTCATCCCAGTTATTTCCAACTGTCGTTAATCACATCCACTTTATGGCTTCAATTTATGTAGAATATTTTATGAGATCGCGTATAGATATTAGGTTTCCAGTTCAAACGATATTGAGGTGTAATTGTATAGTAGCTCTTTGTAGTACTATGAAAATGTGTGATAGTGATGTCCTTTGCTAAGAGGGCATACATAGATGAGGATATCCATAGTTTTTGTTCTCCGTAGATCTAGATGTTTTGAACTTAAAAAATTTGCATTCCCTGTAGCATTGATTTTGCATGTATAAAATATTATTGATTCTTTAAATATTATGAAATGATGGTACTCATGCTTATAACAAGAGAAAATCGAAAATGTCTTGCAATTTATTTAGAGATTCCAAATGCCTTATTAATTTATCCTTTTCTTCTCTCTTGATTAGGGTGTAAATAAAGATGAATTGAATAGTAACATGTGTCTGCCCATGTGAAGGGATTGATAAATCATGCAAATTGTTATGCATGTAATACCACTCCCTAAAATAATCATGCGTCATAGAATATGTGATTTATCTAGTAGAATGGATCAATATTGATATAGTTATATAATGAATATGAGATTCGTCAGATGGTGACTCGTGGATGGCTTGGTCGGGACTCTGTCGACACACACATCAATTCCATGCATCTACCATCTCCAATAATTAAGGGCAATTCTTGAGATCATGGTTTGGACTTTCGAACCGCTTTTTAGACTCCCCGGATTCTTCAATAATCTGAGATCACTATTGTCCCAAAATATGCCAATTTTGGATAAAAATTGATTTTACTCCATATACTTCTCCATCCATAATTAAATTCTATATTGACCTTAATACTGAATGATTCTTTCCATCTGGTGCTTCTATTAGACTGATTGGAGCATCATTCTATGTGTAGATCAAGAGCCCAATTTGGAGCATGAAATTCTTTCAGTTTCAATATCAGATACAAAGATGGATCCAACAGGACAAGGGAAGGGACTGCAGCAACCACCACATCGAGAATAGTTCCAGGATCAGAATACAATGAACGTCTAGCTCATTGCCCTGCATTTAGATAATTCAACAATAGATAATGAACCATGCATTGGCACAGGTCGCCTTCTAACACTTTCTTAATGATCTGAGGAGAAGGAGAGACAACTCAGGAGGAGGAGGAGAATAAGTGGAAGAAAAGGCAGACGGAGACCGTGGAGGCCTAATAAGAAAGCAAAGAGGAGAGCGGCCCGATTCGATTCTCAAGGAGTCTTGCAACCCTAGCATAGGCCATATGACTCAGTGGATCTAGGCGATTCTTCGAGCTGGAGCCTTTGCTCTAGACTCTTCTTCCCTCCTTCCACGGGAATGTGAACGAGGAATCTTACATCAATCTACAACAATTTGCTCACATATGCAGTAAAATCACTACTCTAACGTACCTTTAGGCGTAGTAAGAATGACGATATTTCCATCCAACGTTCAAGATAAGGTTCTTCATTGGAATAATCATCTTGAGAAGGTCATCACAACCTAGGAGGAGCTAAAGTCTTCCTTCTTGCACAAATTCTACACTCTCATTCAGCTGAATCAAATGAGAGCCAGGATTGCCAATTTCTCCCAAGCCACCCACAAGTCCATTCACGAGTCTTGGTAGAATTTTACAGATTTACAAAAGAAGTGTCCTCACCATAATATTTCTTGGGCTAGCCTGATCGAACACTTCTTTTGAGGATTAACTATTGAGAGTCAGAAGCTTGTGGATGTCTCTTGTGGCAGGTCACATTTCAACAAGGACGAGGACATCATCTAGTAGATCTTCAAGGAAATGGCCGAAGGAGAGGTTGCATTGTCATCGTCTCATGCATATCAGCATCAACCACACAATATACAAAAGCCAGAACATATGGCGGCATCTCATGATCCAGACAGGGATGAGAGGTCCAAGTTGAGCATCATATGGAGCCACTTGTCCGAAGTGGACATAATTGAAAAGCGATCACAAGACCTCGAGAAACTCATTGTGATCGAACATGAGACTCAAAACCTGGACATGTTGGATCAGATCACCAAGCAACCGGAGCTGCTAGTGAGTACAATCAATTCTTGCCAATTAGTATATGCATCAGTACCGACTCCTATCGAGACAAAGGAACCATCATCGCCATAAACCCCTCAGTAGAGTCCAATACAATTGGCAGTCCAACATGTATACTATGTGTAAGCCCCCGATCCCACATCGCCTTAGCAGCTGCAACAACAACTGGTTGTCTACTAGCCCGAGCTCCAGATCCTTCCCGGTTCATGTTCTACACCTCCACCTCTCATTTTGGAGGTGAATGGTATATGGAGAAATAATGCACAACTGTCCTGTCCTGGCGAACATAACTAGGGTCAGTCTATAGGAAGCCATCCATTCCCTCAATAGCAAGAGGGAGATTTACCTAGAACCAACAACCTCAGCAGCAACAATCTCCACAATACCATGGCAATTGGAGATAAAGTCAGTACCAGCAACTGCAATACCATCAACACCAACCCTATCATCAATACTCAGTTGTTCCATATCAGCACCAACCTCCTCAGCATTAGCAATACCACTCTTCCCTTTAATACCATAATAAATATTCCTATCAAAATCCTCAACATCATTCCCAATACCAGTGTGAACAACACACTGAACCATCCGAAGTTGCTCCTGTGAACATTTCCCTAGAATGCTTTGCTCAGCTAGTGAAGAGCCCTGTAGAAATGAGCCAGAAGCTCTATGATCTCACCACTGCGAAAACTTCTGTTCCAGCATAGGTAGAGGCAAATACCAATAATTCCAGAAAGCGAGAGCAGATAGTCTGTGATGTTTCATCCAGTCTAAATGATTCAGATATGCATTATTTGTTTTTATGTAATGGTGTCACTCTCCAAAGCAGTAGGACCTTGTAGTCGATTACAACCATGAAGTAGAAGAATAAAGTATCACCTGGAGAATCATCCACTTCTGCGTTAGCCGATCTAGCAGCCGGGCCGGGTGAGGAAGAATAAGACAGAGTAGAAGCACCAGAGCCAAAAAGCCAAAAAAATCAGCAAATTCAAAAACAATAAAAAGAAAGCAGCAGCAACCGAATAACCATCATATTAGCAACGGAGGTGACCACACTAGCAACCAACTCAATGCCTAAAACTGCTTGCCCTTGTGCATTAGTTCCGAGAAGCCGGGTGTATGCTCGATGTGTACAAAAGCCAGATATCCACCATACAGTGGGAGTAGTAACTGTTACTAATCCTACTATGGTGATAAAACACTTGATTGCAATAATAACAATATCTTCATGGAGGACAAGACTTTTGATATAGTGATCTCAAAGTCTTATCTTCATGAAATTAAGACTTCATAGATAGTGATCTAAAAGGTCTTAACAGGGAATACCTTATGAGATAGAGATCTCCATGAATAAGTGTATTCTGATAAGGATAAATTAAAATTACATACTGGTTATAATAATTATTGAGATGTAGTGTCAAGGGCACTATGATTGAGTATTGGTTGCATGAGATGCAACATTCGCATTGGATGCGAACACTGTCACTAGGAGATATGCAAGTGCTGTAAAAGAACTTGGCATAGTCTCTTGGGAACAGAGTAGATGATCAGCTTACCTAGCTATTTTGTAAATAGCCTATGATTGTCACATGAGTGTGGGTTTAAATGATTAGCCCATTAATGGCTCTTTGGGATAGTGGGAGATTGTTGGACATGCGAACCCATGGCGAGCCATTATGCAATAAATGTTATTACGAATTTCATTCCCTAATCTGAAATGAAGAATAGATAATTTGCATAATAGGTCCCTTAGTACAATTAGGTTATGTACCATGGCCATCTTAATGATCATACAACTGTTGATTCAATTATTGAATCATAGAGGCTGGTGCTTGGATGAATATCTAATGAGTTAGATTGAGGACTCATCAAGCATTGTCAAATGATTGTTAATAGATGATCTCCAGCCTGAGTAGGAGATGGCAATCCTTTCTCAGTCAGGCTGATATCTGACCGACCTCTTGATGCAGGTCCTCTGCATAGGAATAGAGATTCAGAGGTGTTAGATTAGTTAGGTCAAAGAGCTGACTTAACGAGATCGAGATAACCAAAGTCCAATATTGTATGCTGTCATGATATAGGCACGCATCCTCTGACCAGAAACATATGTGTTACTATATGTCTGAGTATGTACATTTGGCAGACCGATAGATTGATGACCTAATCAAGGTCTATACACCGGCGTGCTGGTGTGCATGCAAGGGCATATGAGTAATACGATCTCTCAAAGGGATGTACAGGTTCATTACTGAACCGTAAGACATGAGCTCACTCATGAGATATTGGGAAGAATCAAATTCTGTGCACGGTCGTCTCGCTTTAGAAGCTCGACTGAATTCGTAGGTTTGATATATGCTTTTGGAAAGTATATGATTAACACCTGGATATGATATATGCTTTTGGAAAGTATATGATCGATACCAACTCCCAATGATCGAATGAGAAACTTAATGATAAAAGTCTGAAGTAGACAATGTAAAATTGATCTTATACTTCAGGTTTATTTTGAGTCTTCCAGTATGCAGGATGTACATGTAGTGGGAATACCTGAGGGTGATGTGATCATAAACGATTGTATATCCATGACGCTTCCATTCGTAGGGAGTGATGAAACGGGTCTGGATTTTAGTGACTCCTCTCAGTAGAGAAGTAATCTAATCTTAGTCCAAATGTTGGACATTGATCTGAATGTGATTCAGATACAACGAGAAGATTAGATTTGCGGTCTTGATTTAATCAAGCATCTATGGGAGGCCCGATATTTGGATTTGAGATGTGATCTCAATATCCAAGTCACTGTACGTGGAACAATACAATCGCCCTGTCCTTATCTCCAAGTATTCGCGGAGAAAGCACATTTTCCTTGAAAGAGTTCAGGATAATTTCATTGTTGATATAAGTATCCGAACATTGAAAAAAATTGATAATTAAATGTGATTTAATTATCAGGAATAATATGAATTTGATTCATATTATAAAGAGAGCTATCTTAGATAATTAAATGTAGTTTGATTATCAAAGATGTAAATAATGTGAATGTGATTCATATTATTTGGACACATGAGAATAGAGATCCAAGATGATTAACTGTGGTTTAATTATCATGGAAATGAATAATGTGGATAGTACTATCCATATTAATGATATATGTTATAAATGTGATTTATAATATATAAGAGAGAGCTATTTGTAATTTACATTTGTTAATTAAATGTTTATGTGAATTGGATTCGCATTGAACATTAAATTGAAAATGTAATTTACATATTATTTTGGGTTGTGAATGCGATTCACAAATTTCCAATGGCTAGATTGCAATATTCACAAAATAATTATGAATTATTTTTGTAGAATAATTTACAACAATTTTTGTTGTAATAAATTGAAGATACATGGAATAATGTAATCAGAGGAGATTACATTAGAGATGCTCCTTCCATATTAATAGGAGGGACGGCCACCTATTCCTATTAGGAAAGGGTGGCCGTCCACTCTATGTATATGGAAGGAGGCACACTTTCTTTCCCATTATCTCCATATTTGTTTGATTTAATTTGAGATTGAATTATATTGATTTATCAATATATAATTAATCTAAATTAAATTAATTGTTATTGGTTTTTAACAACACAAATCTTGGCCATTAAAAGAAATACAAATAAATGAGAGCCATTGAATTTGTGTTACCCATGGATTGAGATCCATGGATCCCAAAATATTATAAAAAGAAGGGCACCCATTTACTCTTCATTACACAATGAGAACATAAGTCTCTCTCTCTTTCTCTCTCTACATGCCTACTCTCTTTCTCTCTCTCATATGGCCGTCCACCATGGATGCCCTAGAGAGAGTCTCCATCACCGCAACGTCGTCGTCATGCTGCCCGATCATTTGCTCATGGATCTCCATCTCCTTATGTGCGCCTCACTCGTGAAGAAGACGTCAGATCTCATGTGTCGAGATCAGGAGATCCGCCTCTTGGATCATCAACATGGATTGCGAGAAGCACGCGTCTCATCCACGCGCTCGCAAGCGTCTCCTTCGTCGGATCGGACTTGAGACATGAGGTCTCTTCGTTTAGAGACTTGATCGCAACCACGCTTCAAGGGGTAACCCTAATACTTGTTTGTGGTTTAGACAAAACAATCCGAGAAGTGTTCTTGGATCATGTGGTTTCGTCACATGAAAAAAATCTTAATTTCCGCCGCAAAGAACAACTAGTGCAACTAGTTATTCCTCATCGTATTCGATACGACGCTCACGCTTCCGTGATGTGCTTGAGTATCTCCCCATATCCTAGAAGTGGTATCAGAGCCATGTTGAAGGTTTTGGATACGATTCGTAAACCTAGGACGACTTGGGTTTGTTAAGGTTGCGAAAGTTTTTGTCGCATTTCATTTTCGCACATCTGTTTAGTGAATAAATTCGGTCCTGTTTAAAATGTTTAAACATGAATTAATCACTTATATTTTGTTCCCATTAAATAAGGAAACCATAGGATCTGAGTTTACTTAATTTGGATTCTGTTTGCTCAAGATATGGTCGTTTTAATGAACATGTATTCACTGTTGCGGGAACTACGAATCTTAACATGATTAATGAGTTAATTACTATTTTGATACGCCTTGAAATGCATGAAATATCACTTAGGTTCTGTCATAAATCAAATTAGCAATATTAGGAAACTTATTTTGCATAATTTGGATTTGTTTTGACTGAGATATGTTAATTTTAGTAAGTAGGGGTCACTGCTGAAATTACATTCCTAATCAAGAACCAAGTGATTGTCAATTAGTGAAACTAGTTGTTAATTTCATGAAATAATTATGGAAAATATTTTAGAAATATTTAATGATGATTATTTCCTTAATTGACTTAACCTCATCCAATAATTGATTAGATTTTATCTAGATCATAATTGGAAACACAATCAATAAACAACTTGCTTGAATAGGATTGGGAATTTGGTTAGCACATTTCCTTATAATCACAATTGTTTTGATTATAACTAATTTCGGTTGAAAAACCGATGATCATCTCAAGTACAAAGTGATTGGCTCGGCATTATTTTTTCTCGAGGCGGATATGGTGTCTAGTCGGGGAGCATTGGGGTAGCGGGTCGCACAGGTTGCAGTCCGTCCCACTCCCGTCAGTACTGGCCATGACAACGGGTAGGGAACGAATGATGCCTGAGAGATCATGATGTGTTTTCTAATTATTAAAATTCGAACTAATACTTACTTTGAGATAATACCATATATTCAAGTAAAATCAAGTTTGTTGATTGAATTGGATTGATAGTTAATTTAATGTGATTACGTTAATTATATTCAATTAAAAAAACACTCTATTTTGAATAGACGTGTATTTCCCTTGGAAGAATTAATTATGTGAATATGATTCATAATAATTGATTAAAATTTGAATATGAGGTGGAGGATCACATAAGTGACATCCATGGTCTCCCGTCAAGGAGAAGGGTTCCGTCGCCATATATTGTATGTAGGAGACGCCTGTCCGAAGTGACAGATCCTGCATACAATTCATTTGGATCGGGCTCGTCGCTTCTCGAAAGAGTAGGGACGTATGTGTAGTGACCCCAATATCGGGTCCTCATATTATTGGGGCGATATTGGATTGCACATAGCGAGTTGTATTCCTGTTGACGTTTGGTTCAATTAATAACGGATCAACATCACCTTAGGGGTGGTGGGCCTGGGTGTTAAAGATCGAATTGGGAGATGCAAGTTGGACTTGCAAGGCGGAATGTGTTCCCGCTTCTTTTTATCCGAGTTACAGGTTCTCATATTAAAGGGAAGTAACAAAGATAAGGAAGGAGATCCCAGATCTTGCTTGAGATATAATGGTAAGTATATTTCTTACATTGAAAGTGATTAAGGGAATGAACTTTCATTGTTGACATGGCAAGACAACTTTGATACAAGAATTCCTAAATCAAAGTAAATTATATATTTATATATGTTTATGCAAATTTCTTATTTCAGATAATCCTTCTTTGATCGCACTTAATGGAATACTCAATAATAATCAGTAGAATATCATGGATTGGACCCATGATCCAGATATTGTACTTGCAATTGGACACATAATGTATGTGGTTGCAATGTGCAAGTTTCCTGATAATAATGAGGAATGATAATTAATTAGACAATAGGACTAAAACCCTAGGGTTTGTATGTCTCTATAAGTCTTGATCTCATCGAATGTACTTTTGAAGTGACATGTCGATAATGATCGTAATTATTAAATAATCCTTATAAAATCTAAGAAGATGTTCTGGCATACATATGTGCTCTCGACATATAATCATGAATGACACGGTTCTCTGCATTATGCAGAATGGTGGCTCTATAGGAGATGATGTATTCAAATTGTTTGAGTACCTACCTGAACCAATGTTTTAAGAGTTTGGATGGATGTAGATACGATGAGTGTCGTCATTCTACTATATATACTCTAGTCATTCATGAAGCTTCATAATATTCTTATTGTATGAATTGAATGAAGCATGTATAAACGTTGAAATACTCATATATTGAAATTTTTGATTTCAACCTAAGAGATCCTTTGTCTTGAGCAATGGTTGCTTTATAGATAAAGGGAGCGCAGTGGAAGCATGGGTTGGACCCAAGTAAGAAGTATAGTCAAATAGTTGATTGTACTTCTGTGACTTCCATATGACATCCAAAGAGTTGGATAAATGCCAGTATTGCAATAAGTTGATGTGTTGATAATATGACTATCAAATCTATCCAGAATCCTTAGAGAAGGAATCAGATAGTACATCAAAATAATCTACATATAATCATTGAAATTGACTTACTTATTGGATAAGATAAAGTCTAATAATTGTATCTCAATCTTTTAATGACACTTGCAATTGGTTGTATCTGTATTAGAATATTAGAAATTTGATCTTAAGGTTTAATGGTCATCCATGTTGGAAGTGATGCAATTGTTGCAACAATTTCCATTGGATCAATAGACTCCACTAAATTAGAAAATTAATGAATGGTTCATAAGATTTCTAATACTGAAAAATAAACTTTTAAAGATCAATAGGATAATGAAGATCATTTGACAATGATCTGGCATCAAGCCTTGGACTTTTTTCTGTTGATGTGATCAATAGATTGATAATAGATGAAACTTTAGATTGTCTAAAGGTTAAATCTTACATACTTGTGAATATTGTATTCGAAGTAAAATATCCAATACACCCTTCTTTGGGAAAGGTGTAAGATGTCAAGGTATTCAGGATCTCATACATATTGATTTATGTAAATAATCTATATCATAGTAAACATTATGGATATGTGATATCTATTGATGATTATGTATGATATGGGATTTCTTCTCTTCACCTAAGAAACCTTTGAAATGTTCAAAGATTTCACAATTTTGGTTTATAGCAAAAGTTTGAAGGAAGATGAAATGAATTTGATCTAACCAAGGTAGCTAGTACCTATTAGATGAATTCAAGGAATACCTTACGGAGATGTAAATATCATTCCTATCTCAATCCTCCTAATGAACCTTAAATCAATAGAGTTGTAAGGAGATACAATTGATCATGTGTGAAATGATTTGATCAATGATTAATCTTAGCATAATTATCACTTAGTTTCCAGGTATATATATATGGTAGAGACTACATTATATATCCTTAATAAGGTTCCATGTGAGTAAGATGGAATCTTGCACCAAAGAGTGCTACTTCATTAGGAAAATAAAGGATGGTATTGGATACCTACTTTATGACCTTGAGATTCTTAAAAAGATCTCATCTCCGAGAATGTGATTCTTAGATGATGAGACTCTCAAGAATCAAGATGAAAATGAAGTAAAGGAACTCTTTTAATCTTGAGAAGATAATGAGGCTCCTGAAATTGGAAACTAAAAGGACAATTAAAGATGGATGCTGGCAATAAAGTCTAAAGTAGACTTCATATACAAGTGGTGTAAATGGATCCTCAAGAGAAAGAGGGAACCTGATGAGAAGGTAAAGACCTTTAAAGCACGGTTCGTAGCCATGAGCTACACACCGAAGAGAAGACATCGCTTGCAATGAGACTTGCTCTTCAGTGACCATGCTTAAACCCATCAGAATATTGCTAACCCTAGGTACACAACTTGACTATGGCATCTACAAGATGTGAGTCTAGATTATATTCCCTTATGAATACCTCTTTGAGGATATTCAGACGAAGTATCTCCAGGGCTTCATGGTTGAGGAAAGCAAGGTGTGCAAGCTAAAGAACTCCATATTTGGACTCAAATAAGCTTCTTGTTGTTGGAACATAAGATTTGATGAAATTATAAATGTTATGATTTCAGATAGAATCTTGATGAACCATGTGAAGCTTAGTGGGAGTGCCATTGTGTTCACCGTGCTAAATGCAGATAATATCCTAATCATTTAGAATGATATAAGGATGATAATAATAAGTGTTTTATAATCTGGTTGTTCCATACCTCGAGATATGATCTCAAGAATACTTCTTAGATCTTAGTTCTGAAGTTGTTCAGAAGTAAAGAGAAGAGGGTATTGGGACCGTCACATTAATGACACACCTTGGACGTTTCCATTTTCTAGAAAAATCCAAGAAAGGCTTCTTTCTCTCAATATATGTACTGACCTATCTAAAGGGATAACACCTCAAAGAGTTGAGGATGTGAATGCTAAAACTGCTTGCCCTTGTGCATCAGTTCCGAGAAGCTGGGTGTATGCTCGATGTGTACAAAAGCCAGATGTCAACCATGTAGTGGGAGTAGTAAACTGTTACTAATCTTACTATGGTGATAAAACAATTGATTGCAGTAATAACAATATCTTCATGGAGGACAAGACTTTTGATATAGTGATCTCAAAGTCTTATCTTCGAGAAATTAAGACTTTATAGATAGTGATCTAAAAGGTCTTAACTGTGAATACCTTATGAGATAGAGATCTCCAGGAATAAGGGTATTCTGATAAGGATAAACTGAAATTACATACTGGTTATAATAATTATTGAGGTTTAGTGTCAAGGACACTATGATTGAGTATTGGTTGCATGAGATGCAACATTCGCATTGGATGCAAACATTGTCACGAGGGGATATGCAAGTGTCGTAAAAGGACTTGGCATAGTCTCTTGGGAACAGAGTGACTGATCAGCTTACCTAGCTATTTTCTAAATAGGTTATGATTGTCACATGAGTGTAGGTTTAAATGATTATCCCATTAATGGCTCTTTGGGCTAGCAGGAGATTGTTGGACATGCGAGCCCACGGCGAGCCATTATGTAATAAATGTTATTGCGAATATCATTCCCTAATCTGAAATGAGGAATAGATAATTTGCATAATAGGTCCCTTAGTACAATTAGGGTTATGTACCGTGGCCATCTTAATGATCATATAGCTGTTGATTCAATTATTGAATCATAGAGGATGGTGCTTAAATGAATATCTAATGAGTTAGATTGAGGACTCATCAAGCACCGTCAAATGATTGTTAAGAGATGATCTCCAGCCTGGGTAGGAGATGGCAATCCTTTCTCAGTTAGGTTGATATTTGACCGACCTCTTGATGCAGGTCCTCTGCATAGGAATAGAGATTCGGAGGTATCAGATTAGTTAGGTCAAAGAGTTGACTTAACGAGATCGAGATAACCAATGTCCTATATCGTATGCTGTCATGATATAGACACACATCCTCTGACCAGAGACAGATGTGTTACTATATGTCTGAGTATGTACATTTGGAAGACCAATAGGTTGATGACCTAATCGAGGTCTATACACCAGGCGCTAGTGTGCATGCAAGGGCATATGAGTAATACGATCTCTTATAGGGATCATACAAGTTCATTATTGAACCGGAAGACATGAGATCACTCATGAGATATTGGGAAGAATCAAATTCTGTGCACGGTCATCTCGCTTTGGAAGCTTGACTGAATTTGTAGGTTTAATATATGATTTTGGAAAGTATATGATCAACACATGGGTATGATATATGCTTTTGGAAAGTATATGATCGATACCAACTCCCAATGATCGAATGAGAAACTTTATGATAAAACTCTGAAGTAAACAGTGTAAAATTGATATTATACATCAGGTTTATTCTTAGTCTTCCAGTATGCAGGATGTTCAGGTATTGGGAATACCTGAGGGGGATGTGATCATAAACGGTTGTATAACCATGACGCTTCCATTTCTAGGGAGTGATGAAACGGGTCTGGATTTTAGTGACTCCTCTCAGTAGAGAAGTAATTTAATGTTAGTCCAAATGTTGGACATTGATCTGAATGTGATTCAGATACAATGAGAAGATTAGATTTGCGGTCTTGATTTAATCAAGCATCTATGGGAGGCCCGTGATCTGGATTTGAGATGTGATCTCAATATCCAAGTCACTATATGTGGAACAATACAATCTCCCTGTCCTTATCTCCAAGTATTCACGGAGAAAGCACATTATCCTTGAAAGAGTTCAGGATAATTTCATTGTTGATATAAGTATCCGAGCATTGAGAAAATTGATAATTAAATATGATTTCATTATCATGAATAATATGAATTTGATTCATATTATAAAGAGAGATATCTTAGATAATTAAATGTGATTTGATTATCAAAGATGTAAATAATGTGAATATGATTCATATTATTTGGGCACATGAGAATAGAGATCCAAGATGATTAAAGCGGTTTAATTATCATGGATATGAATAATGTGGATATTACTATCCATATTAATGATATATGTTCTAAATGTGATTTATAATATATAAGAGAGTGCTATTTGTAATTTACATTTGTAAATTAAATGTTAATGTGCATTGGATTCACATTGAACATTAAATTGAAAATGTAATTTACATTTTATTTTGGGTTGTGAATGTGATTCACAAATTTCCAATGGCAATATTGCAATATTCACAAAATAATTATGAATTATTTTTGTAGAATAATTTACAACAATTGTTGTTGTAATAAATTGAAGATACATGGAATAATATAATCAAAGGAGATTACATTAGAGATGCTCCTTCCATATTAATAGGAGGGATGACCACTGATTCCTATTCGGAAAGGGTGGCCATCCACTCCATGTATATGGAAGGAGGCACTCTCTCTTTCCAATTATCTCCATATTTGTTTAATTTACTTTGAGATTGAATTATATTGATTTATCACTATATAATTAATCTAAATTAAATTAATTGTTATTGGTTTTTACCAACACAAATCTTGGCCATTAAAAGATACACAAATCAATGAGAGCCATTGGATTTGTGTTACCTATAGATTGAGATCCATGGATCCCAAAATATTATAAATAGAAGGACACCCCTTTGCTTACACAATGAGAACATAAGTCTCTCTCTCTCTCTTTCTCTCTCTACACGTCTACTCTCTTTCTCTCTCTCATATGGCCGTCCACCATGGATGCCCTGAAGAGAGTATCCATCACCGCAGCATCGTCGTCATGCTGCCCGATCAATTGCTCGTGGATCTCCATCTCCTTCAGTGTGCCTCGCTCGTGAAGAAGACGTCAGATCTCGTGTGTCGAGATCAGGAGATCCGCCGCTTGGATCATAAACATGGATTGCGAGAAGCACGCGTGTCATCCACGTGCTCGCAAGCGTCTCCTCCATCGGATCGGACTTGAGACAAGAGGTCTCTTCGTTTAGAGACTTGATCGCAACCACCGTTCAAGAGGTAACCCTAATACATGTTTATGGTTTAGACGAAACAATATGAGAAGTGTTCCTAGATCATGTGGTTTCGTCACATGAAAAAAAAATAATTTCCGCTGCATAAAACAACTAGTGCGACTAGTCATTCCTCGTCGTATTCGATACGACGCTCACGCTTCCGTGATGCGCTTGAGGATCTCCCCATATCCTACAGTTTCATTTAATTTGGAGTTAATATGCAAAAGTTGGGTTTTTGACCCCTGTTGTATAACACACCCGAATAAAATAAATAATTTATTTATTCTTCATATTTTTACCATTTCATTTTTTTTAACTTTGAAAATAATATTTTAAATGCATATACACCAATTAAATGAAATGAAGCCATAAAAAATACATTGAAATAAATATAAATATAAAAATACATAGAAGAATTATTAATACTTATACAAATATAATAAATATACATATTTATTTAAGCGTGTAGAAAACTTCAAAAAATACAATAAAAATATATTTAAATGTATTTATATAAGTTATAAATAAATAAATTATGTGTAAAAAAAATAATAATAATAAAATAAAAATAAAATAACCCAATTTTAGGTAAATATACATATATCTACATATCTAAAAATAAACGCATAATAAATTAGCTTGTAAAAATAAATAAAAATTAGATTAAAATACTACATAAAATAATAAATATTTTTTATGTTTTAATAAAACAATAAATTCATCTTTTTTCTAAACTATTTAATAAGGGATTATTTCCCTATTTTGTATTGTAGTCCGCTTATGTGGACCAATAGGAGCCCAAGGTAGGTTGACCCTGGGTCAACTGCCCTTGCACTCCTAGGCCTGCATGGCGATGATACTCCATCCTCTTCGATGATTTCTCCTGCATGATATGTTGCTCGAGGAGGCTCGATCCTTTCATGAGATATCTTCCTTGTTCATACATGATCTTCGTCGAGACTATGCTTAGGGTTGAGCATCCTCGATAGACCCGCAGACCCTAGACAAAGACCTTACCCACTCACATGTATAAATACCGTTCTCCACCTTCCTTTCAATTTTTGATCCATTTTTTATCGTTCTGACCCTCAGATTCCTCGCATGATGTGTTGACCAATGACAGCGATGCTCCGCATCGATCTACAATGTGAGTGGACGTTGGAGACGTGATCCACACCATAGTAGAGCATGCTTCGATGAGCTACCCGCTCCATGCCCCTGAGTATGATCTAACGCTTTTTTCTTAGTTTTCAGGTAGATTTTAATCTTAGTTTCCATTTCGTGTATTTATTTCTCGGTGTAATCATTAGAATTAGCATAATTATAGGACATAACTTTGCCGGAGCTCTCGAGCTCCAACCATCATTCCACCACCATGCAACCCATGTTCAGATGCCTCTCCACCACCATTCTCCTCACCTTTCATTTCTCAACATGTAGACCACCTTTTCTTACCTCGATACCCTCTAGATCGAGCCATCGAGGTCCAACTCTGTCGCTCGACTAAGACCTTACCGCTTGACCCCATTATCGTCCATTCCACCAAGTAACACCTCCTCGGTTTTTTGTTTTTGTATTTTGGAGCTAACTGTCCAGGTCGTGGTGCGTAAAGGCCTCAAAATAGGCAAATTTTACTCCAGGTGAAGCATTCCAGGTCATCAAAGTTCTTCAACCTACCAGGAACCCATCAATGTGTCCTAGAGTGTTTTGAGACATCCACTTGTCCTGGATCTCTTCCAGTATCATTTCGAGCCTCTAACGAGCAATGCAGGTGGCCGAGCATCGGTGATCCGGCTGGTCCAAGCTCGCCCACGAATGGATTCATTTGTGTTCTTCCAAATCCTCTCTCTATCGTTCGATCAAAAACTACTCTCCAGGCATAGGAGCTAGTGTCAGATTTCATTGCGCTCGATCACTGATCAAGCAGCTGAGATCTGATTTCAGCCACCCATCGTCGAAGAGGTACCGGTGCACCTATGACCTAGACATGAATAAATGTAAGACCAAAGCTGTCGGATCGCCTAGCGGGGGTATTTTGTACTTCCACCCCCCATTTTGTACTTTATTTTTAATTCAAAAACATTCTTCTGCAGCTATAATTATTTTGTAATGTTTGTAGTTTGGACCATATACTATTTGTATTTGCATATTAGTCCCCCACCACGTCCTCACGTTCTCGTATGCGTGAGGGGCCCTTTCCTTTTTATATTTCATCTTAGTCTTGTAAAATCAAATTTCAGTGTTAAACTTTTTTGATAATTTGCAAAGAGGATCTATTAGTTTTTTGATATTGCATTTATTCCTCTACTAGCGTGAATTGAATTATTTATTCTGGGATTTTATGCAATTGGCCCTAGATTTCTTCTAGGGGCTCAGAAAATAAGAAATGCCTCTATATATTTGTAATTAGGTCCCTGATAGGATTTTATTTAATTTCGTTCATTTTATTTTGTTAAAAATAACTTTAATACTCTAAAACTATTAGGAAAAATCAGGTAGATTCCTTAGAAAGTCTTTCATCACATATATTTTTATCTAGACATTTTATAATATTTTCCTATTTATTATATATAAAAAAATTGAGTATTTAATCCCTATTTTCATTTTAAAATATGGAAAAATTATAAAATCCCTTTTGAAAAATTTTCAAATAAAAATATATTTTATATGTTACCCTAATTTGTGACGATATTAAAAATTCCTAAAATAACAAAAGAAAATCACTAAAAAATAAAATATCTAAAATCCTTATAATAATCATAAAAAATTCTACAAAAATACAAAAATATTTATTTCTGTTATTTTTTAATAATATGCGTATATATTAAAAATAGTTTTACAAATTGTAGGACTTTATCTATTTTTTAAATCCCAAAACAAGTGGACTATTTATTTTCCTATTTTTGCTCAATTAAAAAGACAAAAAATAATAAATTTTTTAATAAAAATATGAAAATAGGTAAAAATATAACAAAAAAGACAAAAATATTTTATTTCCTCAATTTTGAAGTATATTTAGCTATTTTATAAATATCAAAAGGCTATAACTATGTCTACATCTATATTTGCTTATTTATTATTATTATTTATCAAAAATACAAAAAATATATTTTCAAAATTTTAAAAATAGAAAAGGACTACACCTTTTGGTATTTTCCATATTTTACTTTATTTTATATTATTATTATATATTATATCTATCTATGGTATACATATTTATCTTACTTCTAATTAATAAGGAGAAAATTAGAAATTAAAAGATATAAAAAGAAAATTGAAATTAAAAAGACAAGAAGATGACAATTTTGGACCTTAATTCCTAATTTATCTTGTGTGATCCATGTGTTCAACACTCTACACTACTTGCCCTATACACATCTTTTGTAGAGTTATAATAAATTTTAACTCCATATTTTGCTTTGTTTTACTTTATCTGTCTGTGGGTTAATTGTAGAATTAATTGACTCTTGCGATCGATTACCTCAGCAATTGTGATCTCACCTTTTGAGATCACACGACCCTCTAGCAAAGTCGATATTTCAAATGGTGTTGTTGCCGGGGAGCAACAACACATAGATTAATTTTATGTTCCTCATGTCTATTTTTCATTTATTTGTTCTTCACTTTATTTGATTTTGTTTTGAATTGACTAACCACCCTATTGTCTAATATTGTTGCGGGGGATCACAGATTGAGGGAGGTACTCCAAGGGTCACCTACGCACCCACATGAAGCAAGCTCAAATTTCTGATCTAGCAGCAAGAGAAGACTTAGAGAAATTTTGAAGGTAGTGCCATTTGTGTTTGTACTTGTATATGATTGTGTTTTGTAATTTTTCAATAAGAGAGACACATTAATTTGTAATAATTTAGACTCTCCTGGACACTTCTACATTTCATGAGGTCCAGTGCCCGGGTGTATGTTTACCTGGTGGCCATGATGGATTTTTCGTTGTTTTCTCGCTTTTTCTTCTTCTTTGTTTCATGCATTATGAGTTTTTTGCCTTTCTTTTTATTTGATTTGTGTGATTGAGACCTTTAGGATTTTATTGATCGATTGATTAGGTCCAAAGCTCAAATTGAATTGCATATACCTATATATTTATTCTTGGATCTATTAATGTCTAATTGTTGATTATTCATACTCGAAGCTACATGTTGCAAGAGACTCCACAGAGCACTTACAAGACCCATTGTGGAGGGCACCGAGGAGTCTCCATAATCGGACCTTAGATTTCTTTTCTAGATACTCAGCATCTAGTTCTTCATGTTGACAACAACTCTTGTTATAGGGCACTTACATCGGTTCACATATGCATATAGTATAGGTTTTAATTCCTATTTAGAATCCTACGCAAAGAGAGTTGGAGGCGTGGCGAGCACCATCTTCTTGAGCACACATCATTGATTTCCGCTTGCATTGCTTTTCCACTCTCTCCCTCTGATTATGATCACATAGGATACTAAAGGAATTGGAACCTCATTAGGATTCATGCATTTAGAAATATTCAAAAAAAATGATAATCAATAAAATTGGGATTGCTACCTTTACTCAACCCTAAAATAAACGTAAGAAAAAGTCATTATTTTGAGGAGAGTAACCCCCTCCTTGTACACATGTTATAAGTCAGATGTAGTGAGGAACATATACCTAAGGAATAGAGACTCCATCCCTGGGCTCGTGCTTAAGTGTTTGGGTCGACTCTTGGGCCATGTTATTACTAGAAGCACTTCCCTCAGATGTTAGATGAAGTGGTCTTGGTGTTTTAGTAGGTGTGCATCGCTGATTAGAACACAACTACTCTATGTGACTTCACTTGTGAGCTTGTAAATATTTTGTTTTCTCATCTTACTCTAAAATTAGACAAGATAAAAAGACCTAACTTTCATGATCATCACTGACTTGATTTGGTGAATTGGGGGGGTGTTGTTTGTTTTTGTTTTTGTTTTTTGTGTGCATACTCGATCTACTCTACATATTTGCGCCTTTTTGTGCATATCTTGATTTGACCATTGTGACTTTGTCGATCCTTCATACTCTCCAACTTTTGGTTCGGAGATGGCTAACTGGAGTTATTTTTATCCTAAGTTTGCAGATCTTTCTTACTCTCCAGTCAGTCCACCTCCATTTTATCAGGAGAACTTTGCTTCTGACTTTTCTTTTTGTACATATCCATCTCATCCTCAGTTTTAAGCATCAAAATTCTACCCACCACCACCCTCGAATTCCCCACCATCTCACCCACCCAAGACTGAGCTATAGTCACCTCTCAAGGACTTCTCCCTTGAATACATGACCTGGGTAGTAGAGCAAATGAAGCAGAAGATAGCTGACTTCACTAGCATAAATAAGAGCCATACTACCACTTCACTTTTTAGATTCATGGATTCACAAGAGGAAATCTATGATATCTTGCAATCTCCCAAAAAGATTCCGGGAGACACCTAGCTGAGTCGGTTTGTGAGGAGAGGGCACCCATGCCATATCTTATGCCCACACATACATTCATCACAGTTCCCACCTTTGTCCCCAAGGATGACCCTATACAAACTTCTCTTAGTCATCCTTGTGTAGATGATGATTCTGATCTCTCCCCTTGTATGGAAGAGATAGAAAATCTTAAAAAATCATGACTCACCATGAAGTGGTGGCAGCTATTCAGGACATTATTGAAGCCCTATTCAAATGACCATGAACCACTTATATGCACCCCAACACAAGAAAAGAAAATGACGAAGTAGATCCAAGAGACACCTTCTCACCGTGGCCACTGTTTACACCATTACCCACCACCCACTCTATAGAAAAGGGGACACCAGTGCACTCCTCATTAGTGTGACATTTTAGACCATTCTTGTGATCACACTCTCCTTGAGGGTAGTGCATCAATTCATATAATACCCATCTCATTGGTACAATATCTTTATATGGGGCCTCTCAAGAAAACCAAGATGATTTGTTAATTCGTTGATGGATCAATAAAGAGGCCGAGGGTATTCCTGAGACGTTATCATTAGATCCATGACATGAGCTTCATTGTTGATTTTGTTATTTGTCCATGGAGACCTCCACCTCCATGGAGCAATCTCCAATCATCCTAGGATGTCCCTTCCTCGTCTTTGCGAGAGATGTCATTGATTTTGGATCTGGGGTGATATTCTTTAATTCTGACAATGAGAGCATCTTTATCATTGCACCGACCACAGACCAGAGAACCACATCTGATGAAAGCGCATATTTATCAGCCGACCCCAAGGACTATGACATATCTCTTGATATAAGAGAGCTTTGCTTTATTACTGATGACATTGAGACCTGAGAATTCCTCTTCAGGGACGAAGACTCGTATAACATGGACCTTGGAATTACCTCTTCTCATGCATAGTGATGTATTGATGACATCTGCAAACATTTACACCATAGACACCTTAGTGCATAGGGAAGATTAAGGAGAAAATTCCGAGGGCGAGTTGGACCACATTACCTTCACTGATGAGTTCATGCCTTTTCTCTTTGAGATTGTTGAGGATCTTTACCATGTCGATCCTAATTGGAATGTGTCAACTGATGACCCATATATCAACTTGCACCTATTGAGATCCATCCCTCGACGATCATGCAAGAGGGTACGCTTTCTACCTTCTTGATCATTGTATAGTCGCGTTGTATATCCACATTCTTTTCATTCCTTCCGTCTACCGTTTCGCTCATCCACCTTGTTCCGTGTGTTTGCCTTTCCTAGGATGCACTTTGCCCTAAGTATAGAGGAGATGGACGGGTTAAGTGTTCTTTCTTCGGTATACTTCATCACTCTTGTTGTTGCCTATACTTAGGGATCTTTTACCCTAAGTACAGAGGAAGTGATGCGTACATTCTCCCAACATATTTTTTCTCTCCGATTATAGTTTAGTCTGTTTTGTACTTAGTACGAGTTATGTCTTCCTTTTTTTCTCTCTGATATATGTGGACATAGCTCAAGCTAAGTATAGGGGGTCGTATATAAGCTGTATGTACTTTAACCATAACTCGTACTCTCGTATTTTCAATGATATGACTAATTAATAAAACACATCAAAGTTCTTTGAAAACACTTGTAATAAATTGGTAAAAAGTTCTTTGCAAAATGATTTGAAGAATAGTTGAAAGATTATTTGAAAAATCTTCTGAAAACAATTTGGAAAACTTTTGCAAAAAAAATTCAAATCTTTGTAAAAATCTTGTGTTTGCAAAAATTTCTTTTATTTTTGAAAACAAATTCTTTTGAAAATCTACTTGCAAATGATTTGAAAAATGGTTGCAAAAATCTACAGATAATGTTTGGAAAATATTTGCAAAGAGATTTTTGAAGCATGTAAATGTTTTAAAAATGATTGCCTAAACTATTTGTAAAAACAAGTTTTCGAAATGTTTATGAAAATATCTTCAATTTTTTGAAAAGGTTGCATAAAAAACAATTCAAATAAAAGCCTTATAACAATGTATAAAACATGTATATAAATCTTATAAATACTCACTAACACTCAATTTGGAAAATGCCTTGTATAAAATTCACCCGCACCACCATCCATGTAAATATAGATGCACCCCATGTAAATAATTGTACATATTCCTTGCACTAACCTTATCAAAAATCCCTAAAAAGCTGCAAAATTAAAAACTCCAAAATAATTTGCACAATCTTTTCAAAATTTGCCTAAAGAATTGTAAAACTTTTTCAATAATCTATAAAAAGTTTAATCACAAAAACAATTTCTTGCATTGGACATAGAATTTGCATTTTTCGGATTGATGATAGTTATTGAACTAATCTAAGTAAAGTCCGAAGAATGGAGCATGATTGAACCTCAATACACTTAATCACAGGAACCTTATTGGAACTGGAGTTGAGATGCTTCATGCCTACTAGACTTTATTCTTTGAAAAAACAACACTTGGTTTAGGGTCGTCTTGACTATCTAAGTAGAATACTTCGAAACACACACATGACTCTTATAGACAGTGACCAACGGTGTGCACCTTGCACCTTGCTTAACTCGGTGGAAAGTGGTAGAGGGATGGATTTGCCCACATGAGACACAAGTCAATGGAAACATCAGAAGTCACACATTTGTAGTCATTGTACCCCAACCCAATCTAGTATCCATGAGGACTAATGACATAATGTTGTGGGTTGCAATAATGCTTCAAAAGATATATAGGCTATATGGTCAAGAGAAAAAAATCCTTATGTAAATTATGTTGTACATATTATAAAAAATGGAAAAATTTAAAACTCCAAAAAAATAGACAGGCAAAAATCTAGAAAAATTAATTCCCGTCGGAGCATATATAGTCAATAAGAAAGCTTGAGCTTCAAAGGCAAGTATCCATGTGAGTCTGCAGCCGGGTGACTTGGCTACATCAGTCAAGCATCCTCGGATAGGTAGCTACACTATCTACCATCTATTCTCTTACCCATCTTCTCTTCTCGAGTAGGATGCACTTGAACTTAGAAGGGAATACCCTGCTTCTCGAGGAAACACTTGATGAATTGGGGAATTAGGGTCACCATGTTGGAGAAGACTGACTTTTACTTCTTTAGCTGAGAGGAGCTATATATTTCACACACTGTACAACATAGAATCATAGTCATAATGGGATATGTATGATGTCGACTTGTTCTGACATGGCTTTCGAGGAGACTTGTGTAGAGTTTTGCAGTTCTCGAAGGATGTTGTGTTTCAAGTTCGGTTCCCTAACAAGGTCTGATCCAACTTGATCCAAGTTCTTTATTTTTCTTATATTTATTTTCTTTTGCACTTATAGGCATAAGTGTCTTCTAGGGACTAGCAAAGGCAAGTATAGGGGGCGACGAATCTCCATTTCATCAGCTTTATTCCTTCATTTTTGCCTTTAAACCCAAGCTAAACACATGTAAGTATCATTACTTTGCATAAAATAACATATAATATTTATTGTGTAATTATTGTATAAAATATTGTGTTAAAAGATAAAAAAGAGAAGAAAACAAAAAAATGAAATACCATGACTATTGAATGACCTTAAACGTTGAGACCTAGACATCATGATGACTGGGTTGACAAGGAATAAAGTAGGGGAAAATAAGGGCCAACAACCACAATATACCCTAACTTTTAATTCATCAATACACTAATTTTGGTACCTATTTTATTATTTATTCTTTATACTCAAATAAACAAACTTTGTACATGAAAGTTGTAGATAAAAATACATAGAAAAATACAAAATTTATTTCACATAAAAATATTATACAATGTGCTTTCTACACTCAAAATAAAAAACCAAAATCCCAACTTCACAGACTTGTATCTTCTCCATATGAACTAAAATTTTATCAAAATTGAATTTAATTATATATGACTTCTGATTAGTTATTTAATGAAGGTAGTTCATTTTAATTTGAAGTTAAGATGCAAAAGTGATGTTTTGGACTCATATTGTATAGCATACCTGAATAAAATAACCAATTTATTTATTCTTCATAATTTTCACCATATCATATATTTATAATTTTGTAATTAAAATTTGAAATACATACACACATTAAAATGAAGTAAAACCATCAAAAACACATTGAAATAAATATAAATACTAAAATACATATATGAATTATTCATAGTTATACCAATATAATAAATATACATATTTATTTAAATATGCAAACAACTTCAGAAAAATACAATAAAAATATATTTAAATGTATTAAATATGATGTAAATAAATAAATTATGTGTATAAAATAATAAAATTTAAAATAGGAAATAAAAATAAAATAACCCAAATATAGGTAAATATACTTATATCTATACATGTAAAAATAAAGACATAATAAATTAGCTTGTAAAAATATAATCAGGTTAAAATATTTTATAAAATAATAAATATTTTTTATGTTTAATAAAAAATAAATTCATTTATTGTTTATAAGTTATTTAATAAGGGTTTGATTCCTTATTTTGTCAAGTAGTCTGCTTACGTGGACTAGTAGGGGCCCAAGGTAGGTTGACCCCAGGTCAACTATCCTTGTACATCTAGTCTTATGTTTGGTAGTGCTACTCCATCCTCTTTGATGATTTCTCCTGCATGATTTGTTGCTCGAGTAGGTTCGATCCTTTCATGAGATATCTTTTTTGTTCATCCATGATCTTCGCCGACACTTCTCCTAGCGCTGATCATTCTGCATATACCTACAAACATTATACGAAGACCTCCCCACACTCGCCTGTACAAATATCCTTCTCTGCCTTACATTCGATTTTTGTTCCGTTAATACCCCTCACATTATGTGTTGAGCAAAGTGACAGGAGCACGAGTGAATGTCGAAGGCATGTTCCACACCATGACGGAGCGTGCTTTGTTTATGTACCTACTCCCTGCCACCAAGTATGGGCTACTCCTTTTTTCTGGCCTTTTCGGTAGATTTTAATCTACGTTTCCATTTCCTATCTTTATTTCTCATTGTAATCATAAGAATTATCATAATGTTATGACTTAACATCACCGGATCTCTTAAGCTCCGACAATCGTTCCACCACCATACAACCCATGTTTTGATGCATCTCTGCCACCATTCTCCTCCCCCTTCGATTCTCCACATCAAGACCACCTTCACTCACCTCGATACCCTCCAGATCGAGCCACTGAGGTCTAACTTCATCGCTCACCTAAGACCTCGCCTCCTGACCCCATTTTTCATCCATTCCACCAAGTAACACGCCCCTGGTCCTTCCTTTTTGTATGTCTGAGCAAATCGTGCAAGTCAGGGTGCGTGAAGGTCTCAAATGCGAAGATTTTGCTACATGTGAAGCACTCCAGGTTGTTGGAGTTCTTTGACCTACCAGGACCCCATTAATGGGTCATGGAGCTTTTTGAGACATCCACTCATTGTGGATACCTTTCGGGGTCGTTTTGAGCCTCTTATGAGCATTGTAGTCGTTCGCACATCGGAGATTCATTTTATCCAAGCTCACCCAAGTGTGGATTGTTCGATGTTCGACCAAGAACTGCTCTCTAGGTGTAGCAGCTACCGTTAGATTTCATCGCCCTCGGCCATTGATCAAGCGACTGAGATCTAATCTTAGCTACCCATCGTCGAAGGGGCACCATCACTCCTACGACTGACACATGGATAAGTGGAAAACCAGAGCCGTCAGATTGCTTAGCAGGGGTATTTTGTACGTCTAACCCCTCACATTTTTGTATTTTATTTTTAATCCAAAAACTTTCTTCTATAGTTATATATATTTTATAAAATTTACACTTTTGACCCTATACCATTTATATTTGCATATCAATCCCTTGCCACATCACCACACATGCCAGTGTGTGTGGGGGTCCTAGCATTTTTAGTATATCATTTTAGTCCTATAAAATAAAATTTCCGTGTTAAACTTTTTTGATAATTTGCAAATAGCTACTGCTGCTTTTTGAATATTGCACTTATACCCCTGCTAGCGTGGATTGAATTATTTATTCTGGACTTTTTGTGCTTTTGGCCCTAGATTTCATTTTGGGTTCGGAAAACAAGAAATACTTTGTATATTTGCAATTAGGTCCCTACCAGGCTTTTATTTATTTACTTATTTTATTTTGTTAGAAATAGCTTTCATGCTCTAAACATCTTAGGAAAATTCTTGCTGATGCCATAGAATGTCCTTTATCACATACATTTTTATCTAGGCATTTTATTATATTTCCTATTTATTAAAAAATTAGAAACTGAATATTTAATCCATGTTTACTTTTAAAAATACATGAAAAATAATATTTTTTTGAAAAATTCCAAAAAATAGCAATTTTGTGACTGTTACCAAAAACACATAAAAATATAAGAAGAAAATAATTAAAAATAAAAAACCTCCAAAATCTCTTTAAAAATCATAAAACAATTATATAAAAATCCAAATATTTATTTTTTTGTATTTTGTTTATTATATATCCTATATGTTAAAAGTAATTTTTTGAATTTTTAGTACTTTTATCTTATTTTTAAATTCCAAAATAAGTCAACTATTTATTTTTACTCATTGTTTTCTCATTTTTATTCAATTAAAAATAGTAAAAATTTTGAGAAAAATACCAAAATAGATAAAAACATAAATAGACAAAAAATTTATTTCCTTAATTTTGAAGTATTTATAGTTATTTTAATAATATCAAAAACTAAAAGTATTTATATAGAATATTTACTTATTTGTTATTATTAATATTATTAATTATCAATAATACCAAAAAAATATATTTTTAAAATTTTTTAAAAATAAATAGGACTATACATTGGGGTAGGGTATTTTCTAGATTTTACTTTATTTTATATATTTATTATTATTATCTATTATATATCTATCCATAATATACATTTTTATCTTACATCTAATTAACAAGAGAAAATTAGAAATTAGAAAATATAAAAGAAATTAAAAAGTAAAGTTAAAACATATAAAAATATGAAAACAAACATCCATAAAAAATAAAAAATATAAAATATAAAACCCACATTAAAATACCACAAAAAGACAAGAAGAGGACAATTTTGGATCTCAATTCCCTATCTATCTTTTGTGCTCCCTAAGTTCACCACTCTACACTACATGCCCTATACACATCTTTTGTAGAGTCATAATAAATATTAACTCCAAAATTTCTGATAGCAGATAGTGGTAGCCATTTAATAAACAGAGAAGTGAAGAAGCTGACTCATGAATACTACGTTTAACATCGAGTCGCTTCTCCAAACGACCCACAATCTAATGGCCTCGCATAATGTTCAAATAGGGAGATTAAAACAAATCTTTAGAAGCTTGTACATCCCAATAAGAAGAACTGGTCTCAAATGTTCGACTCAGTTCTTTGGACCTATCGGACCACATACAAGCCACATTTGGGAATGTCTCCCTACCGCCTTGTTTATGGCGAGCCATGACTGTTGCCCATGGAATTTATTCATAAATCTTTGTGGGCAATAAATAGATGTAATTTGGGTTCCAAGAAGGCCAGGAAAAACAAAAAGCTCAATCTGAATAGACTCCTTGAATTAAAAGACTATGCATACGAAAATAGCATGATGTACAAGGAGAAAGTTAATGAGTGGCACGACACGCATATCCACTAAAGGACTTTCAAACCGGGTCAGAATGTTTGATTGATCGATGCAAAGTTAAAATTATTCCCAATGAAGTTAAAGAGCAAATGGGCATGCCTTTTATAATGAAGTATGTGTGTGTCAATGGAAGTAATGTCATATCCAGTTTGTCAGGTGACGCACAACCATTCGTGGTCAATGGGAAGCAACTGAAGCCATATCTTAAACATGATACGTTCATGTCCGTGGTTGATTCTATACATGTTGTCTACCATGAAAAGCTTGCAGTCGCATCATTAGCACAATCCGATGAGGCATCCAAAACCTTTTTTCATTAGTTATTCTTTTTCTTTTTTTCTTATTTTTGTTTTCATTCTTTCATTCTTCCGAAAGTTACACTCATACCATTCATCATTGCCATACCTAGGATATACGTCATCCTAAGTATAGGGGGGATGAGTGTATTTGGGTGTTCATTATTTGGTCCCTCTCCTGTCTCCTCAATTATTGTATTTTGTCTATACTTAGGGATATTTTACCCTAAGTATAGGTGGAGACAGGTCGAGCCGATGATTTTATTAGTTCCCACCGTCGACCCTCCATGCTTTGTATATAATTTTCTATGCATAGGATTCATTGATCCTAAGTATAAGGGGGATGGTTGACTTCTCATTCTTGATTCTTTAGTCATTGTAGTATAGATTCTTCTATACTTAGTAGGAGTTGTGTCTTCCTTTTCTCATTTATCTATGAGTACATAGCTCAAGCTAAGTTTGGGGGGTCATATATATGTTGTATATACTTTAGCTATAACTTGTACTTACGTATTTTTCATAATATTATTAATTAATAAAATCAACAAATACACATTAAATTTCTTTGTAATTATAGTTAATAAATTGGCTAAAAATGTTTTGCAAAATGTTTTAGAAATGGTTGGAAAATTTCTTTAAAAAATCTACTGAAAAACTATTTGAAAAATATTTTGTGTGTATTTTCAAACCTTTGTCAAAAATACTTTATTTGTAAAAATTCTTTTATTTGTGTATATAAAATATTTGAAAATTTATTTTCAAATGATTTGGAAAGTGGTTGTAAAAATACTTCCGAAAATCTACACACACTTTTTAAACAATCCTTACAAAATGGTTTTCAAATTTTGTAAACATTTGTCAAAATTATTTGTCTAAGTCTTTTCAAAATAAGGTTTTCGTAATGTTGGTCCAAAGCTTTTCAAATTATTCACCTAAATTCTTGTTGGTAATAAGACACATTCCCATGTAAATATTAGCACATAATTCCTTCACTAATTATTTTGTTTTTCAAAAATCCATAAAAACTTGCAAAACTAAAAACCTATAAAAATATGAAAAAATATTTTCAAAAATTGCATAAAAATTTGCAAAATCTTTTTCAAAAATCCCATAAAAAGTTTAAAATCAGAAAATTACTTCATAAAAATATATTCTTGCATTGTACATAGCATTCACATTTTTCAGAATAAACAAGAAAACTGAACAAGTCAAAATACAATATGAAGATTGGATCTTGGTATAGACCTTGATACACTAAATTTCAGAGGAACCCATTGAGTACTAGAATTGACATACTTCATGTCACCTTGACTTAATTCTTTAGGTTCCATGAGACTATGTTCATGAGTCGATTCAATGTGTCTAAACAGAACCCTTGATATTATCTGTAAGACTCTTGAAATAGTGGCTTGATAAGAAACCTTGCACTTAGCACTTAGCTTAATCTAGATGGAGTGTTGAAAAATTTTGGAGTCTAAGTCGAGACAATGTTGGGCCACTTCGTTAAGGGTTACATAAGAACCATTCCTGAGGATTGTCGAAACTGGTACTCTAACCCACTATTTTGGTAACAATGATATCTAAAATCTGGAGATGGTTGAGATAATGCTCCGGATGAGGAATGGTCTACCGGTGTAACTTTTTTCCAAGAACCCAAAAATGTGCGGAACAAAAGATGTTATATCTGTCGGGGCACAAACAAGAATGCAGAAGCTGTGCAAAATCAAAGAAAATATCCAAAGAAGCCTATACCAAAAAATCAACAAAAAATTAGAAGCTCCAGGAAAATCATGCCTCTTGGCGAAGACTCGGTTACACTAACCGAGCTTCACAAGGGAATGGGGACGACACTCGTCCATTCCTACTTCTTTTCCCGTTCTTCTAGCTTCTTACCCCATTCGGTTGTAAAGATCGATGTCACCCGATCTTAGAAGGAAATATCTATCTCCATGAGGATGAGTTGCCAAGAGAGAAGACTCCTTTTGGGTACAGTGGTTTGTCTAGAAAGAGATCAACAATTCACACACATGGTTTTATCACTTCAAGGTAGCAAAAGTATGTTACTGAGAGGATAGTTCTGAACTGATTGTGAATTGAATAGGAAAATAAAATTATGGAACCTAAGGGTAGTTGTGTCACACTTCCTAACCTCAATACGATTTCGAACAAACAAATATTCCAAAGGTCTTCTCTGAACTCCAAACTTTGACTTTATTAAGACTTGCTATTTCAAGTTATTTCAGACCCCAAGACTTAGTCATCATAATGACTTGGTTGACATGGAATAAAATAGGGGTGTAGAGCAAAGAACTGTAAAAAAATCACACACAAAACCATAATTTAATTTGCCCAATAATTATTTTTTAGGACCTATTTTATTTAATTATTTTTACACCCCACAACAAAACCATGAACATGAATATTTTAGATAAAAATACAAATAAAAATACAAAATTGACTTCATAAAAAAATACACACTGTACCCGAGACACACAAAATAAAAAGCTGAAAAAAATTGCGTACTTATATTTTCTCCTTATTATATAAAATTTTACCAAGCCTTTAATTATATATAAAATTTAATAATATATTTAATAAAGGTAATTTCTTTTAATATTGAGTTAAGATGCAAAAGTTAGGTTTTGGGCCCTCACGGTGCAGTATACATGTATATTATATTCGATATATTTATTCTTTATATTTTCAAAACCTTTTATTTTAATAAAAATTTTAAATATTATTTTAACCACATATCCATAATTAAAATAAATTAAAACCATGAAAATTTAATTAAAATAAATCAATTGCATTATACATAGATGAAATATATCTATATATACTTATAAGAATAATGTATATAATTAATTACATATATAAATAAAAATATAAAAATACAAAAATCATCTAAATATGTAATTAAATATATATTAATAATATATGAAATAATAATATATTTTAATAAAATATATAATACAAATTAAAAATAAAATACCCAATATACATGTATATTTACATATAATTATTCATGTAAAAAGTAGCTTATAATAAATGGCCCCAGAAAATAAATAAAAATTGAAATTAAATACTACATAAAATTATAAACCTTTTTTAATTTATACCCAAAAACTAATTAATTCAATTGATATTTTTTATTCATTTTACAATTCATATTGGGCTGGAATTGTCTAGTTGGTCCACATGGACCAACCAAATTGCAGCAACCATTGACCTCCGGTCAACTGTCCTGCCTTGCCAATCGCCTTATGAGAAACTCATTGGTTCCCTCTTTTCTCCAAATTTCCACTCCATCTCCCACACCTCCTTTTCCTCGAGCCATGCACCTTCCTTATCCTCACATGACCCTGATCCACATAGACCTCGCCCTTCACACCAACCCATCCTCCTTGGCACACCACTATGCCTCGAAGTCAGCCATTCTCCATTCCTTAAATATGCACCCTCTTCATAATTTAGGCCTTAGATTCCTCCCTCAGAGCTCTTAGCCCCTCAAATATGGTGCTTGACACTCTTGGCTGGTAACAGAAGCCCAAGGTAGCTTTCTATAGTGAGGAGGAACAACGTCAGAGCAAGATCTAGCCACTCCTGAAACCATCTCCGATAGAATCTGTCTCCTTGGTCTTCGACCAAGTTGAGGTTGTTTCTTTGCTTGTTCTAAGTTAACCTTAGAATCAATTTTTATTTACAATAGTTATTTTTTGATTTTAGTGGTTAATTTAGCTAAAAATCTAAATCCTTAATTCAACCAGGAGCTTGAGCTCATGGCCAAATTTCACTATTTCTGACCGTAACACTGGTCGACTTCCATGCCATTCCATTCCACTTCACGTGCTTCATCTTTTCCCTGATCTACCAACCCAAATCCACCATGGATCTAGGATCCGAGCTCTATTCCATTACCCCTCACCAGAGGTACATCGCCATCTCTACCCCTATTGTTTCAAGCTCCATCCAAAGGTCGAGGCAATAGCCCTCGAGCCCATGAATCTTTTGGTGCAGGAAATAAGGATAGATGATCCTTCTGGAGTCGTGAATCGAACCTAGAGCACCTCCAGGTCACCTGGAGCATGAAGGCACCCCAGATCCCCCTCGAGACCATTTTGGCTTTGTTGGAAGCCATCATTACATGCAGGTGTCCCAAGAGCACATAGTCATCGTCATATCGAAGGAAAGTCACTGTAGAATGGAGCAGTCAAAGATCGAAGCATGGGCCAACGAAATTCTTCGTGGTTCTTGTAGGCCGTTCTCCAACTAAAGGATGAAGCACACGACCCAGATCTAATCTGGACCATCCACATTTTTCGAAGAGGTACACAATCTGGGCCAGAGGAGCACACACATGATGTACTAGTGACGGCCCGACGAGCGGGCAAAAGTTGGGTAATTTGGACATACCCCTCCACCTTTTTTTAAAAAAATGTATTATAAACATTTAATTAAGTTCAAAAGTTTCAAGAAAAATTGTAAAGGACCCGTTGTAACTTTTCCATATTACACATTAGTCCTCTACCAGCTCAACTCACATGGCCCACCACGTAAGCTGGGAAAAGTGCATGTATAGATTCTCGATTTTTGTAGTTATGAAATAGTATTAAAAAATCAAGTTTTCGTTCAAAATTTCTGGGTTTTTTGCATATACCCCCTACCTTTTATTTTAATTGCATAAGTTACCCTACTAGCTTGATTTATTTATGTGTAAGCTTTTCTATTTTCTATAAATACTTCTCGTGCTCCAAAAATCAGGAAAAATATGGACAAACACATGGTGAAATGATTATTCACACCACATTTTATTTAGAATTTCATTTACATTTTCTATTTATTAAAAATAAAAAAGCATGTTTTATTTCCTGTTTGACTTAAAAAATACAAAAAATTATAAACCTTAATTAAAAATTCCAAAGAAACCTAATTTTCATTACTATATTTTATCATTGCAAACAAAAAATAATAGAAACATAATAAAATAAAAACCTACAAATCACAAACCATAGCTAACCGTAAAAAATACTAAATATTTTCAAAAACCACAAAAAAATATTTTTCTATCCTATGATCTTATATATACTATTTCCTATATATAAATTGGTTTTGAGACATGTTAGACCTATTTAGTATTTTATATCTCAAAACAATTCAGCTATTTATAAGTCCTTGATTTTGTATATATTTGACTTTAAAATATATAATGTTAGGAAAAATATCCATAAATCTCAAAAACAGAAGCAAAATATAAAAACAAAAAATATTTTACCAAGTAATTGTTGAATATTCATAGATATATTTATAAATATATTACCGTATAGCGTATTATATAGTTATATATAGTTTATATTATTATTAATTATTATAAATACTTTATAAATACTTTTAAATCCTTTAAAAAATAAAAAAGGACTATTTTTCTTTGTATTTTCTGACTTTTTTCTCTATTTACTATATAATATATATATTATTTATATTATACATATTTCATTTATAAACTCCTATATATAGCTTTATTATATATTTAAAAAATAAGAAATTAAAAATAATATAAAATCAAAAAAATTAAAAAATATAGAATAAAAATTTATATATAATATTAAATTAATTAAAAACCCACAAAAACATTAAGCAAGTAAGAAAATATTGTGCATATATATTACTATTTATTTATAAATAATAGTACAACTACATCGACTTGTTCCCTATGTTCAACACCCTACTCTATGTGTCCACTATACACATTTCATTATACGATTTATAATAATTTTGACCCACTCTATATTGCATTACTTAACTCTATTTATGTGGGTTGATTGTTGTTTTGATTCGTCATCTCTCATGATTGGTCACTTCAGCAAATGAGATTCACCTCGTGAGAACTCACGACTACCTCCTCGATAGTTGACAAGTCAACACTAATACATATATAGAAATCGTCACTCATTTGTTACCATATCTTTTTTTGTCAATATAGATATTTAGTTTTTATTTTGACAAATATAGATATATAAAAGAATACGTGTTTCAATTATTTTTTCGGATACCAATATTAGTATGGATATTATTTTTATTTTTTAGGTATAGATAATGACCTAACTATTAGTTATAGGTTCACTTATGTGTGTCTGGCCCTATGATAGCGATGTTACTGGATCATTCATAAAAACACACTATTGTATCCATTTTTGCATGGATATGGATATGTACTTTTTTTCTGAAGGAATGAATACAAATAAGAAATTTTTTCTAGTCATAGACACAAATTTGAATATCGATATTGTTTTCTTAAAAAAACCTGCATGAATGTAGAAATCACAAAGCTAATATATATTTTTTTCAATCATAAAAAAACTTACACGGATTAGAATTATGATCATTATTACATTAAAATGTACTTCTTTGATATTATAACTAAGATGGTTACGTGTAATAATAGGATTTCAATATGGATATATGTGCAAAATTGTTGGACACGTGCAAAATCTCACTCCCAAATCGACACTCAGTTGTCATTTTGGGCCTTCTCCCTAATTATATGCCTAAATTATTAAATATTTATTTCATGCCAATTTAATTATTTATGATTAAATTCATAATTATTTAGAAAAAGTCCTTATAAGAGAGGTAGAATAAAGAAATGTAAGTGCTTCCATCCAATGCAAAAGGTGTTACAACCCAAGGGTACAACAAGTAACAATGCAGTTCACTCTTAGCTATCAAATCTTGAGGAGATCTTTCTTGAATCGAACTTTTGTTACAATTGAGAGTGGGAAAAATTTTGTAGTTGGTAGGTGGTTAATAGTAAATTAAATAAATACATGTACAACTGTTGATATATATTTGTTGGCTTGATTTCTATTTTCAAAAATATGAATTGTCATAATAATGATACCTTATAAATTCTCCATGCGAAAGAAGAAGAAAGGAAGCTTCAAAAGGCATATAAATTAATTCAAGGGATGGAAACACTTTTTACCTTATCTTTTTAGGCTTCTCATCTAAGTTTTCCCTTCCACCTCAACAACATATATTGATTACTAAAATATACATCCTTGGATATTCTTTTCATATATTAGGGTTCTGTTGGAGCATATTTTCGAGGGTTTAAGTATCCAATTTTTATGTCAGATATTCATTGAGAATCCAAAAAAACACTCTTCAAACAAATAAATTAACGGACGTAGCTATATTATGCACAAGGCAAAGTATAAGGTATATCAGGGTCGAATCCACATGGATAGGAAGATTCTGCACTTTATTTTGCAATTAAAAATACTTTTATAAATTAATGAGTTTGTTGAAAATTGTTTGAATAAGAAAAAATGAAATGAAAGTTGGAGACAATAGTGCATGTCAGCAAGTGTTGATCACTCCCCTTCTATGCGACAACCTCCAATTAGACTCGTACGCGTTAACTCTTCACGGATTTGGATATCCTTGTGAGGTGAGTTGAATGTGATTACAACTGTGGATCGAGCTCGAACCTCGTATAACGTCCCAGATCTCCAAGAGTCGAAGATAATCACTGATAGATATGGATCATCGTGATAGTCTTGACGAATAACTACACAAAAGAGAAGATAACAAAATAAGAAGGATATAAAATTATAAAACAATAAAATAAAATCAATATGAAATATGATGGTCGGCAGCTGGGGAGGAAGCTTATGGAGTCAGATTCGAAGAGGGTCCGAGGAAATGATGGTTGGTAGATGTCGATGGTGTTGGATGATTTTTAGCGACACTCGGGGTGGAGCCTCAGGAGTCTGATTCACTGGGGGTCTGAATGCACAAGTTGACGAAACCACTTTGGTTCTCTCGTCAACATTTAAGATGGATTATAAGAATGGATGGGGTGATTATGAGGAGAAGGAATGGTAGAGACTAGGAACGGGAGAAGTGTTGGAAATCAATTGTTGGATGCCTTCTCCTTTGCCTCCCCTTCCTTTTATACACATTTTTGTAGTCATTCCCACCAAGGGATGGATCTTCTCAAATTTAATGTAAGCATCTTTTCATATTTGTATTGCACCTCTTGATATAAGCACCAACTAATTTGGCACCTCTTGATAAAAATACCAACTAATTTGACATCTTTTCATATTGGCATCTCTTCATCGAGGCATCTCATGGCTTTTGCATTAATGCATTAGTGACCCCTTTATCAATTTTCCACTAACGTTGCCCCCTTTCATCATTTCTATTTTTATATTATTATTAAAATAACAATAAAATATGGTGCCACCATTTTTTTCCAACGTTCCAATTAATTTCAACTCATGTGCAAGTTCACCATATAATAATTGCTAAAATATTAATTCAGAGTTAAGCTTCATGGTAATGCTAAAAGTATTTGAGGGCTAGGAACACAAGAGAGGTTGCTAAGAATATAAATGATCATCTAGAAAAAGGAAGGAATATATGATAATTAATTTGAAAATTGTTACATCTTGAAACTATTACCAGATGCTGGAAGAGGGAGAAATGGTTAATGTAGATTGCTTAGGAGAGTCATGATATATCTAATGCATCATGCGGATAATGCACTTACCTTGATTTATTTCATGGCATAAAATATGTTTTTAAGTTTGTGTACTGGTGTGATAATGACTTAATAATGTAATAAATCAAAGATTCATCATACCCCCATGCTTTTGATTTGCTAGTCCTATAAAATGTAAATGAAGAATCTCAACACTCTAATGTAGACATATAGGTAGACCATAGCCTCCGAAGGTTAAAAAAAATATCCTTTATTTCATAAAGTTTGAGAGTAAAATTGAATCTCTTCCTATAATGCTTAGTCATCTCAAGTGTCCTCAAGACACGCTAATGTAGAGACTTGCTCGATTCAGATTAAGTGATACCTAGCATCAATAATGTCATTAGACCTGAGGATAGACTCAAGTGTCAAATGTAGTGAACTGACGAAGTGCTTTCATCCACAATCCTCTATCTCTGATACACTAAGCCAGGAAATGCCTGAGATGAAGGCTCAGAGTATTATTACAAGCTCCAACTTCATAATTAATTTAAAACTCAACCCGTATTCCTCCAACCGGCCAACAAAAAAAATAATGTGTTAATTTGTGGAGCATTTAGGTCAAGGTTTATTTGGTGGAGATTACTTTACTTAGTATTAAATTATAGAAAGACATGAGTGGGGTCTAATATATGACAATATTGATTATTCTAAGATAATTTTAGAGAAGAAGAAGATATAGAAGGCATATGATGGTCATGAAAAAAATATTTTTTCACAATGGTTCTCTTGATTTCTTCTTCTTTTCTTTCTTCTTTCTTCTTCTTCTTCTCTCTTCTTTTCTTCTCCTTTATTTTGCAAAATTTTTTTGCTATACTTCCCTTTTTTTGCATTACTTCTTATTCTTCTTTTATTTTTTCTTTCTCCTTTTTTGTAATATCTCTCTTCACTTTTCAAGAGAACCAATGTGCTTTAATACTTTCTTTTGGGACTTGGAAGCATAAAGGACATGTATTTTATTGTAAATGGAGGATAGATTCTTTCTCTTTTGATGCATAATAGAAGAAGAGGGATAAAGAAGTTGAATGAAATGAAACAAGATGGATTATTAATGGAAGAGTTTTAAATAAGTGGTTGATTTGAGAAGTATGTAGAAAGGCAAGCAAGAGGCTGGTGTGTGATGGTTTCAAGTGTGCATAAGGGCAATTGCTTGACTAGTTGGGAACATTCCCTTACATTTTCTGGTGCACTCGATCCTCACGTATATTTGGTGGAAACACTCCCTACTCCTCTACTCCATGATAAGCTCACCATCTCACAAACTTTGAGCACAACCATCGTCAGACCCCCTTAGCCTCTTATATGTCAAGCTAGCATCACAGTACACAACTCTTGATCTTTTCAGTATATAATGTTCGAGTTCATTATTGATATCAAGTGTTAAAAGTTGAATTGAGGTTAAGTCTCTTGATTTAAATGGAAAAGGACAAAAGAGAGTGACACACATTGTAAGATCAGAATCACTTCAAATCTAATACTTCATGTGATATTTATTGGTGAGGCTATTATTCCCCTATATGTAAAATTAGAGAGTTGAAGTTGGAAAAACATGCAAATGCAAAATATGATGCAATATGCATGAAAAATGCAATTTTTGGATAGTGTCCCCTCCATGCATATGATTTTTCATGCCCTCATGGTAAATGCAAATGTAATGAACTGGGTGGAGAATGATAATACAGTTGATGTGGGCCGACATTAGGGATTGAAGAAGGATTCTTATTATTTGTTTATTTTTTAATGTAACGTTCCACCATGCTTATTTAATGCCTAATTTGAGGACATTTGAGCTGTCATAAAAAGGAATTATCCAAGCTAAGAAGTGTATTATGGTTTTAACGCCCCCAACGGGTCACCAATGTTAGGTGCGCCCGATATGCATTGTAGCATGGCATTCATATTGGATAAACCGTGGTGATATTGTCTATGTGGATTTAGAATCATAGAAAGGAATCGAACACATAATTGAGTAACATTATGTGTGATTATATTTGGTGAAATGATAAATATGAAGGCGGTAGGTGGTGTCGGTATGATGAAGAAATCAAGATTGAAAACAGTACGGTCAAATTCCTTCACAGGGTCTTCAAATTGATATGATATGTCAGGATCAAGTTCGGATGGATCGAAAATTGGTGGACCAATGTTCATTAAAATAATTTGATCTACTAAGTAAGGTTTGTCCTTATAAAGAAATGGTAAAATATCTTCTTCTTTTAAATCTTTATCATTCCAAATGACTTCTTTCATAGTAGATACCTCGACACTTTGATCAATCCATTGTGGGAAACAAATTTACGGTGAAGTTATAGGAAGATGAGATGGCATGTGTGTGGGATTATGGTTAGAAAAGGGATACATGGATGGAGTAAAGTGCTCCTCATCATCGGCCACCTCTAGAGGAAATATGATCGTCATGAGTGGATTATGATAAGGAAGATCATCTATGCTAAACAATCGATTCCCCCAGAGTGGTTTAAGGGTTTCCTTCATTTCAATCCTTGTATGGTCAGGTAACATGTATTTTTCCTGATCTAGAAGTGACTTCTTATCAAAAGAAGGGGATTGGTGATTAATTACTGAGTATGATGACTCATCTTTCCATATTGAAGTGGGTCCAATTTGCATATCATATTCTTGATTGAAGGTTGGTGTGGATTATGCATTAGTCATGTCTCTCTCTTTATTATTTGAATCTGTAATCAAGAGAAAAATATGACATATCAATCTCAGAAATATCATAATTATCCAAAAGATCTTCATGTGTTTCCAAGTTATTAGGATTTATTCCTTGATTTAAAAAGATGAAGAAATCTGATGTGTGATCTTGCATTGGTGGTTGTGTGGTCTCTCTCTCGGATGTTTGTACATCTTTGGTGGATGTGGGTAGGGTAGTTTGTGATTGGGTGATTTTGTTGTGATCACCTAGTAGGTGAGTGGCATTGGCAGAAATATCATAATTTACCGTACAAGCATGTAGCTATGGTTGAGAAGATAACTGGGAAGGAATTTCAACAAATTACTTTTGGACCTCTTGAGTTTGAGCTACATGTTGTATGAATAGATTAGTTCATAGTAGTCTGATGCAATGCCTGGAGATGGTGCTATTCCTTGATGTTTTTGTCATTATCAGAGAAAAGCGTCTTGTGCCTCTTATCATTTTGACATGCATTCTAATTGTTGTATGATAGCCATAAACAAGGTTGGTTCTTCAACCATGTGTCTAAGAGGTGACTATATGTTTAATTAAACGTTATAAATACGTGATTTCCCAAAGTATCCACTTGTCAATCAATCATAATACAAACGTAAAACAAATTAGGTTTTAGTTAAGCGCACAAGAATCTAAAATTTACATTTCCTAAGAAATCAAGATGTTCAAAATAATTCTAAGAGTACCACAATGCCTTTCTTATGATTTTGAGGCCAGTCAGAGGGTATGTAGGCTGCAAGCCTTTCTTAGATCAACATGGATCTTAAACTCTTTGTCACTCTTAGTTAAACACCTCAGGGACAAATGTATTTAGCAAAGTGGGGTTCAGAGAACTATTACAAACCTAGGATTTGGGCTTTGCTCCTAAGGATATGTGTGTTTGTGAGATTGTGAGAGAGTGCAACACACAAGTTTTCAAACAATCCTTTTTAGCTTTAGAAATTTTCTACGACCAGTTGATATTAATCCAATTTAAATTATGATTTTATCTTTATTGACTAACAATTAGTGATCTTTTTAATGTAGGTGAAAGTAAGAGAGAGAAAAGATCTGATGGAGATGCTATGCACAAATAGATAGTAGAAGTTGATATCTCTTTCTTTCTTTTTGTTAAGACAAATATAACACACATAAAGAATATTCTGAGATCCTATATATGCCTAAGTAAAGAGAAAAATTATCGCAATATTCAGAGATCCTATATATTCAATGATCTTTCTTTCTTTCCTTTTCATGTGAGCTGATTTGATGAAGTGGAACCTGTCAAGATGAAATACAAATTATTAGTCAAATATAGAAAGAAAAATTTTAGAAATAAAACAAAGCACATATAGTTTCCTGTCCCCGACAAAGGTGCCAAAATGTTGGAGCGTATTTTCGAGGGTTTAAGTATCCGATTTTTATGTCGGATAGTCGATGAGAACCCGCAAAAACACTCTTCAAACAAATAAATTACTGGACTTAGCTATATTATGCACAAGGCAAAGTATAGGGTAAGTCAGGGTCGAATCCACAGAGACATGAAGATTCTACACTTTATTTTGCAAATAAAAATACTTCTATAAATTGATGAGTTTGCTGCAAATTGTTTGAATAACAAAAAATGAAATGAAAGTTGTAGACAATAGTGTAGGTCGACAAGTGCTGATCACTCCCCTTCTATGCGACAACCTCCAATTAGACTCGTACGCGTTAACTATCTGCGAATTTGGATATCTCGATGAGGCGAGTTGGATGCGATTACAATCGCGGATCAAGCTTGAACCTCGTGTCATGTCCCATATCTCCAAGAGTCGAGGATAATCGCCGTTAGATATGGATCATCGTGATAGTCTTCACGAACCCCTACACGAAAGAGAGGATAATAAAATAAGATGGATATGAAAATATAAAATAATAAAATAAAAAAAAGATTAAATATGATGGCCGGCATCTCGGGAGGAAGCCTCTGGAGTCGGATTTGCAGAGGACAGAGGAAATGATGGTTGGCAGATGTCTATGGTGTTGGATGATTTTTAGCAGCACTCAAGGTGGAGCCTCAGGAGTCAAATTCACTGGTGGTCCAACTGCATAAGTTGACGAAACCACATTTGTTCTCTCGTCAACAATTAAGATGGATTGTACAAATGGATGGGGTGATTATGAGGAGAAGGAATCGTAGAGACTAGGAACGGGAGAAATGTTGGAAAGCAATAGTTGGATGCCTTCTCCTTCGCCTCCTCTTCCTTTTATACACATTTGTGCAGTCATTCCCACCAAGGATGCATCTTCTCAAATTTAATGTAATCTCTTCATATTTGTATTGCACCTCTTGATATAAGCACCAACTTATTTGGCACCTCTTCATATCGACATTGCACCTCTTGATAAAAACACCAACTAATTTGACATCTTTTCATATTGGCATCTCTACATCAAGGCATCTCATGCCTTTTTGCATTAATGCATTTGTGACCCTTTTTTTAATTCCCTCCTACTGTTGCCCCCTTTCATCATTCCCATTTTTATATCATTATTAAAATAGCAATAAAATATGGTGCCGCCATTTTTTTACCAACGTTATATATTCCAATTAATTTCAACTCATTGTCCAAGTTTACCATATAATAATTGCTAAAATATTTAGTGAGCGTTAACTTCAAGGTAATGCTAAAAGTACTTGTGTGCTAGGAACACAAGAGAGGTTGCTAAGAATATAAATGATCATCTCAAAAAAGGAAGGAATATACAATAATTAATTTGAAAATTGTTACATCTTGAAACTATTGCTATATGCTGGAAGAGGGAGAAATGATTAATGTAAATTTCTAATGAGAGTCATGATATATCTAGTGCATGATGCGGATAATGCACTTACCTTGATTTATTTCATGGCATAAAATATGTGTTTAAGTTTGTGTACCAGTGTGATAATGACTTAATGATTTAATAAATCGAAGATTCATCAGGTTCAAATACCCTGCTTTGAGCGCATATCATGAACATCTCTCAATCTTACATTGGAAATCCAAGGAAGCACATTGGGAGGCCAAAAAGCACTCTTTTCAAGTGGGAACTTCAAGAATTACCATAAGATGCGCCGAAAAAATTATGCACCAGGAATTTTGCCTATAGATGCGCATCCTTACCATGTGATACTCATTCTTGCTTGTATTGACATTGAGCAACCAAATGACACAAAAAATATTTTTACTAACTCATAGAATTAAATTTGCGTATTAATTCTTACCTTTGGAAACACATTCTTACTTATCAACCCCATTGATGAATCTCCATTCATCACATTTATTCATTTATTTTAGCCTTAAATCCATGATAAAATGCATGTAAATATCATTAATTTGCATAAAATAAAATTTATTACTTACCTTGTAAATACTGTATAAATATGGATATTTATCTCAAAATAAAAGAATAAAGGAAAAGAAATGAAAAATAAATGAAGTATTAAAAATACCGAATGAACCTAAACCCTAAGACCAAGTCAATATTGACTTAGTCGAACAAGATTAAAGTAGGAGGAGATAGGCCAAATCACTCTACATAGATGACACATAAAACCATAATTCAATTCATAAAAGTAGCCAATATTTCACCTATTTTATTATTCATTTTGCAGAGCTCAAATTAATATTTGTTTAGGATAAAACTTATACGTAATAATGTATAGAAAAATAAAAAATTAATTGCCAGGAAAAATGCTCAATGCTACCGGGACACAGATGATGAAAAAGCTGCAAACCGAACGCCAAATACCAATATCTTTTCCATACAAGCTCAAAATTCATCAATCTCACCTATATTATTCTTAAAATTAATTATCTATCTCACGAAGGTGGTTTCATTAAAAATGAAGCTAAGATTCAGAAGCTGACTTTTTGGGATCCCATTGTATTATACATGCATATAATTTATTCTTTCTATTTTTACCTTTCTTATATTTTTAAATAATTGAAATATTATTGGAAATATATTATAAATAAATAAAAGCATTAGAAATAAATTAAGATAAATAATTTAATAAACTATATGGGTACATTATACCTATGTTGACACAAATTTATTTAAGTATACAAATAAAATCAGAAAAATAAAAATAAAAATAAAAATAAAAATGTATTTAAATATATTAAAAATAGAGGTTGGGGAGCTTGCTCAAGGATGCACGTAACTTTACATGCACATGTGCCATAAACACCTACTTTTTTTTGAAATGAAATCATGTGGGATTTAGATAACCATATATCACCATGACGTCATTAAAAATTCAACTTAATTCGAGACTTCTAACCCATCTATCAAGAATGCAAAATTTTAATGATTTCAGAATTGATAAAATTTAGCCGTTCCAGATGGACATGTTAGGAATATCCGTTTTACTTGAAATTTAAAACTTGTACTCCACTAATATTTCTAAGTAAATCGCCCAAGGTTTTGTTTAGAAAAGAGAGCAATTGTGGCACAGGTGCACATAATGTTACAAGCTCCTTAGTGCAAGCTCTCCAACCTCTTAAGAATATATGAAATATGTAAATATAATAATAAAATTTATTATACAAAATAAGAATAAAACACTTAAAATATAGGTAAATATTCCTATTTGTATACTTATAAAAATTAACATCTAATAAATAAGCTTATACAAATAAATAAAAATATCTATAAAATGTTTGAAAAATAATTAACATTTTTATATTTTAATTTTTATTAAATAAAAACAAAGCAATTTTGTTTCTAATTATTTCTTATTTTCATGGTTATTTTGTCTGCTAGTGGTCCTAGCTAGACCAATCACATGTGCCTGACAGTAGACTCTGGGTTAATTGTCCTTCCCCCATTGTGTTCATGTCATAACTACTAGCACGACTCTATTCTCCATATCTTGGCGATGATGCTGCGCTCGAGACACCTTGGTTCTTTCACCAACATTATTCGCCGTACTCTGATTCATCACACCATGCCTCTGTAAATATCGGACGAACATTCCATCTCCTACAAACCCACGATCATCATGCCTTTCATATATATATATATAAATAACCCCCAACTTCCTTTTTTGCAAGTTCGATCCATGTCTTCCTACCGTAACTCCAACACGAAGAAGGGTTACCGTAAGAAGAAGAGGTTACTCAAATATTTTAGAATACAAAAAATTATAAAATTAATTTCACTCAAAATATAATGCAAAGAAAAATTAGAGTACGTTTATTACTACATTTTATAACCCTGAACCAAAAATCATAAAAAAATTAAAAAGAAAACATTAAAAATTAAAATTCCCTAAAAACCCATAAAAAGTAGTAAAATATCTTAAAAATATCCCAAAAATAGTTTTCTACTTTATATCTTTATTTATGTTGTATAGTATATATTAAAAATAATTATGGGAATTTTTAGACTTGATATATAATTTTAAAACCAAAAACAATTTGATCTATTTATTATTGCAACTATTTTTTATATTTAAGTCAATTAAAAATATCTAGAAATTAGCAAAAAAATAAGAAAAATCATAAAATAGAGAAAAACTTGAAAAATACAAAAACTTTTTATTTTGTAAATTTTGAATATATATACTCTACATAAACTATATATTATAATAGTTATATAATTATTATTATTACTTATAAATACCTAATTTATATTTAAAGCCTTTAAAAAAATAAAAAGGGCTGTTCTTGTAGGCATTCTTTATATTTTTATATTTTTAATTATATATCCTATGGATAGTATTTATAATATAAATATTATTAGTGTGTGTATGTGTGTGTGTATATATATATATATGAATCCATATATTATATCTTAAAAATGAAAGACTAAAAAAATAAAAAATGTAAAAAAATAATAATAATTAAAACAAAAAATATAAAACATCAAAAAACCATAAAAAATTAAAAAATCACATCAAAACTCGCTTGCTCATTTGTCTCTACTCCCCTTTGTTCTTTGTGATTCCACACTGTACATACTTATACACTATACACATTTTGTAGAGTTAAAATAAAATATAAATTTTGACTCACTTCAATTTTATTGCTTCATTCATATTAAGTGGGTTAATTGTTGTTTAATTCATGATGTCTTGTAAGTGGCTGCCTCAGCAACTTGTTTTTTGGAATACCAAACCCTACTAAGATCCTAGTCAACAAATGGCATTGTTGTTGGGGATCAATCGTTGAGTAGAGTAGAATAGCCTGGTTAGTTTTCATAGCCACTTTCTGTTATATCATTGATTTCACATTTTTCCCTTTATTCTATTCTCTATCTATGCTTCTTTGACCATATTTCTCGCTTGAATTTGTTACGAGGTCTGCTAATCAAGGGAGGGATTCTTTGGAGGCTCATTGCACTCGAGAGACGTGGAGGTTGGTGGTTCTTCACCCACCATCATGAGAGAACTCAGAGGAGGATAATGAATCATCAGAGTAGTTTACTTAGAAATAGTTTGAATTTTTATGAGAGAGTGATTTATTGCTTAATTTGTAATAATACAGGTACTTGGACTTTGGACACTTGAATTATCATGGGCATATTTTACCAAGTGTCTATTTTCTTGGGGACTCGCTCGTTTTTTTCATATTTTCATCGCCTTCTACTTTTATTTATCCCTATTTTCCTCTTATTTTTATTTGTTCTCAATGATTTTTACTTTTTTCCCTTCTTTTAATTGTTTTATGTGATTGAGCCCATAGTTCTAGGATTGCTTGACTCGATAATTTATATCCAAAGCCCTAATTATCTACATGTACCTATAGTTTACACGCTTGGATGTAGATCAAATTTTTCTTGGTTGCACGGATCTGATACCACATGTCATGAGTGGGTTGATACAACGCTTGTATGACCCAATTCGTCAAATGCTGAGGACTCTCCAAGATCAAACTTTTGGTATTTTATCTAAGAAGTTCAACAAATTTATTCTTCACGCTAATAACAATTCCATCTTAAGACGATTTCACAGGCTCACATTTACATATAGTGTAATTTAAATTCCTTATATTGCATCTAGCATGGAGAGTGCTGGGAAGAACCGTAAATATTCTTACTAAGCATAAACCATTTATACATAAGGGTGGGATTTCCACCCTTGTGTCGCCTTGCATTTCATTTCCACTATCTCCCTATGTTTTTGTATCATTTAGGTTTTTAAAGAAAATTGAAAAAAATTGTTAGGCATTTATTTTGAAAATAACCCAAAAGTGTGACAATAAAAGAAATTTAAAAAACGAATTGGTAAAGAAAACTTGACCAAAATAAAATTGATTAATCAGACATTTACTGTATTGGGTGGGAAATACCCTCATTGTTTTCAAGTACTCTCTAGGCTGAGTGAGGCACACCCCTTAACGAATAGAGCTCAAATCCTAGCTTGAATACTGCCTTGTTAGTGACTGGATTCACGAAGTATTAACGTTTATATCGTACATGGGCAAGTAGGGTTTCATTTTCTTGCAGACTTAGTCTAATGTATTGAGCTTAGGCCATCCCTTCATGGGGGTTTCTGTCTCACTATCATGTCTCTGAGTACCTCGTTAGGGGGAAGTATTGGTTTCACCTATTAGCTTTCTCCTCTATTTAGCTGAGTAGTGGATCCAGACCCAGAAAAAATGACCTAAAAAAGTACACGATATTGGTTACGAAGGAAGTTGGATGTACATGACGATTGTATGGTAGTTCTCACTCACCAATAGGGATTGCCACTAAGAACTAGATTGAAAATAATTGCTTAAAAACCAATAAAATTGATAATATAATTGCCAAACTTTCATGGCTTATTTTGTTGAGTAGGTGAACTCCCCCTTGTATTGAGGTATGATTGATTAGTGTTACTTTGGTCAATAAAAAAACACGCACTTGCACTTTCTTTTCACACTTCTCTTCTTTCGCTCGGTTGGAGCCTTTTTTATTTATTTCTTGCTTTCCACTTCTTCATTCAGTGCTCCAATTCCAAATCATTGCATTTCTTTTTTGCTTCTAAGATGTCACATTTATGATGACTTTGTTCAGACTCCATGAACACCCATATCGAGTCCCCAATATCAACATCTCCAATAATTTAGGCTGATTTCCAAGAGCTCTGTTCGGACCTTGCTTACCCCTCTCAAGACTCCTCATACTCCTTCTTAAATAAATCGGGATCTCTCTTGTCCAGTACTCTCTTTTTTTGATGGAAATCGACATTACTCCTACGCATCTCCATATTTAATAAAGTTCGGGATTGACTCTGAGTCTGAACTCTTCTCCAAATTTGGTGCCAATTTCGAGACTGATGGGGGTAATTTTCCCACTATAGATATTGAACCTGATTTGGAGATTAGTTCGTCAAACTCTAAACCGGAGATGGCTCCCAAGGGCAAAAGGCAACAAGTAGATCAGAATGATGTCAACAACCAACTACTCACTTCGATTAAGGCAATTCAACAGTAGTTTATAGATCGGGCCCTAGCTCAGATGGCCTTTCAGGATATGTTGAATGATTTTTGCCTTTTGCCTTTCTTTTATTTGTTTTATGTGATTGAGCCCATAGTTCTAGGGTTACTTGTCTCCATAATTTAGCTCCAAAGCCCTAATTATCTATGTACCTATAGTTTATACGTTTGGATGTGGATCAAATTTTGGCTGGTTGCTAGGATTTGATACCACATGCTGTGAGTGGGTCAATACAGTGCTTACAAGACCCAATTTGACAGATACAAACGACTTTTCAAGGCCAAACTATCGGTATTTTATCTAAGCAATTCAACAAATTTTCTCTTCATGCTAATAGTAATTCCTTCTTAAGATGATCTCACATGCTTGCATTTGCATACAGTGTAGTTTAAATTACTTATCTTACACCATTTTGACATAAGGGTGAGATTTCCACCCTTGAGTCGCCTTGCATTTCGTTTCCACTATCTCCCTATGTTTTCGTATCACCTAGGTCTTTAAAGAAAACCCAAAAAATCATTAGACATTTATTTTTAAAAATATCCCAAAAAAGTGACAACAAAAAAAAAAACGGACCATTAAAGAAAACTTGAACAATATAAAATTGATTAATCGGACATTCATTGTATTGGGTGGGCAATACCCTCATTGTTCTCAAATACTCTCCAGGCTGAGTGAGGCACGCCCCTTAAGGAATAGAGATCAAATACCATCTTGGTACTACCTTGTTAGTCAATGGATTCATGAAGTATTAGCACTTATATCATAGGTGGGCAAGAAGTGTTTCATTTGCTTGTATACTTAGTCTAAAGTATTGAGCCTAGGCCATCCCTTCATGGGGGTGTCTGTCTCACTGTCCTGTGTCTGAGTACCTCGCTAGGGGGAAGTATTAGTTTCACCTATTGGCTTCCTCTATTCTTTAGCTAAGTAGTGGATCCAGACCCATAAAAAAAGGACCTCAAAAAAGTATAGGATATTGGTTACAAAGGAAGGGGGAAGTACATGAAGATTTTCTGGTAGTACTCACTCACCTATAGGGATAGCCACTAAGAACAAGATTGAAAAAATGCTTAAAAACCAATAAAATTGATAATATAATTGGCGAACTTTCATGGTTCACTTTGTTGAGTAGGTGAACTCCCCCTTGTATTGAGATTTGATTGATTTACTTTGGTCAATATAAAAAAAAACAAAAACTTGTGCCTTCTTTTCACACTTCTCTTCTTTCACTCGCTTGGAGCCTTTTTTTATTTATTTCTCGCTTTCCACTTCTTCATTCCATGCTCTAATTCCAAATCATTGCATTCCTTTTTGCTTCTAAGATGTCTCATTTAGGATGACTTTGCTCGGACTCCATGAACACCCATATCGAGTTCCCAATGTCAACGTCTCTAATAATTTAGAATGACTTCCGAGAGCTCTATTCGGACATTGCGAACCCTTCTCAAGACTCCTCATAACCTTCTCAAATAAATCGAAATCTCTCTTGTCTTGAACTCACTCCTATTTGGATGGAGATCGACATTACTCCTATACATCTCCATCTTTAATAAAGTTCGTGATTGACTCTGAGTTTGAACTCTTCTCCACATTTGGTGCTTATTTCGAGACTGAACGAGGTAAGTTTCCCACTATAGATATTGAACCAGATTTGGAGATTAGTTCATCAAACTCTGAACCTGAGATGGCTCCCAAGGGCAAAGGGCAGCAAGTAGATCAGAATGAGGTCAACAACTGACTACTCGCTTCAACTCAAGAAATTCAATAGTAGTTAACAGTCTAGGCCCTAGATCAGATGGCCTTTCGGGATATGCTGAATGACATGAGGAGGGATAGAGGAAACATACAAGGAAAATGTCAGAATGGTGTAGAGGACATGCAGGCTGGAGGAGACCTGGACATGATGATGAGGTGTGATAGCAACAAAAACCGACTCTCAAGGAAACTTATAACCCTAGAGTGGCTAGATCCCAAAGTGGATCCGAATCCCTATGATCCGTTGGCACTTCAACTTAAATAGCGGATGCTTTCAAGTCTCCCCACCATCCATGGGAATGCGAATGAAGAACCCTACATCCACCTTCAGTAGTTCAATCGTATTTGTAGTACCATGCACTACCCCAGCATCCTGTTGGAGGTAGTCAAGAAGACGGCTTTCCCATTCAATCTGCAAGATAAGGCGCTCTACGTGATAAATCATCTCAGGAATGTAGCGATGCCCTGGGAAGCCCTTATGTTTGTCTTCCTCCATAAGTACTATCCTTTGGGTCATCTAAACCAAATGCACACACTTATCTCCAATTTCTCACAATTATCTCATGAGCCTATCCATGAGGCATGGGAGACGTTCAAGGACCTATCGGAGAAGTGCCCCCACCACAACATTCCAAAGACCTACTTCGTGCAGAACTTTTTTGGTGGGTTAAAGAATCTCAAAAGCTGGTTGATGCAGCCTGTGGAGGATCTCATTTTAATAAAGACAAATATGTGGTGTGAAAATTCTTCAAGGAGATGGTCGAGATAGACGTGGATTCTATTTATAATGAAGAATTTATCCAAAAAAAGAAATAGATGTGGATTCTATTTATTAATTAACATGGTATAGCTCCCAAGGTCAAACACAAGGAGGTAACAATTAAGAGCTAGGGTCAATAATTACAATTCAAAAGATTTTTAATTCCTTTTTTTGTTTTGTAGTTGTTTTTTAATGATTTTATGGATTTTTAGGTATTTTTTGGTTTTTATAGCTTTAATGAATTTTATATTTCTATAAATTTATATATGGTCTCATATTTTATTTTTAGTAGTTTTTAATTTTGCGAAATTTTAATTTTTTCTAATTTTCAAATATAAATTTTCAAAACAAAGTATGCACAAAATGAAAATAAGGGGTTTTCTATTTTAAAATAGAGAAACAAGCTTGAAAATTCAGACAAAAACTATTTTTTGTTTTAATGATTTTATACTATTTTTTGGTTATTTTTGTGGATTTTTTAATTTTTTATATGTTTTAAAATGAATAACAACTAAAACAAATTACAAACACAAAAGTAATATATGGTTTTGGATTTTTAAAATATGAAATAAATTAAACAAACTAGAAACTATTTTTATTAAATAGAGTTTTAATTACCTTCAAAACAATGCCAAAAATATATTTTTGTGATTTTTTACTGATTTTTATAAGATTTTGAATATTTATGAATTTTTAATGTTTTATTGTGAATTTTCATATGATATATATATATATATATATATGGTAAAATAAGATAAAATAGGCCTATTTTATTTCTTTAGAATTTTCCAAGTATTTTTGAATTTTCATGAATTTCAAAAAGTTAAACATGTAAATTTAAATTGCTTTTGTATTTTTAAAATTTATCAAATCAAAATATTTTTCAAAATGAAATTTATGTGAGTTAAAATGACTAATAAGGAGTTCAACCTAATTTTTTGGAATTTTTAAAAAATAAACTATTTATTTACAGAAAAATAAATAAGAAATTAAAATCTTAAAATAGAGGACGTGATGGCAATTATTTCAAGTTTCTATACCAAATTGTAACAAGGAAATAAAACTCGAGGTAGAATATCCAAATTTCTCAATAGATCACGTGTAAAAATGTGCACAACAAACACATGGTCTAGATTGAATTTTGACAAAAAATTCTTTAATTTTATAAACATATTAAAGTTTCAAGAACATGATAGCAAAATAACCATAAGCACCTGCTCAGTTCATGTGTGTACACAATAGAGGGACTAAAATGAAATTATTGGAAACTAGGAGGTTAAAGATGAAATAATTACAACATTTTATTTACAAATGAAACATTTGAACGCAAATGAGGAAAATGTAGGGGTAGAGGTGTAACAACACCAGCTCGAGCGTGCTCAGCACGTAACTCCAAGAGGTGATTTTCTTGTTCTTTTTTAATATATAGTAAAGGTATATAAGGATATATGTATATAATGTATAACAAAGGTGGTATATATAAAATATACATAATAAATTTAGAAAGATCGGAAAATACCAAAAAGAATAGTTCTTTCTTATTTTTTTAAGGTGTTTTAAAATATATTATAGGATTTACTTATATATATCATTATATATGTATATGATACAATATAGGATATTCTAATTGTAAATATATGTATGTATAGTAAAAAATATAAAATAGAACATTTGTGTTTTTTATATTTTTCTTATATTTTTTTTATTTTTTGGATATTTTTGCAAAATTTTAGCTATTTTTAAAGTCCAAAATATACAAAATCAGGGACTGAAAATTTAAGCTATTTTTAAAGTCCAAAATATACAAAATTTCAGTTGTTTTGAGATTTAAAAATACTAAATAGGGTCAAATTTTCTCAAAACTAATTTGTACATGTAGTAATATGTATAAATAAAAATATAGGATAGAAATTATTTTTTTGGATTTTTCAAAAATATTTTGCAAATTTTAGGCTTAGCAAGGGTTTGTTAATTTTTGAAGTTTCTTTTGATATTTTTTGTGATTTTGGTCTACCCAGATTTGCCATCATTAATAATAATTATTATCTCTCTTGCTTAAGTTAATCACAAGATTCATGGATTAATTAATACTAATTTTTAATTTGTGTGTTGTATATAATTGACACTAATTACATTATATTATTATAACCATATTATGGTGTATAATTTTATGTATATATTTCTTATTAAAAATAAGATAAAATTGATATTAATATCGTAAATTATTAAATTAATATAAAAAATAAAATGCAAAAAAATAATCAAAAGAAAAATCAAGAAAAAATGTTCTATATTGTTTTTATTAGTATTTAATTTTAAACTATGTACAAATGACCTCTGTTCTCTTTGATTTCCACATGAAAATTGTAGATATTGATGATATCTACAACTTTCATGTTTATGACTTTTCCAGATTCTTGTCCTAAATAATTCTTTTTGGGATTTATATTTAATTTTTTGATTTATCCTAATTCTTATTGGACCTCGTGGTGCTTCCACAGACGCCCATGTAGCCCCTCCCCTTCAGTCTTTTCTGCCCTAATATGAATGTTAGATCATCAGATCCAACAATTGTTGTACGTCATCTTCAACCTCCGCCCATTCTCCAAAAAGTCGCAACCCTTTGTTTCACTCCAACTTCTTACCATTTTCTCGACAACCTCTATCAACTTCTATCTTAACCTTCATCGCCCTACACTTCTCAATTCTACCCTAATCTTCACCCATCCCTTAGAATCTTCCAACTTCTCTTATCTGCATCGGTGGTGGTGGTTGAAACCGCCACCTATTGTCCCCAACCTCCAAACTACCTTCCCCTTTAAAACATCAAGATCCACTCCTGGCAACTGCATCCACCATTCCACGTGATTTCCCCTAGCCTTCACCACCTCCGAGTGACAGAGGGACTTCGTATTTGAGAGCAATAATGAAGCGTATCGTCAGTGACATCCTTTACTAAAGAATGTTGAGTTTCAGTCAGTTTCTTGGCTAATCAATCTTCCAACCTTGCCAAGTTGGTGAAGCGAAGACTGAAGCAATATCAAGCTCCACTCCACCAAACCATTCGACAACATCTACTTCCCATTTTCCAAGTAAGTTGTTCATCTTAGTGCTATTATGTTTTCTCCTATTTTCTAAGTTCGTCTCAGTTCATATATCATCGATTTGATAATATGAAATTCATTGCCATACAATCCATAATCATGTGTCATTCCCTTTTTAAACTTCTCAGTTCATCTCTTTGTGACCACTTCGATTTAGGTTTATGTTCTACCCGAACAAGAACCTATTAGAGGCTCGATCCTTCTGCATCATAAAACATCCATTTTGCCTCACATTTACAGTAAACTCATTATTGTATATTCCTAGGTATGTTAGACTAACTTTGTAAGGTAGTTTGGCTTCAATGATCGAAAATTGAATCATAGCTTTGATCTCCAATTTTTACTCTGACAGAGCTTCTCTAACAGAGCTACACCAAGTGGTTTGCGTCTTCTTTAGCTATCAACTGACTTCACTAAGGTTGCATGAAGTCAACATACCTTTATTGTATGCTGAGGAGCATGGTGGATCGAGGGTGACATCGTCGAAGCCCCGCGTAGGTACCATTGCGCACGAAGGAACTGAAGAACTAAGGAGAAGCAGTCACCGTTAGATCTCTTCGAGTAGTTGTGATCCAACAGTTACAATCGAGCCATGTCAACACACCGAAGAAGTGCCTCGACCTTGAGGTCCAGAGTCCGAGCCTTAATCCAAGCCTCGTACTATGCATCATAAGAGGACATGTAGCCTGAGCCTCAGTACCAAACCTCACCGAGTCACGTGGACTGCACACGTAATCATAAAAATTGTAGCCCCAGCCCCTGATTTATCAATATTTACAACAAGATCTCCCGTACTTTAAAAATTTGCATACTACCACCTGTAGATTCTTTAGTTGCTTTTTAGTCCATGTTTGTCCATATTTGTACTAAAACTTGGAGTCTTCTTTGCAAAAATGCCCCTGTATTGATTGTGGAATAACATTTTATCTATAAATCCAATCAAAGGATTTTGGTCTCGTTTGAAAGCTATTTTGTAGCCTTGTCTATTGGTGTGCTTTGTGGTTAATTTTTATACGGAAATCATGCTTGATTTATTTCATATTCTAAGTGCTTAATTAGTCCCTTCATTATAGTTGAAATTGACATTGTTTTGAGTCACTTATCTCGACTAATTTCTTGCTTCTTATTAGATAATTATTAATTAAATTTTGATCATTACTATTAAGTTAGTAATTGATGGTTAAAAAAATATTTGAGTAACAAAGTGAAATTGAATGTCATTATTATTTCGAAACGCTTTCTAAGATCGAGTATTGATTGGACCTATCTTCGGATTGGATTTTGGATCTCATTGAATTTTCACTAAATTCAAGGAATTATTGATTAACTCCAGTTGTTTTGTATTTGTTATTACATAATGAGTGTTGTAAGCTATTTGTTCATGCATTATGATTTTAATATAATTCAAGTGCATAAAAAATATGTGTTAAAAAATCATCTTTTTTTTGACTTTTGCATTCACTCAACATAATTAATCTAAGAATTACCACTTAAAATATTTGACATCTAAACTTAATCATTAAATTGCTCGCGTCCTTGTGTTCTACCCTAGACTTCTCAAGATAAAAATTAAAGTCGTATCCTCTTCATAGAGATTAATCATTTAGTTTTGTATGACACGCTAAGTGCCTGTGCTACAAAGGATCAATATTAAAACATGCATTAAGCGATTCATTAGATGGCATCATTGCCGAGGACGTGTCACATTTTGTGATCGTTTCTCAGGATCAAATATTTATTTAGTGTTTCTTAGGCTAAATTATTTTTGAGAATGTTTTAATAGATGTGGTCTTGTATTGTTTTGTGATTTCTACTTAATTAATTATTTCAATCTCTAAAATCTTTTTAAAAATGTTTTGCGAAAATGTTTTAAAAATGATATTTGAAAATTACATACATATAAATGACATGGTTTTCAATTGTTCTACATGGTTTGCGAAAATATGGCTTGACATGCTTGGAAAATTATTTGGAAAATGTTTTGAAAACCTACATATTTATGTAACATTGTTTGGAAAAATGTTTTACTAAGGTTTGAAAAATGAGGTTTTACTTGTTATGAAAATCTTTGTAAAGTGTTTGGAAAATTCTATACATTTGTGATAATGTTCATAAAAAGTTTTCAAAAATCTATCAAATCTAAGGGTGTAATTGAGTCTAATTAATAAACCCTCTAACTTAAAAAATGGAAATCACAAAAAAATTGACCTATTAATTGTTTTTTTCCTTGACATTTTCACTATGCACTCAAGACTTGAGATCACTTTCACTATGCACTTAAGGCTTGAGATGATGTTTGACACTTTGTTTAAGGAGTCCCTAGACTTAGAGGTATCATGCATTAATCACTAGGGTTTTGGACTTAAAATTTCACACTCTCAAAGTTCAAAGATATGCATGCTATATTTCATGCTTAATCTCCGTTAAAAGAATTTGATTATCATTCACATGCACGACTGCATTCATGATTAAGATGAGTCAAAGTATCACTAAGGAGACTGGGATTGGAATCTTGATTTTGGACTTGATCTATATAATGCTCGAGGATGGGATAAAATTAATGAAGTCTTCTTGAAACGTGAGTGTCAACATCTTAGCCAGTATTGAACATGTTCTCATGTTATCTCTTGACTTTGACCTAGAGTACCAGGGTGTGATGACATTAAATTAATAGGCTGATCAATGTACACCAATATTTGGTAAAAGCAATGGAGCTAACTAAAAAGAAGGGAAATTCCCTCAAATTAAAAAAATGAAAAATAAAAATAAAAAGGAAAAGCTCATCCCATTACAAAGTTACATCATATGAGCTACTATATTCAAGGCGAGCGCTCCCAACCTTCTTTAAGTGTCCACTTGGACCAATTCAATAAGCTTTTATGAGTCGGGATAGTACCACAAAAAGGGCTTTGCATCGTTAGCGCTACAAGTCTGGGTGCAGGTAATTAGATACTTAAAAAGATGCATCCTAATGTAATCCTAGCAAAACATGTACAAACGACTGAAATTTCTTTTGACAGACATACTGATTGGAACAATAAAAATAAAAATGAAAATTGTGTTGAGTATTGGCACTTGAGAGAACCATGTTCTAATGAGAGGAAGAGAAAATAAGTACACAATCCTATATCCTCCAAAATCTGACCTTCCATCTATACTATTAAAGTCTGACGAACTAAAGAGACGGTGAATTGAGGCAAGACTAGATTTATTCCCTAGAGTTGAGGGTTGGGTCCTTAGGAGAGCTTCTCAGATTGGAATTTTTGGTGATATTTTGACTCTACTCTCATGGCACAGTCTACACTAAGTCATACTTCTTGTACATATGTATATGTGAAAAATTAAAAGGAAAAGCTCATCTCATTACAAAGTTACATCATATGAGCTATTATATTCAAGGCGAGAGCTCCCAACCTTCTTTAAATGTCTACTTGGACCAAATCATTAGGCTTTTATGAGTCAGCATAGTACCACAAAAAGGGCTCTGCATCGTTATTGCTACAAGTCTAGGTACAGGTACATTAGATACTTAAAAAGATGCATCCCAATGTAATCCTAGCAAAAAAACGTACAAACGACTGAAATTTATTTTGACAGACACATTGTTTGGAAAAATAAAAATAAAAATGAAAATTGTGTTGAGTATTGGCACTTGAGAGAACCATGTTCCAATGAGAGGAAGAGAAAATAAGTACACAATCATATATCCACCAAAATCTGACCTTCCATCTATACTATTAATGTCTGACGAACTAAAGAGATGGTCAATTGAGGCAAGACTAGATTTATTCCCTAGAGTTGAGGGCTGGGTCCTTAGGAGAGCTTCTCAGATTGGAATTTTCGGTGATATTTTGACTCTACTCTCATGATGCAGTATACACTAAGTAATACTTCTTATACATATGTATACATTGAGAGTTTGGCAGTTAGAATAGTTGAATTCCTTTTGCTTAATACTTGGATCAACTTAGAGTTTTAGAATTCCTAGAAGTTAGGGTTCTAGGTCAAATCAAGCCTTGTGTTTTCACTTGCACTTGTCAGGGATGTCACTAATTAAACTAACTCTCTAACAAATCCAATATTTTTTAGCTCGAGGAAGAGCTTAGATTAAGTATATGGGGGTGATAAATCCCAGATTTATCATTATTAATAATCATTATTATCTCTCTTGCTTAAGTTAATCACAAGATTCATAAACTAATTAACACTAATTATTAATTTGTGTGTTGTATATAAATGACACTAATTACATTATATTACTATAACCATATTATGGTGTATTAGTATATGTATTTATTTCTTATTAAAAATCAAATAAAAATTAGATTAATATTGTAAATTAATAAATTAACATAAAGCAAAAAAAATACAAAAAATAAGCAAAATAAATATCAAGAAAAATTGTTCTATAATATTTTATTAGTATTTAATTTTCAAACTATGTACAAATGACCTCCGATATCTTTGATTTCTACATATTCATGTTTATGACTTTTCATGATTCCCATCATAAATATGTCTTTTGAATTTATATTTAATTTTCTGATTTATCCTAATTCTTAGTGCACTGGCACTTCTACAGCCGCCCACGTGGCCTCGCCCCTTCAGTCTCTTCTGCCCTATTCTGAATGTTGGATCATCATATCCAATGACTATTATACATCATCTTCAACCTCCACCCATTCTCCCAAAAGTTGTAACCATTCGTTTCACTCCAACTTCTCACCATTTTCTCGACAACCTCTATCAACTTCTCTCTTATCCTCCATCACCCTATGCTTCCGCTCTACCCTAGTCTTCGCCCAACCCTTAGAATCTTCCAACTTCCATTATCTACGTCGGTGGTGGTGGTTGAAATCACCAAATGTCGTCGCCAACCTCCAAACTTCCTTCCCCTTAAAAACATTAAGATCCACTCCTGGCAACTACATCCGCTATTCTGTGCGATTTCCCCTAGCCTTGACCACCTCCCAGTGATAGAGGGACTTCGGATTTGAGATCAATAATGATGTGTATCACCAGCGAGATCCTCTACCAAAGAATGTAGAGTTTTAGTCAGTTTCTTGATTGATCAAGCTTTTAACCATGCCAAGTTGGTGAAGAGAACGATGGAGCAACATCAAGCTCCACTCCAGGCAGTAAATTATCACTGAACCATTCGATGACATCTACAACCATTTTCCAAGTAAGTTGTTCATCATTGTGCTATTATGTTTTCTCCTATTTTCTAAATTCATCTTATTTCATATCTCGTCGATATTATAATCTATAATTCATCACCATACAATCCATAATCATGCATCATTCCCTGTTTAAACTCCTGAGTTCATCATCTGTGTGACCACTTCGATTTATGTTTCTGTTCTACACAAACAAGAACCTATTATAGGACCGATCCTTCATCATCATAAAGCCTCCATTTTCACCTCACATTTATAGTAAACTCATTATTTTATGTTCCTTGGTATGTTGTACTAATGTTGCAGGGTAGTTTCTCTTCAATGATTGGAAATTGAATCATAGCTTTGATCTCCAACTTTTACTCCAGCAGAGCTTTAGAAACACAGCTACACCAAGTGCTCCACGTATTCTTTAGCTGTAAACCGACTTCGTTAAGCTTGCAGGAAGGTCAACATACCTTTATTATAGGACGAGGAGCACCGAGGATTGAGGGTGACATCGCAGGCGCACTGCCGAGGTGCCATCGCACGTGGAGGAGCTGAAGAACTAAGGGGAAGCAGTCGTCGTTGGATGTCTTCGATTAGGCGTGATCTAACGGTTGCGATCGAGCCACATCAACACACCGAAGCAGCGCTTCAACCGTGAGGTCTGGTGTCCGAGACTTGTACGAAGCATCATATGAGGACATGTAGCCTGAGCCTCAGTACCAAACCTCACCGAGTCACGTGGACTGCACACGTAATCATAAAAATTGTAGCCCCAGCCCCTGATTTATCAATATTTACAATAAGATCTCCCGTACTTTAAAAATTTGCATACTACCACCTGTAGATTTTTTAGTTGCTTTTTAGTCCATGTTTGTCCATATTTGTACTAAAACTTGGAGTCTTCTTTGCAAAAATGCCCCTGTATTGATTGTGGAATAACATTTTATCTATAAATCCAATCAAAGGATTTTGGTCTCGTTTGAAAGCTATTTTGTAGCCTTGTCTATTGGTGTGCTTTGTGGTTAATTTTTATACGGAAATCATGCTTGATTTATTTCATATTCTAAGTGCTTAATTAGTCCCTTCATTATAGTTGAAATTGACATTGTTTTGAGTCACTTATCTCGACTAATTTCTTGCTTCTTATTAGATAATTATTAATTAAATTTTGATCATTACTATTAAGTTAGTAATTGATGGTTAAAAAAATATTTGAGTAACAAAGTGAAATTGAATGTCATTATTATTTCGAAACGCTTTCTAAGATCGAGTATTGATTGGACCTATCTTCGGATTGGATTTTGGATCTCATTGAATTTTCACTAAATTCAAGGAATTATTGATTAACTCCAGTTGTTTTGTATTTGTTATTACATAATGAGTGTTGTAAGCTATTTGTTCATGCATTATGATTTTAATATAATTCAAGTGCATAAAAAATATGTGTTAAAAAATCATCTTTTTTGTGACTTTTGCATTCACTCAACATAATTAATCTAAGAATTACCACTTAAAATATTTGACATCTAAACTTAATCATTAAATTGCTCGCGTCCTTGTGTTCTACCCTAGACTTCTCAAGATAAAAATTAAAGTCGTATCCTCTTCATAGAGATTAATCATTTAGTTTTGTATGACACGCTAAGTGCCTGTGCTACAAAGGATCAATATTAAAACATGCATTAAGCGATTCATTAGATGGCATCATTGCCGAGGACGTGTCACATTTTGTGATCGTTTCTCAGGATCAAATATTTATTTAGTGTTTCTTAGGCTAAATTATTTTTGAGAATGTTTTAATAGATGTGGTCTTGTATTGTTTTGTGATTTCTACTTAATTAATTATTTCAATCTCTAAAATCTTTTTAAAAATGTTTTGCGAAAATGTTTTAAAAATGATATTTGAAAATTACATACATATAAATGACATGGTTTTCAATTGTTCTACATGGTTTGCGAAAATATGGCTTGACATGCTTGGAAAATTATTTGGAAAATGTTTTGAAAACCTACATATTTATGTAACATTGTTTGGAAAAATGTTTTACTAAGGTTTGAAAAATGAGGTTTTACTTGTTATGAAAATCTTTGTAAAGTGTTTGGAAAATTCTATACATTTGTGATAATGTTCATAAAAAGTTTTCAAAAATCTATCAAATCTAAGGGTGTAATTGAGTCTAATTAATAAACCCTCTAACTTAAAAAATGGAAATCACAAAAAAATTGACCTATTAATTGTTTTTTTCCTTGACATTTTCACTATGCACTCAAGACTTGAGATCACTTTCACTATGCACTTAAGGCTTGAGATGATGTTTGACACTTTGTTTAAGGAGTCCCTAGACTTAGAGGTATCATGCATTAATCACTAGGGTTTTGGACTTAAAATTTCACACTCTCAAAGTTCAAAGATATGCATGCTATATTTCATGCTTAATCTCCGTTAAAAGAATTTGATTATCATTCACATGCACGACTGCATTCATGATTAAGATGAGTCAAAGTATCACTAAGGAGACTGGGATTGGAATCTTGATTTTGGACTTGATCTATATAATGCTCGAGGATGGGATAAAATTAATGAAGTCTTCTTGAAACATGAGTGTCAACATCTTAGCCAGTATTGAACATGTTCTCATGTTATCTCTTGACTTTGACCTAGAGTACAAGGGTGTGATAACATTAAATTAATAGGCTGATCAATGTACACCAATATTTGGTAAAAGCAATGGAGCTAACTAAAAAGAAGGGAAATTCCCTCAAATTAAAAAAATGAAAAATAAAAATAAAAAGGAAAAGCTCATCCCATTACAAAGTTACATCATATGAGCTACTATATTCAAGGCGAGCGCTCCCAACCTTCTTTAAGTGTCCACTTGGACCAATTCAATAGGCTTTTATGAGTCGGGATAGTACCACAAAAAGGGCTTTGCATCGTTAGCGCAACAAGTCTGGGTGCAGGTAATTAGATACTTAAAAAGATGCATCCTAATGTAATCCTAGCAAAACATGTACAAACGACTGAAATTTCTTTTGACAGACATACTGATTGGAACAATAAAAATAAAAATGAAAATTGTGTTGAGTATTGGCACTTGAGAGAACCATGTTCTAATGAGAGGAAGAGAAAATAATTACACAATCCTATATCCTCCAAAATCTGACCTTCCATCTATACTATTAAAGTCTGACGAACTAATGAGACGGTGAATTGAGGCAAGACTAGATTTATTCCCTAGAGTTGAGGGTTGGGTCCTTAGGAGAGCTTCTCAGATTGGAATTTTTGGTGATATTTTGACTCTACTCTCATGGCACAGTCTACACTAAGTCATACTTCTTGTACATATGTATATGTGAAAAATTAAAAGGAAAAGCTCATCTCATTACAAAGTTACATCATATGAGCTATTATATTCAAGGCGGGAGCTCCCAACCTTCTTTAAATGTCTACTTGGACCAAATCATTAGGCTTTTATGAGTCAGCATAGTACCACAAAAAGGGCTCTGCATCGTTATTGCTACAAGTCTAGGTACAGGTACATTAGATACTTAAAAAGATGCATCCCAATGTAATCCTAGCAAAAAACGTACAAACGACTGAAATTTATTTTGACAGACACATTGTTTGGAAAAATAAAAATAAAAATGAAAATTGTGTTGAGTATTGGCACTTGAGAGAACCATGTTCCAATGAGAGGAAGAGAAAATAAGTACACAATCATATATCCACCAAAATCTGACCTTCCATCTATACTATTAATGTCTGACGAACTAAAGAGATGGTCAATTGAGGCAAGACTAGATTTATTCCCTAGAGTTGAGGGCTGGGTCCTTAGGAGAGCTTCTCAGATTGGAATTTTTGGTGATATTTTGACTCTACTCTCATGATGCAGTATACACTAAGTAATACTTCTTATACATATGTATACATTGAGAGTTTGGCAGTTAGAATAGTTGAATTCCTTTTGCTTAATACTTGGATCAACTTAGAGTTTTAGGATTCCTAAAAGTTAGGGTTCTAGGTCAAATCAAGCCTTGTGTTTTCACTTGCACTTGTCAGGGATGTCACTAATTAAACTAACTCTCTAACAAATCCAATATTTATTAGCTCGAGGAAGAGCTTAGATTAAGTATATGGGGGTGATAAATCCCAGATTTATCATTATTAATAATCATTATTATCTCTCTTGCTTAAGTTAATCACAAGATTCATAAACTAATTAACACTAATTATTAATTTGTGTGTTGTATATAAATGACACTAATTACATTATATTACTATAACCATATTATGGTGTATTAGTATATGTATTTATTTCTTATTAAAAATCAAATAAAAGTTAGATTAATATTGTAAATTAATAAATTAACATAAAGCAAAATAAAATACAAAAAATAAGCAAAATAAATATCAAGAAAAATTGTTCTATAATATTTTATTAGTATTTAATTTTCAAATTATGTACAAATGACCTCCGATCTCTTTGATTTCTACATATTCATGTTTATGACTTTTCATGATTCCCATCATAAATATGTCTTTTGAATTTTTATATTTAATTTTCTGATTTATCCTAATTCTTAGTGCACTGGCACTTCTACAGCCGCCCACGTGGCCTCGCCCCTTCAGTCTCTTCTGCCCTATTCTGAATGTTGGATCATCATATCCAACAACTGTTGTACATCATCTTCAACCTCCACCCATTATCCCAAAAGTTGTAAGCATTCGTTTCACTCCAACTTCTCACCATTTTCTCGACAACCTCTATCAACTTCTCTCTTATCCTCCATCGCCCTATGCTTCCGCTCTACCCTAGTCTTCGCCCAACCCTTAGAATCTTCCAACTTCCATTATCTACGTCGGTGGTGGTGGTTGAAATCACCAAATGTCGTCGCCAACCTCCAAACTTCCTTCCCCTTAAAAACATTAAGATCCACTCCTGGCAACTACATCCGCTATTCTGTGCGATTTCCCCTAGCCTTGACCACCTCCCAGTGATAGAGGGACTTCGGATTTGAGATCAATAATGAGGTGTATCACCAGCGAGATCCTCTACCAAAGAATGTAGAGTTTTAGTCAGTTTCTTGATTGATCAAGCTTTTAACCATGCCAAGTTGGTGAAGAGAACGATGGAGCAACATCAAGCTCCACTCCAGGCAGTAAATTATCACTGAACCATTCGATGACATCTACAACCATTTTCCAAGTAAGTTGTTCATCATTGTGCTATTATGTTTTCTCCTATTTTCTAAATTCATCTTATTTCATATCTCGTCGATATTATAATCTATAATTCATCACCATACAATCCATAATCATGCATCATTCCCTGTTCAAACTCCTGAGTTCATCATCTGTGTGACCACTTCGATTTATGTTTCTGTTCTACACAAACAAGAACCTATTATAGGACCGATCCTTCATCATCATAAAGCCTCCATTTTCACCTCACATTTATAGTAAACTCATTATTTTATGTTCCTTGGTATGTTGTACTAATGTTGCAGGGTAGTTTCTCTTCAATGATTGGAAATTGAATCATAGCTTTGATCTCCATTTTTTACTCCAGCAGAGCTTTAGAAACACAGCTACACCATGTGCTCCACGTATTCTTTAGCTGTCAACCGACTTCGTTAAGCTTGCAGGAAGGTCAACATACCTTTATTATAGGACGAGGAGCACCGAGGATTGAGGGTGACATCGCAGGCGCACTGCCGAGGTGCCATCGCACGTGGAGGAGCTGAAGAACTAAGGGGAAGCAGTCATCGTTGGATGTCTTCGATTAGGCGTGATCTAACGGTTGCGATCGAGCCACATCAACACACCGAAGCAGCGCTTCAACCGTGAGGTCTGGTGTCCGAGACTTGTACGAAGCATCATATGAGGACATGTAGCCTGAGCCTCAGTACCAAACCTAACCGAGTCACGTGGACTGCACACGTAATCATAAAAATTGTAGCCCCAGCCCCTGATTTATCAATATTTACAATAAGATCTCCCGTACTTTAAAAATTTGCATACTACCACCTGGAGATTTTTTAGTTGCTTTTTAGTCCATGTTTGTCCATATTTGTACTAAAACTTGGAGTCTTCTTTGCAAAAATGCCCCTGTATTGATTGTGGAATAACATTTTATCTATAAATCCAATCAAAGGATTTTGGTCTCGTTTGAAAGCTATTTTGTAGCCTTGTCTATTTGTGTGCTTTGTGGTTAATTTTTATACGGAAATCATGCTTGATTTATTTCATATTCTAAGTGCTTAATTAGTCCCTTCATTATAGTTGAAATTGACATTGTTTTGAGTCACTTATCTCGACTAATTTCTTGCTTCTTATTAGATAATTATTAGTTAAATTTTGATCATTACTATTAAGTTAGTAATTGATGGTTAAAAAAATATTTGAGTAACAAAGTGAAATTGAATGTCATTATTATTTCGAAACGCTTTCTAAGATCGAGTATTGATTGGACCTATCTTCGGATTGGATTTTGGATCTCATTGAATTTTCACTAAATTCAAGGAATTATTGATTAACTCCAGTTGTTTTGTATTTGTTGTTACATAATGAGTGTTGTAAGCTATTTGTTCATGCATTATGATTTTAATATAATTCAAGTGCATAAAAAATATGTGTTAAAAAATCATCTTTTTTGTGACTTTTGCATTCACTCAACATAATTAATCTAAGAATTACCACTTAAAATATTTGACATCTAAACTTAATCATTAAATTGCTCGCGTCCTTGTGTTCTACCCTAGACTTCTCAAGATAAAAATTAAAGTCATATCCTCTTCATAGAGATTAATCATTTAGTTTTGTATGACACGCTAAGTGCCTGTGCTACAAAGGATCAATATTAAAACATGCATTAAGCGATTCATTAGATGGCATCATTGCCGAGGACGTGTCACATTTTGTGATCGTTTCTCAGGATCAAATATTTATTTAGTGTTTCTTAGGCTAAATTATTTTTGAGAATGTTTTAATTGATGTGGTCTTGTATTGTTTTGTGATTTCTACTTAATTAATTATTTCAATCTCTAAAATCTTTTTAAAAATGTTTTGCGAAAATGTTTTAAAAATGATATATGAAAATTACATACATATAAATGACATGGTTTTCAATTGTTCTACATGGTTTGCGAAAATATGGTTTGACATGCTTGGAAAATTATTTGGAAAATGTTTTGAAAACCTACATATTTATGTAACATTGTTTGGAAAAATGTTTTACTAAGGTTTGAAAAATGAGGTTTTACTTGTTATGAAAATCTTTGTAAAGTGTTTGGAAAATTCTATACATATGTGATAATGTTCATAAAAAGTTTTCAAAAATCTATCAAATCTAAGGGTGTAATTGAGTCTAATTAATAAACCCTCTAACTTAAAAAATGGAAATCACAAAAAAATTGACCTATTAATTGTTTTTTTCCTTGACATTTTCACTATGCACTCAAGACTTGAGATCACTTTCACTATGCACTGAAGGCTTGAGATGATGTTTGACACTTTGTTTAAGGAGTCCCTAGACTTAGAGGTATCATGCATTAATCACTAGGGTTTTGGACTTAAAATTTCACACTCTCAAAGTTCAAAGATATGCATGCTATATTTCATGCTTAATCTCCGTTAAAAGAATTTGATTATCATTCACATGCACGACTGCATTCATGATTAAGATGAGTCAAAGTATCACTAAGGAGACTGGGATTGGAATCTTGATTTTGGACTTGATCTATATAATGCTCGAGGATGGGATAAAATTAATGAAGTCCTCTTGAAACGTGAGTGTCAACTTCTTAGCCAGTATTGAACATGTTCTCATGTTATCTCTTGACTTTGACCTAGAGTACCAAGGTGTGATGACATTAAATTAATAGGCTGATCAATGTACACCAATATTTGGTAAAAGCAATGGAGCTAACTAAAAAGAAGGGAAATTCCCTCAAATTAAAAAAATGAAAAATAAAAATAAAAAGAAAAAGCTCATCCCATTACAAAGTTACATCATATGAGCTACTATATTCAAGGCGAGCGCTCTCAACCTTCTTTAATTGTCCACTTGGACCAATTCAATAGGCTTTTATGAGTCGGGATAGTACCACAAAAAGGGCTTTGCATCGTTAGCGCTACAAGTCTGGGTGCAGGTAATTAGATACTTAAAAAGATGCATCCTAATGTAATCCTAGCAAAACATGTACAAACGACTGAAATTTCTTTTGACAGACATACTGATTGGAACAATAAAAATAAAAATGAAAATTGTGTTGAGTATTGGCACTTGAGAGAACCATGTTCTAATGAGAGGAAGAGAAAATGAGTACACAATCCTATATCCTCCAAAATCTGACCTTCCATCTATACTATTAAAGTCTGACGAACTAAAGAGACGGTGAATTGAGGAAAGACTAGATTTATTCCCTAGAGTTGAGGGTGGGGTCCTTAGGAGAGCTTCTCAGATTGGAATTTTTGGTGATATTTTGACTCTACTCTCATGGCACAGTATACACTAAGTCATACTTCTTGTACATATGTATATGTGAAAAATTGAAAGGAAAAGCTCATCTCATTACAAAGTTACATCATATGAGCTATTATATTCAAGGCGAGAGCTCCCAACCTTCTTTAAATGTCTACTTGGACCAAATCATTAGGCTTTTATGAGTCAGCATAGTACCACAAAAAGGGCTCTGCATCGTTATTGCTACAAGTCTAGGTACAGGTACATTAGATACTTAAAAAGATGCATCCCAATGTAATCCTAGCAAAAAACGTACAAACGACTGAAATTTATTTTGACAGACACATTGTTTGGAAAAATAAAAATAAAAATGAAAATTGTGTTGAGTATTGGCACTTGAGAGAACCTTGTTCCAATGAGAGGAAGAGAAAATAAGTACACAATCATATATCCACCAAAATCTGACCTTCCATCTATACTATTAATGTCTGACGAACTAAAGAGATGGTCAATTGAGGCAAGACTAGATTTATTCCCTAGAGTTGAGGGCTGGGTCCTTAGGAGAGCTTCTCAGATTGGAATTTTTGGTGATATTTTGACTCTACTCTCATGATGCAGTATACACTAAGTAATACTTCTTATACATATGTATACATTGAGAGTTTGGCAGTTAGAATAGTTGAATTCCTTTTGCTTAATACTTGGATCAACTTAGAGTTTTAGGATTCCTAAAAGTTAGGGTTCTAGGTCAAATCAAGCCTTGTGTTTTCACTTGCACTTGTCAGGGATGTCACTAATTAAACTAACTCTCTAACAAATCCAATATTTATTAGCTCGAGGAAGAGCTTAGATTAAGTATATGGGGGTGATAAATCCCAGATTTATCATTATTAATAATCATTATTATCTCTCTTGCTTAAGTTAATCACAAGATTCATAAACTAATTAACACTAATTATTAATTTGTGTGTTGTATATAAATGACACTAATTACATTATATTACTATAACCATATTATGGTGTATTAGTATATGTATTTATTTCTTATTAAAAATCAAATAAAAATTAGATTAATATTGTAAATTAATAAATTAACATAAAGCAAAATAAAATACAAAAAATAAGCAAAATAAATATCAAGAAAAATTGTTCTATAATATTTTATTAGTATTTAATTTTCAAACTATGTACAAATGACCTCCGATCTCTTTGATTTCTACATATTCATGTTTATGACTTTTCATGATTCCCATCATAAATATGTCTTTTGAATTTATATTTAATTTTCTGATTTATCCTAATTCTTAGTGCACTGGCACTTCTACAGCCGCCCACGTGGCCTCGCCCCTTCAGTCTCTTCTGCCCTATTCTGAATGTTGGATCATCATATCCAACGACTGTTGTACATCATCTTCAACCTCCACCCATTCTCCCAAAAGTTGTAACCATTCGTTTCACTCCAACTTCTCACCATTTTCTCGACAACCTCTATCAACTTCTCTCTTATCCTCCATCGCCCTATGCTTCCGCTCTACCCTAGTCTTCGCCCAACCCTTAGAATCTTCCAACTTCCATTATCTACGTCGGTGGTGGTGGTTGAAATCACAAAATGTCGTCGCCAACCTCCAAACTTCCTTCCCCTTAAAAACATTAAGATCCACTCCTGGCAACTACATCCGCTATTCTGTGCGATTTCCCCTAGCCTTGACCACCTCCCAGTGATAGAGGGACTTCGGATTTGAGATCAATAATGAGGTGTATCACCAGCGAGATCCTCTACCAAAGAATGTAGAGTTTTAGTCAGTTTCGTGATTGATCAAGCTTTTAACCATGCCAAGTTGGTGAAGAGAACGATGGAGCAACATCAAGCTCCACTCCAGGCAGTAAATTATCACTGAACCATTCGATGACATCTACATCCATTTTCCAAGTAAGTTGTTCATCATTGTGCTATTATGTTTTCTCCTATTTTCTAAATTCATCTTATTTCATATCTCGTCGATATTATAATCTATAATTCATCACCATACAATCCATAATCATGCATCATTCCCTGTTTAAACTCCTGAGTTCATCATCTGTGTGACCACTTCGATTTATGTTTCTGTTCTACACAAACAAGAACCTATTATAGGACCGATCCTTCATCATCATAAAGCCTCCATTTTCACCTCACATTTATAGTAAACTCATTATTTTATGTTCCTTGGTATGTTGTACTAATGTTGCAGGGTAGTTTCTCTTCAATGATTGGAAATTGAATCATAGCTTTGATCTCCAATTTTTACTCCAGCAGAGCTTTATAAACAGAGCTACACCAAGTGCTCCACGTATTCTTTAGCTGTCAACCGACTTCGTTAAGCTTGCAGGAAGGTCAACATACCTTTATTATAGGATGAGGAGCACCGAGGATTGAGGGTGACATCGCAGGCGCACTGCTGAGGTGCCATCGCACGTGGAGGAGCTGAAGAAGTAAGGGGAAGCAGTCGTCGTTGGATGTCTTCGATCAGGCGTGATCTAATGGTTGCAATTGAGCCACATCAACACACCGAAGCAGCGCTTCAACTGTGAGGTCTGGTGTCCGAGACTTGTACGAAGCATCATATGACGACACGTGGTCGAAGCCTCAATACCAAACCTCACTACGTCAGGTGTCTCGTGCTCGTGATCGTAAAAGTTATAGCGTCGATTCCTGGTTTCCCAATATTTACAGATAAGTCCTTTTGTACTATAAAAATTGCATAATAACTCCATGTGGGTTAGTTTAATTGCTTTTTAGTCCTCGTTTGTCCTTATTTGTAATAAAACTTGGAGTTTTCTTTGCAAAAATGCCCCTAGATTGATTGTGGAATAACTTTTTATCTACAAATCCAATCAAAGTAATTTTGGTCTCGTTAGAAATTTATTTTATTGTTATTTCTATTGACGTGATTTTTGGCTAATTTCGATACAAAAATCATGCTAAATTTATCTCATCTTCTATGTGCTTGATTAGATGCTTCATTGAAGTTGAAATTGACATTGTTTCGAGTCATTGTTCCCGATTAATTTCTTGCTTCTAATTAGATAATTATTAATTAACTTTTGATCATTATCATTAAGTTAGTAATTGATTTAATTGATGGTTAAAAAGATATTTGGGTAACAAAGTGAACCTCACTCAGTCATGTGTCCCGTGCTCGTGATCATAAAAATTGTAGCGTTGATCCCTGATTTCTCAATATTTATAGATAAGTCCTCATACACTGTAAAAATTGCATAATACCTCCATATGGGTTATTTTAATAGCTTTTAGTCCCTATTTGTCCTTATTTGTAATAAAACTTGGAGTTTTCTTTGCAAAAATGCCCCTAGATTGATTGTGGAATAACTTTTTGTCTACAAATCCAATCAAAGTAATTTTGGTCTCTTTAGAATGTTATTTTATAGTCATTTCTATTGACGTGCTTTGTGGTTAATTTTTATACAAAAATCACGCTTAATTTATTTCATCTTCTATGTGCTTAATTAGATCATTCATTGAAGTTGAAATTGACATTGTTTCGAGTCATTGTTCCGATTAATTTCTTCCTTCTTATTAGATAATTATTAATTAATTTTTGATCATTATCATTAAGTTTGTAATTGATTTAGTTGATAGTTAAAAAGATAATTGAGTAACAAAGTGAAATTGAATGTCATTATTATTTTGAAATGGTTTCTAAGATCGAGTATTTATTAGACCTATTTTCGGATTGGATTTTCGATCTCATTGAATTTTCAATTAATTCAAGAAATTATTGTGATTAACTCCAGTTGTTTGTTGTATTTTTAATTGCATAATGTGTGTTATAATCTATTTGTTTGTGCATTATGATTTTCACATAACTCGAGTGTATGAAAAAATATGTCTTAAAAAATCATCTCTTTTGTGATTTGTGCATTCACTCAACTCAATTAATCTAAGAATTACCACTTAAAATATTTGACATTGATACTTAATCATTAAATTGCTCACGTCCTTGTGTTCGACTTAGACTTCCCAGGATAAAATTAAAGGCAAATCCTCTTCATAGAGAGTAATCATTCGGTTTTGTATGACACGCTAAGTGCACGTGCTACAATGGATCAATATCAATACATGCATTAAGCGACTCAGGAGGCGAATAGTGGCTAAGATCGCACCTCATGGATCTTATCTGATGATCAGGAATTGGGCGCTGAAGGACAATTTAGATCTAATATGGGGAGTTCCTACTCAATCGGATGGATCTAAGGATATCTGGAAGAACAACGATGAAGGGACGTTGGGTCGAGCTTTAAAAGCTCATATCCGCATCACTAGACCTCAACTCACTACTGTGAAAAGCTTGATCGGCTCCAAAGGTTGGTCCACTTTGATCTCGAGTTGATAGAAGTTCCAAATCTCATTGAGACAAGATCTGGTGAATGTGAGTCCAATGCCGCTCCAGGTGCTCCAGATCAGTGCTCTTCATACCTGCAAATAAATTGATCTTTCTCGAAGCACTAGCGCCTCGGTCGGATTGTTATTGAAAAAAATCAAAGGATTTAGGAAGTGTATGGGTTTGTTTTCAGGTGAGCGAAGGATAGGAACCTAAATGTCTTATATACTTAGATTTGAGATGATTATATTGTGAAAGAAGGGCCGAGAAGTTGGATGGATTCAGTGAGGTGATGATCGATCATATTGTGGATTTAAATCAGTGAAAAAGTCCTCTGATCGAGCAGATCGAGGGTGAAATCTAAGGTATTGTAGCAGTTAAAAAATCGGACAAAATCTCGATGAAATTAAATGGGATTAGGCTAAAAATTACCTAGGAATACCTACGAAGGATCTGGGGATGAAATGCGGAGGTCCTCACCTCAATTTGGCTATCGAAGGCCAAAGAGGCTCAATCGAGATTAGTCGTGATCGCCAGATCGCATCAGATCAACCTCAATTCACGCTCTAGATCGAGCCAGATGCTTTTTGTTACGAGGCTTAGGCAATAGATGATCGATGATAGAAGAAAGGAGGCATCAAAGAGAGATCATATCAAATTGATGAACTTGGGGCTCTTCTTATAAGACTGAATTTTGGCAAAATTCAAAAAACGGTAGTGCACGAGCCATAGAAGATCCATGCGTGGAAATTAAAGGGTGAAAATCAAGATCCCATGGACAGTAATCGGGTAAAAGAAACAGGTCAAAAGGATGCTTGATCCGAGCAGGAAAATGGGAGAAGGAGAGGGTCAAACGGTTATTCGGGTCTGGAGAAGGGGAGGGACCAGTTGATCGAAAGTCAATGAAACAAAGGTGGGCAAATAAGAAAGGTCGAAAGAAAATATATAATAGGGAAAATGATAAAATAGAATATTTAAATAGAAAATAATTAAAATAAAATAGGAAATAATTTTAAATTAAAAATTATTAGAATAAATAATGTTTATAATTTAGCAAAGTATTTTTAGCTATTTTAAATAAATTAAATAAATATTTAAATGAAGTAAAAACAAATAAATACCATTATTCATAGGTAAAAATACCTATATGCACAACAAATTCACTTCAATTAATTATTTTTACAAATAATAATATAATTTCATAATTTACTTATTTACAAAGTAGTTTAATGATTTTAAATATATAATTTTTTTATTTTTATGAATTACTATAATTAATTAAATGAATAAGGTTATATACAACATAGCTTCAAGATACTTATAGTATAATTAAATTTATTTTATTTTTGATCATTTTCGTTTTGTAATTTTTTTAATTTTATATGAATAACATAAAATGTATAAAATACAATATGAGCAAAAATAGAAGGAATAAAACAAAAGAATAAAATAATATTTAGACTATATATGCAATATACAATAGTACTCCAAAAAGCCAACTTTCACATCTTAGCTTCGATTTTTACGAATCTGCTTTCATTTTAAAGCATATTTATTTTGAACACAATGAAAGTGAGTTTTGTTTATTTTAAGTTTTTATTGAGTAGATATTGATCTATTAATTATAACTTTACTACTTTTTCATAATATTATCCCTTTGATTGTAGACATGATTATTTTTTATAATTATTTTATTATTTACAACTTATTTTTATGTACAAGTTTCAAGAGAAAACATTTTTCTTTGAGCGTGTTTTGTTGATAAAGAAAATAGTAGAAAATGGGTACATTATGGACTTTGGTGAATCTGTACAAGTGAACTTTGGATTTGCTGCATTTTTAGAGATAAAAGATTATATCTCCCCCTACTTTATTCTTTGTCGATTAGGTCAAGTCTTGACCTATTCTCGGGGTTAGGATTAGCCTATATTTGTTACATATATACAATTTTCTTATTTCTTTATTTTTCTTTTCTTCTTTAGTCTTTTATTTTGTTATAAAAAACTATTAAATATACAACATTAATAAATGATGGTAGATTGATAATTATTGAGAATTAGTGTTATTTACATGTGTTTTACTAAGGATTTTAAGCTAAAATGAAAGAATAAAGATGGTTAATTGGTGATTCATCATTCCTCTAAATTTATCTTTACTAGTCCCTTAGCAAACAATTATTCTAAGAATAAATGAAAGACCAAAAACAAGAAAAGAAGAAGGAAAGAACTTAGAACATTTTTTATTTTTAAACTGTTCTTCATAAAGTAAAAGTACGGAGCTCGGTTAGACCATTGGATTATTAGTTTGTTGGAACCTTATTGGGAATAGAATTTTAAACTCAGTGGCCTTTAAGTTCCACAAGTCTATATTCAGTTAGCCTCGATAGTCAGGTCAGAACAAGTATTCATACGCAAACTCTTTTGACTATGACTCTTATTTGTACTATGAATGTGATATATAGCTCCCAACATCTTAAATGACAAAGAACAACATTCTCTTAGCAATGTGACCCTAATTCCCCAGTCTACCTACTCTTTCCTCAAGGAGCGAGGTATTTACTTCTAAGGTCAAGCATATGTTGTGTCCACAATCGAAGGGGGAGAAGATAGAAGAATAAGAAGAAAATTGGAGTGTGGCCAGTGTAGCCATATCTCCTTCTGAAGCCGACCAGTGTAGCGTAATCTCCACTATGATCTTCATGTTCTCTAAAGCTTGGACCATTGTGGTCATGTGTGTATATTTATTGTATTAACTTCTCCTTTTGGTCGACAATATTGTTTCTCTCCATTTATCTTTTGTGCCCTAATGGATATAGATTTTTTTTCTGCCCATGTTTTGGGATCTTAGAAAAAGTTGCGGCAGTAGACCATCCCACATCCGAAGCTTTATTTTAACCCACAACATCCTATATTTTGAAGTATGTGCCACTAGACTTGGTTGGGGTGCAGTGGCCACTCAAAGTTACTGTGTATGTTTCCATTCATGTGCATCTCTTGCCAGAGGATTGATGGACACGTAGATTGATGCGGGTTTCTAGCATCTAGTCTTGGAGGGTCTGCAGTGTCCAACAAGTCTGGTCCGGCAATCGTTGTGCAGATCACTCTAATAACTCTCAGATATCCTCAATCCACATGCATCAACAATTAATCCACACTAATGCTCAATCAATGAATAATAGTGAGCTAAAATTTATTATACCCTATGTAATGATATGTATAATATGCAAGCGTAGGGGTCGAACCAAAAAGGAGCAACAGAAATATATCACACAAATTGGCAAAAATGATAATAGAAGTTTTTTTTGTTTTTGATAGGTATTTTTTATTTTTTATGGGTTTTTAGTATTTAGTTTTTTAAAAAAATTTATATTTGTTAATCTTATAATTATATACTTTTAAATTTTTTGATTTTTTTTATTTTTTCCCTTTTTTATATAGGCATTGTGTATATAAGATATATATGATGTGTACTATATTATAGATAGATATAAATATATATTTATTTATTTATAAATTAGAGAAAATCAGAAAAATACTATAAGTATAGTCTTTTTAATGGTTTTTAAATTATATAGGGTATTTCTAATAATATTAGTATATGAATAAATATAGCAATATATAGTATATAGACTAGTGTGTGTTGAGCCTGTAAGAGGCAAAAACTGTGAGAGCATGAGAGCAGTGAGTCTAGACCACTAGATTTTATCATCTCTCTCCTGATTGATTGTAGGAGGAGAGAGAAGAGCATCATCAAGTGGTCCGGATTCACTATTCTCGTGCTCTCACAGTTTTTGGCTCTTACATGATCAACACTCATAGACGAGTATACATAAATATATCTATAAATACTCAAAATAGAAAAAAATAGAATATTTTTGTGTTTTTTATCTTGTTCTCTATTGTGTATTTTTCTTTTAATTTTTGCTATTTTTTGTATTTTTAATGCAATAAAAACAGTAAAATAGAGAGTAATAATGTATAGCTAAATTATATTGGAATATAAAAATAGCTAAATAGATAAAATTTCCAAAAGTAATTTTAATATATAATATAAGATAAATAAAATACAAAAAAATGGAATTTTTGGGATATTTTAGGATTTTTTAAGTTTAGATAGGGTTTGCAATTTTTGGTTTTCCTTTTGTATTTTTTGTGGTTTTTGCTTTGTAGATTCAAAATATAGAAATAAATAACTCTTAGTTTTTTTAGAAATTTTCAAAACAATATCTAATTTTTATGTATTTTTAATGCAAATAGAGAATAAATGCAATATTATTGAATGTTTAGATATTGGAAAATATTTTAAATTACCTTGTCAATATATATATGATTTAATATAATAGTAGGTACTTAAAATAAATTTCCTACAAATTTTAAATGCAAAATGATATTTTTTAATGTGAGAAATACAATAAATAAAAATGCATAAGCTTGTAGGGATCTAAATGCAATTATAAATATGTAAAAATTCATTCTAGAACATAAAAATTAACAACAAGGGCCTCTACGTAAAATTTCCTTGAAATATTTAATTCATAAAATGATGGTAAGGTTATAAATGTAATTTTCAAAAAGCAGCAAGGCATCATGCAATTTATCCAAAAAACTTTGAAGTGGAATGTAAAGTTTATGGATTAAACAATAACAACAAACTACATGCGGTCCCTGCAAAACCCCACCCCTTACGTGTATGGGCACGTGAGGTGCCGTGGTGAGGGGCCTGAGTGTAAATAAAACAAGTACAAGGGGACTACTTTTTGTTGGACATGCGAGCCCACGACGAGCCATTATGCAATAAATGTTATTGCGAATATCATTTCCTGAACTGAAATGAAGAATAGATAATTTGCATAATAGGTCCCTTATTACAATTAGGGTTATGTACCATGGCCATCTTGAAGATCATACAGTTGATGATTCAAATATTGAATCATAGAGGCTGGTGCTTGGATGAAGATCTAAAAAGTTAGATTGAGGACTCATCAAGCACCATCAAATGATTGTTGAGACATGATCTCCAGCCTGAGTAGGAGATGGCAATCATTTCTCATTTAGGTTGATATCTGACCGACCTCTTGATGCAGGTCCTCTGCATGGGAATAGAGATTCAGAGGTGTCGGATTAGTTAGGTCAAAGAGGTGACTTAACGAGATCAAGATAACCAAAGTCCTATGACGTATGCTGTCATGATATAGGTACGCATCCTCTGATCGGAGACAGATGTGTTACTATATGTCTGAGTATGTACATTTGGCAGACCAATAGGTTGATGACCTAATCAAGTCTATACACCGACGCGCTGGTGTGCATATAAGGGCATATGAGTAATATGATCTCTCAAAGGGATCATACAGGTTCATTACTGAGATGGAAGACATGAGCTCACTCATGAGATATTGGGAAGAATCAAATTCCGTGCACGATCGTCTCGCTTTGGAAGCTTGACAAAATTTGTAGGTTTGATATATGCATTTGTAAAGTGTATGATAAACACCTGGGTATGATATATGCTTTTGGAAAGTATATGATCGATACCAACTCTCAATAGTCAAATGAGAAACTTAATGATAAATCCCTGAAGTAGACAATATAAAATTGATCTTATACTTCGGGTTTATTCTGAGTCTTCCAGTATGTAGGATGTATAGGTATTGGGAATACCTGAGGGTGATGTGATCATAAACGATTGTATAACCATGACGCTTCCATTCCAAGGGAGTGATGAAACGGTTCTGGATTTTAGTGACTCCTCTCAGTAAAGAAGTAATCTGATCTTGGTCCAAATATTGGACATTGATGTGAATATGATTCAGATACAATGAGAAGATTAGATTTACGGTCTTAATCAAGCATCTATGGGAGGCCCGAGATCTGGATTTGAGATGTGATCTCAATATCCAAGTCACTATACGTGGAAAAAGTTCAAGATAATTTCATTGTTAATATATGTATCCAAGCATTGAGTAAATTGGTAATTAAATGTGATTTAATTATCATGATCAATATGAATTCGATTCATATTATAAAAAGAGTTATCTTAGATAATTAAATATGATCTGATTAACAAAGATGTGAATAATGTGAATGTGATTCATAATATTTGGGAACATGAGAATGAAGATCCATGATTAAATGTGATTTAATTATCACGGATAAGAATAGTTTGGATAACACAATCCATATTAATCATATATATAAATATATATATTATAAATGTAATTTATTATATATAAGAGAGAGAGCTATTTGTAATTTACATTTATTAATTAAATATTGATCTGAATTGGATTCACATTGGACATTAAATTGAAAATGTAATTTACATTTTATTTTGGATTATGAATGTGATTCACAAATTTCTAATGGCGAGATTGCAATGTTGACAAAATAGATTGGATTTATTTTTGTGAATTAATTTGCACTAAAAGTTGTTGCAAATAATGAAGAGAATCATGAGATAATGTAATCTCATGTAATAGGAGAGAGGCATCCACCTTCCATATAGGAAGAGTGGACGGCCACAATTCCTATAAGGAATGTGGTGGCCGTCCACCCTCCTTATGGAAGAAGGCTTGCCTCCATCCTGTTTCTCTAATGGAGATTGATTTGATATGAATCAAAATATATTCAATATATATATATATATATATATATTTTATTTTATTAAATTAATTGTTGTTGGTTTTTACCAACACAAATCTTGGCCATTAAAAGAAACACAAATCAATGTGAGCCATTGCATTTGTGTTATCCATGGATTGCGATCTATGGATCCCAATGTATTATAAAAGGAGAGGCACCCCCTTTGCTCATCTTTAAACAATAAGAACATAAGTATCTCTCTCTCTTTCTCTCTCTACACGCCTACTCTCTCTCTCTCTCTCCCTCTCATATGGCCATCCACCATGGATGCCCTAGAGAGAGTCTCCATCGTCGCAGCGTCGTCGTTATGTTGCCCGATCGTTTACTCGTGGATCTCTGTCTCCTTCGGTGCGCCAGCTCCTGAAGAAGATGTCGGATCTTGTGTGTCGAGATCAGGAGATCCACCCCTTGTATCATCAACATGGATTGCGAGAAGCACGTGTTTCATAAACACGCTCGCAAGCGTCTCCTCCGTCGTATCGGGCTTGAGACAGGAAGTCTCTTCATTTAGAGACTCGATCGTAACCACGCTTCAAGAGGTAATCCTATTACTTGTTTGTGATTTAGATGAAATGATTCGAGAAGTGTTCTTGTGGTTTCGTTACATGAAAAATTTTAATTTCTGGTACCTAGAGAAACTAGTGCGACTAGTCGCTCCCGATCGCATACGATGCGATCCTCACGCTTCTGTGATGTGCTTAAGGATCTTCCCATATCCTTCAAGTGGTATAAGAGCCTTAGGACGGAAGTTTCAGATACGATCCATAATCCTAGGACGACTTGGGTTCATTAGGGTTTGTGAAAGTTTTATCACATTTCATTTTCGCATCTTTATTTAGTGATTATTTTCGGCCATGTATAATTGTTTAAACACATAAATAAAACTTGAATTTTGCCCCCATTAAATAAGTAAATTGTAGGATCTTAGTTTGCGTGATTTCGAATCCGTTTGCTCAAGTTATGGTCATTGTAGTGAACATGTATCCACAGTTTCGGGGACTTCGAATCTTAACATAATTAAAGAGTTAATTGCATATTTGAAACGCCTTGAAATGCGTGAAAATCACTTAAGTTCTGTTTTAAATCAAATTAGCAAACTTTAAAAACTTACTTTGCTTAATTTTGATTTAAATTGATTGAGATATGCGAATTTTAGTAAGTCAGGGTCACTGCTGGAAATTACTTTCCTAATCAAGAACCTTGTGATTGTCATTTAATCAATTAGTAAAATTAAATTGTTTAATTTCCTGAAATAATTATGGATAAATATTTGTGAAATATTTGATGATAATTATTTCCTTAAATGACAATGCCTTAACCAATAATTGATTAGATATAATCTAGATCACAAATGTTACACAATCCATTTTCCATCAAACATGTTGCTTGAATAGGATTTGGGATTTGTTTAGCAAATCTCAGTTTAATGTTAATCAAAATTGTTTTTATTATTATTATATAGGGATTTTTATTCGACATACCCTATAATCTTTGTCAATTACCTCTACGACCTTTGAAACATCTTAATTCCTCCCTCAACACTGTAAACTTGCTCTGTCTTACCATACAAACCCTAGCGTTAAATTGACATATCTAGAGTTAACTTCCTTGGGTTGAAAATGAGTTAATCTAACCAATTCATGATCGGACGACTAGAATGAACCAAAAGAAAAAAAACAGTGGAATCAAAGGGAAGGGTGCTCGACCTGGGCTGGAGGGGGGGGGGGCACTCGACATGGAGGAGGTGAGGCTTCCAGCCGGCGTGTGGGTCGTTACCGGGGGCGAACTGGGCTAGGATGGTGGCCTGGAGGAGGTTGACGGGAATCGATGGAGATGCTGAAGCAGGAGGGGTGATCCTTCGAGCAGGAGAGGCGACAGAGGTGGTGGGATTGAAGCAGGGGAGGTGGCGTAGCTGGGGGTGGGGGGGGGCTTCGAATAGGGCCCACGCAGGGGAGGCGGCCTGGTAGGGGGGTGCTTCGGGCAAGGGAGGCCCATGCAGGGGAGGCGGCCTGAGGAGGGGGGAGCTTCGAGCAGCGGGAAGCCCGCGACGGTCGGGGGTGGGTGTTTGCCAACAGGGGAGGCGGTGGGGCCCGGGGGGGGAGGGTGTTGGACATGCGAGCCAACGGCGAGCCATTATGCAATAAATGTTATTGCGAATATCATTCCTTGATCTGAAATGAAGAATAAATAATTTGCATAATAGGTCCCTTAGTACAATTAAGGTTATGTACCATGGCCATTTTAATGATCATACAACTGTTGATTCAATTATTGAATCATAGAGGCAGGTGCTTAGACGAATATCTAATAAGTTAGATTGAGCACTCATCAAGCGCCGTCAAATGATTATTAAGAGATGATCTCCAGCCTGAGTAGGAGATGGCAATCCTTTCTCAGTTAGGCTGATTTCTGACCGACTTCTTGATGCAGGTCTTCTTCATAGGAATAGAGATTCAGAGGTGTCAGATTAGTTAGGTCAAAGAGTTGATTTAACGAGATCGAGATATCCAAAGTCCCATATCGTATGCTGTCATGATATAGGCACACATCCTCTGACCGGAGATAGATGTGTTACTATATATCTGAGTGTTTACATTTGGCAGACCAATAGGTTGATGAGCTAATCAAGGTCTATACACTGGCGCGCTGGTGTGCATATTAGGGCATATGAGTAATACGATCTCTCAAAGGGATCATACTGGTTCAGTTACTGAACCGGAAGACTTGAGCTCACTCATGAGATATTTGGAAGAATCAAATTCCATGCGCATGGTCGTCTCGCTTTGGAAGCTTGGCTGAATTTGTAGGTTTGATATATACTTTTGGAAAGTATATAATCAAGACCTAGATATGATATATGTTTTTGGAAAGCATATGATCGATACCGACTCCCAATGATCGAATAAGAAACTTACTGATAAAACCCTGAAGTAGACAGTGTAAAGTTGATCTAATACTTCAGCTTTATTCTGAGTCTTCCAGTATGCAGGATGTACAGGTATTGGGAATACCTGAGGGTGATGTGATCATAAACGATTGTATAACCATGACGCTTCCATTCCTAGGGAGTGATGAAACAAGTCTGGATTTTAGTGACTCCTCTCAATAGAGAAGTAATCTTATCTTAGTCCAAATGTTGGACATTGATCTGAATGTGATTCAGATGCAATGAGAAGATTAGATTTGCGGTCTTGATTTAATCAAGCATCTATGGGAGGCTCGCGATCTGGATTTGAGATATGATCTCAATATCCATGTCACTATACGTGGAACAATACAATCGTCCCGTCCTTATCTCCAAGTATCTGCGAAGAAAGCGCATTATCCTTGAAGGAGTTCATGGACAATTCTACTGTTGATATATGTATGCAAGCATTGAGAAAATGGATAATTAAATGTGATTTAATTGTCATGAGTAATATGAATTTGATTCATATTATAAAGAGAGTTATCTGAGATAATTAATTGTGATTTAGTTATCAAAGATGTAAGTAATATGAATGTGATTCATATTATTTAAGAACAAGAGAAATGAAATCCAAGATGATTAAATATGATTTAGTGGATATGAATAATGTGGATAGAAATATCCATATTAGTCATATATATTATAAATGTGATTTATAATATATAAGAGAGAGATATTTGTAATTTACATTTGTTAATTAAATGTTAATGTGAATTGGATTCACATTGGACTTTAAATTGAAAATGTAATTTACATTTTATTTTGGGTTGTGAATATGATTCACAAATTACTGATGACAAGATAGCAATGTTCACAAAATAAATTAGATTTATTTTTGTGAAATAATTTGCAACAAAAGTTGTTGCAAATATTGGAGAAATTAATGGGATAATATATCTCATGGAATAAAAGGAGAAGAAGCCACCTTCCATGTAAGGAGGGTGGATGGCCACATTTCCTACATGGAATGTGGTGGTCGTCCACTCCATTCATGGAAGGAGGCTTGCCTTCTTTCCTATTTCTCTAATTGAGATTGATTTGATATAATTCAAATTATATTCTACATATATTTGATTCTTATTAAATTAATTATCGTTGGTTTTTACCAACATAAATCTTAGCCATTGAAAGAAACACAATCAATGAGAACCATTGGATTTGTATTGTCCCATATATTGTGATCCATGGATCCCAGAATGCTATAAAAGAAGAGGCACCCCTTTGCTCTTCTTTACACATAAGTGAGACAACAAGTCTTTCTCTCTCTCTTTCTCTTCACACGCCTACTCTCTCTCTCCCTCTCATGGCCGTCCACCGTGGATGCCCTAGAGGGAGTCTCCATCGCCGCAGCGTCGTCGTTATGCTGCTCGATCGTCTGCTTGTGGATCTCCGTCTCCTTCAGTGCGCCTCGCTCGTGAAGAAGACGTACGATCTCGTGTGTCGAGATCAGGAGATCCACCGCTTGGATCATCAACATGGATTGCGAGAAGCACGCGATTCATCCTCGCGCTCGTAAGCGTCTCCTCCGTCGGATCGGACATGAGACAGGAGGTCTCTTCGTTTAGAGACTCGATCGCAACCACGCTTCAAGAGGTAATCCTAATACTTATTTGTGGTTTAGACGAAACGATCCGAGAAGTGTTCTTGGATCATGTGGTTTCGTCGCATAAATATTTTTAATTTCCGCTGCATAGAACAACTAGTACGACTAGCCGTTCTTCGTCGTATTCGATACGATGCTCACGCTTCTGTGATGTGCTTGAGGATCTAACAATATCCTTCAAGTGTATCAGAGCCTTAGTTCGATGGTTTTTGGATACGATCCACAAACCGAGGACGACTTGGGTTCATAGAAGTCGCGAAAGTTTTTATCGCATTTGTTTTTCGCATTTCTGTTTAGTGAATAAATTCGGCATTGTTTAAATTGTTTAAACACGAATTTAACACTTGGATTTTGTTCCCCATTAAATAAGGAAACAATAGGATCTGAGTTTGCATAAATCAGATTTCGTATGCTCGAGATATGGTTGTTTTAATGAACATGCATGCACTGTTGCGGGAACTGTAGATCTGAACGTGATTAAAATGTTAATTACTGTTTAGACTTTCCTCGAAATGCGTAAAACATCACTTGGATTTTGTCCTAAATCAGATTATCAATATATGAAAATTGATTTTGTCTAATTTGAATATAATATGATTGAGATATGCTAATTTTGGTAAGAGGGGGTCACTGCTGAAATTACAGTCCTAATCAAGAACCATGTGATTGTCAATTAATGAAATTAATTGTTAATATCGAGAAATAATTATGAAAAATATTTGATAAATATTGGAAGATGATTGTTTCCTTATTGACTTGGCCCCAACCAATTAATTGATTACATTTGATCTAAATCTTAATTGGAATCACAATCATCAAACTCCTTGCTTGAATAGGATTAGGAATTTGTCTAGCAAATTCCCTTATAATCAAAAATTATTTTTGATTACTATATGGTATAACTTCGATTGAAGAACCAATGATCATCTCAAGTACAAATTGTTCTATTTGGCATTATCCTTTCCCGAGGCGGATATGGTGTCTAGTCGGATACGTTGAGGTAGCGGGTTGCAACGTATGTGGTCCATCCTACTCTCGCCAGTACTGGCCATGACAGCCGGTAGGGTCTGGATAATGCCGAAGAAATCAAGATGTATTTTCTAATTATTAAAATACGAATTAAAACGTACTTTGAGATAATACCATATATATATTCAAGTGTAGCAATCAAGTTTGATTGATTGAATTGGATTGATAATTAATTTAATATGATTGAATTAAATATATCCAACTAAACCACTCTATTATGAATAGAGTTATTATTTCCCTTGGAATAATTAATTATGTGAATATGATTCATGATAATTAATTAGAATTTGAATATGATATGGAGGATCACATAAGTGACATCCATGGTCTCTCGTCAAGGCGAAGGTTTCTATCGCCAGGGATTGTATTTAGGAGACGCCTGTACGAAGTGACAGCTCCTATATACAAGCGCATCTGGATCGGGCTCTTTGCTTCTCGAAAGAGTAAGGCCGTATGCATAGTGACTCCAATATCGGATCCTCATATTATTGGGGCGATATTGGATTACGCATAGCGAGTTCTATTCCTGTTGACGGTTGGTTCAATTAACGACGGGTCAACATCACCTTAGGGGTGGTGGGCCCGGGCACTAAAGACCAAATTGAGATATGCAAGTTGGACTTGCAAGGCGGAATGTGTTCTCACTTCTTTTTAACGGAGTTGCAGATTCTCATATTATTGGAATGTAACAAGGATAAGGAAGGAGATCCCAGATCTTGCTTGAGATATAATAATAAGTATATCTCTTACATTGAAAGTGATTAAGGGAATGAACTTTCATTGTTGACATGGCAAGACAACTTTGATATAAAAATTCCTAAATCAAAGTATATTATATATTTATATATGTTTATGCAAATTTCTTATTTCAGATAATCCTTCATTAAACCCACTCAATATTATACTCAATATTAACCAGTAGAATATCTTGGATTGGACCCATGATCCATATATTGTACTTGCAGTTGGACACATAATGTATGTTTTTGCAATGTGCATGTTTCCTCATAATAATGAGGAATGACAATTAAATAGATAATAGGACTAAAACCCTAGGGTTTGTATGTCTCTATATTCTTGCTCTCTCTCATCAAATGTACTTTGGAAATGACATATTGATGATGATCGTATTTGTCAAATAGTCCTTATAAAATCAATGAAGATATTCTGGCATACATATATGCTCTCAACATTTAATCATGAATGACATGGTTCCCTGCATCATGCAGAATGGTGGCTCCATAAGAGATGATGTATTCAAAATATTTGAATACCTACCTAAACCAATGTTCTTAAGAGTCTAGATGGATGTAGACATGATGAGTGTCATTATTCTACTGTCTATAATCTAGTCATTCAAGAAGCTTCATAATATTCATATTTTATGAATTTAATGAAGCATGCATAAATATTGAAATGCTCTTACATTGAATTCTTTTGAATTTAAGAGATCCTTAGTCTTAAGCAATGGTTGTTTATAGATTAAGGGAGCGCAGTGGAAGCATGGGTTAGACCCAAGTAAGAAGGAAAGTCAAAGAGTTGATTGTACTTCTGTGACTTCCATATGACATCCTAAGAGTTGGATGAATGCCAATACTGCAATAAGTTGGTGTGTTGATAGTATGCCTATCAAGTCTGTCTAGAATCCTTAGAGAAGGACTCAGATAGAGCATCAGAATAACATACATTAATCATTAAAAATTGACTTTCTTATTTGATAAGATAAAGTCTAATAATTGTATCTCAATCTTCTAACAACACTTGCAATGGGTTGCATATGTTTTAGAAGACTGGAAAATTTGATCTTAAGGTTTATAGGTATTCACATGGTCATTGATGCAATTGTTGCAATAATCTCTGTTGGATTGATAGACTTGTTAATTTCAGTGGGAGCCCTTAGTCATAGAGAATGTCTCTATTATCCAGATATTAGAATACACTATTGTTTATTTCTAAATGTTGGAGATAAACATGAATTCTGGAATTTATCTATCATAAAGAGTTGTGATGAATAAATATTTCAGATAGTAATCTAACATCTAGTGGACTCTACTAAATTTGAAATTAATGAATGGTTCATTAAGATTTCTAATATTGAAAATTAAAACCTTTATAAGATCAATTGGAGGATAAAAATCATTTGATAATGATCTGGCATGAAGCCTTTGACATTTGTCTATTTATTTGATCAATAGACTAGTAAGAGATAAAACTTTAGAATGTCTAAAATTTCAAAACTTACACACTTATGAATATTGTATTCAAAGTAAAAATGTCCAATACACCCTTCCTTGGGAAAGGTGTAAGATGTCAAGGTATTCAGGATCTCATACATATTGATGTATGCGAATCACCTATATCATAGTAAACATCATGGATATGTGATATCTGTTGATGATTATGTATGATATGAGATTTCTTCTCTTCACCTAAGAAACAATTTGAAATATTCAAAGATTTCATTAATTTTGGTTCAGAACCAAAGTTTGAAGGAAGATAAAATGAATTTTTATCTAATCTAGGTAGCAAGTACCTGCTAGATAAATTCAAAGAATACCTTGTGGAGATATGAATATCATTTCTATCTCAATCCTTCTAATACACCTTGACTCAATAGAGTTATAGGGAGATACAATTGGATCATGTGTGACATGATTTGATCAATGATGAATTTTAGCATAATTATCTCTTAGTTTCCAGGTATATGTATATGTGGTAGAGACTACATTATATACTTAATAAGGTTCCATGCATGTAAGATGGAATCTAGCACTAGAGAGTGCTACTTCATTAGGAAAATAAAGGATGGTATTGGATACCTACTTTATGACCTTGAGATTCTTGAAAGATCTCATCTTTGAGAATATGATTCTTAGGATGACTCTCTTGGGAATCAAGATGAAAATGAAGTAAATGAACTCATTTAATCTTGAGAAGATAATGAGGCTCCTGAAATCGGAAACTAAATATACAATTATAGATGAAACATTAATACCTCTTCAAATAAATTTGAGGATGGATTCCATGATCGGACTTCATGTGATGAAACTCCTGAGGATCATGACATGGAAAGATGGATGTTAGCAATAAAAGTCTAATGTAGACTTCATATATAAGTCTTGTATATGGACCCTCGAGGATCCACCTATATGGGTAAGACCCATTAAGGTGTAAATGGATCTTCAAGAGAAAGAGGGAACCTGATGAGAAGGTAAAGACCTTCAAAGAACGGTTCGTAGCCATAAGCTACACACCGAAGAGAAGAAATCGCTTGCGATGAGACTTGCTCTCCAGTGACATTGCTTTAAACCATCAGAATATTGCTAACCATAGCTACACAAGTTGACTATGAAATCTTCATGATGTAAGTCAAGATTGCATTCCTCTATGAATACCTCTCTGAGGATATTCATATGAAGTAGCCCCAGGGCTTCATGGTTGAGGAAAGCAAGGTGTGCAAGCTAAAGAACTCCATCTTTGGAATCAAATAAGCTTCCTGTAGTTGGAACATAAGATTTGATGAAATTATAAATGTTATGATTTCAGATAGTATCTTGATGCACCATGTGAAGCTTAGTGGGAGTGCCATTGTGTTCATCGTAATATATGTAGATGATAATAATAAGTGTTTTATAACCTGGTTGTTCAATACCTCGAGATGTAATCTCAAGGATACCTCTTAGATCATAGTTCTGAAGATGTTCAGAAGAGAAGAGAAGAGGAAATTGGAACCGTCACATTAGTAATACACCTTGGACAAATTCCATTTTCTGGAAAATTCCAAGAAAGGATTCTTTCCCTTAAGATATAGTACTGACCTATCTGAAGGGATATCACCTCAAAGAGTTGAGGAAATGAATGCTAGAACTGCTTGCACTTGTGCATCAGTTATGAGAAGCTTAATGTATGCTAGATGTGTACAAGAACCAGATGTCTACCATGCAGTGGGAGTAGTAAACTGTTACTAATCCTACTGTGGAGATAAAACACTTGATTGCAGTAATAATAATAATATCTTCAAAGATGATGAAACTTAGAGATAGTGATCTCAAAGTCTTATCTTCTAAAGTTTAAGACCTTGTAGATACTGATCTATAAGGGTCTTAACTGTAGATACCTTAGGAGATAGAGATCTCCAGGAATGAAAGTATTATAACAAGGATTATGGGAATACTGGTTATGATAATTAATAAGATGTAGTGTCAAGGACACTATAACCGACAAAATTGAGTATTGGTTGCATAAGATGAAACATTCACATTGGATGCGAGCACTGTCACTAGGAGATATGCAAGTGCCATAAAAAACTTGGCGTAGTCTCTTGGGAACAGAATGACTGATCAGCTTACCTAGCTATTTTCTAAATAGCCTATGATTGTCACATGAGTGTGGGTTTAAATGATTAGCCCATTAAAGGCTCTTTGGGCTAGTGGGAGATTGTTGGACATGCGAGCCCACGGCGAGCCATTATGCAATAAATGTTATTGCGAATATCATTCCCTGATATGAAATTAAGAATAAATAATTTGCATAATAGGTCCCTTAGTACAATTAGGGTTATGTACCATGGCCATCTTAATGATCATACAATTGTTGATTCAATTATTGAATCATAGAGGTTGGTGCTTAGACGAATATCTAATAAGTTAGATTGAGCACTCATCAAGCACTGTCAAATGATTATTAAGAGATGATCTCCCGCCTGAGTAGGAGATGACAATCCTTTCTCAGTTAGGTTGATTTCTGACTGACTTCTTGATGCAGGTCCTCTGCATAGGAATAGAGATTCAGAGGTGTCAGATTAGTTAGGTCAAAGAGTTGACTTAACGAGATCGAGATATCCAAAGTCCTATATTGTATGCTGTCATGATATAGGCACACATCCTCTGACCGGAGAAAGATGTGTTACTATAGATCTGAGTATGTACATTTGGCAGACCAATAGGTTGATGACCTAATCAAGGTCTATACACCGGCGCACTGGTGTGCATATTAGGGCATATGAGTAATACGATCTCTCAAAGGGATCATACAGGTTCAGCTACTGAACCGGAAGACATGAGCTCACTCATGAGATATTGGGAAGAATCAAATTCCATGCGCATGGTCGTCTCGCTTTGGAAGCTTGACTGAATTTGTAGGTTTGATATATACTTTTGGAAAGTATATGATCAAGAGCTAGGTATGATATATGCTTTTGGAAAGTATATGATCGATACCGACTCCTAATGATCAAATGAGAAACCTACTGATGAAACCCTGAAGTAGACAGTGTAAAGTTGATCTAATACTTCGGGTTTATTCCGAGTCTTCCAGTATGCAGGATGTACAGGTATTGGGAATACCTAAGGGTGATGTAATCATAAACGATTGCATAACCATGACGCTTCCATTCCTAGGGAGTGATGAAACGGGTCTGGATTTTAGTGACTCCTCTCAGTAGAGAAGTAATCTTATCTTAGTCCAAAAGTTGGACATTGATCTAAATGTGATTTAGATGCAATGAGAATATTAGATTTGCGGTCTTGATTTAATCAAGCATCTATGGGAGGCCCGCGATCTGGATTTGAGATATGATCTCAATATCCATGTCACTATACATGGAACAATACAATCGCCCTGTCCTTATCTCCAAGTATCTGCAGAGAAAGCGCATTATCCTTGAAGGAGTTCATGCATAATTCTATTGTTGATATATGTATCCAAGCATTGTGAAAATGGATAATTAAATGTGATTTATTTGTCATGAGTAATATGAATTTGATTCATATTATAAAGAGAGTTATCTGAGATAATTAAATGTGATTTAATTATCAATGATGTAAGTAATATGAATGTGATTCATATTATTTGAGAACAAGAGAAATGAGATCCAAGATGATTAAATATGATTTAATAGATATGAATAATGTGGATAGAAATATTCATATTAGTCATATATATTATAAATGTGATTTATAATATATAAGAGAGAGATATTTTTAATTTACATTTGTTAATTAAATGTTAATGTGAATTGGATTCACATTGGAAATTAAATTGAAAAGGTAATTTACATTTTATTTTGGGTTGTGAATATGATTCACAAATTTCTGATGGCAAGATTGCAATGTTCACAAAATAAATTAGATTTATTTTTGTGAAATAATTTGCAACAAAAGTTGTTGCAAATATTGGAGAAATTAATGGGATAATATATCTCATAGAATAAAAGGAGAAGAAGCCACCTTCCATGTAAGGAGGGTGGACGGCCACATTTCCTACATGGAATGTGGTGGCCGTCCACTCCATTCATGGAAGGAGGCTTGCCTTCTTTCCTATTTGTCTAATTGAGATTGATTTGATATAAATCAAATTATATTCTACATATATTTGATTTTTATTAAATTAATTGTTGTTGATTTTTACCAACATAAATCTTAGTCATTGAAAGAAACACAATCAATGAGAATCATTGGATTTGTGTTGTCCCATGGATTGAGATCCATGGATCCCAAAATGCTATAAAAGAAGAGGCACCCCTTTGCTCTTCTTTACACATAAGTGAAACAACAAGTCTCTCTCTCTCTCTCTCTCTCTCTCTCTCTCTCTCTCTTTCTCTTCACACGCCTACTCTCTCTCTCCCTCTCATGGTTGTCCACCATGGATGCCCTAGAGGGAGTCTCCATCGTCACAGCATTGTCGTTATGCTGCCCGATCGTCTGCTCGTGGATCTCCGTCTCCTTCAGTGCGCCTCACTCGTGAAGAAGACGTCGGATCTCGTGTGTCAAGATCATGTATCCACCTCTTGGATCATCAACATGGATTGCGAGAAGCACGCGATTCATCCTCGCGCTCGCAAGCGTTTCCTCCGTCGGATCGGACTTGAGACAGGAAGTCTCTTCATTTAGAGACTCGATCGCAACCACGCATCAAGAGGTAATCTATTACTTCTTTGTGGTTTAGACGGAACGATCCGAGAAGTGTTCTCGGATCATGTGGTTTTGTCGCATAAATGTTTTTAATTTTCGCTGCATAGACAACTAGTATGACTAGTCGTTCTTCGTTGTATTCGATACGATGCTCACGCTTCCGTGATGCGGTTGAGGATCTAACCATATTCTTCAGAGGGAGGGGGGCTTCGAGCGACAGGTGCTAGCAAGGGAGGTAGTGGGGCCTGCCTACGGGGGGGGGGGGGGGGTGGTGGGGGGAGGGGGGTACATCGAGCATGGAGGAGACGGCGGGCCAGGGGGAGGGAGGGGGGCTTCGAACGAGCGCGGGGGAGGGGGGGTGGGGGGAGGGGGGTTCAAAGGGAGGTCTGCGGTGGGGGGGTGGGGTTGCTTCGAGTGTGGGCGGTGGGCCGAGAGGGGGGCTTCGAGCGAGTGTGGGAGGGAGGGGGAGGCGGTGGGCGGGGGATTCGAGCGACGGGTGGGCCGAGGGGGGGGGGGCTTCGAGGGAAGGTCCGCAGCGGGGCAAGCTTCGAGTCATGGAAGGCCCGACGTAGCGTCGAGCAGGGGAGGCAGGGGGGCCTCCAGTGACGGGAGTGGAGGAGCAGCTTGTTGCGGGGCTCCTCGCCGGTCAGGCTCGGCGGAGGAGGGGGAGGGTCCTTCCAGGAGGAACACTGCTCGGGACGGCATTGCAGGCGGGGGTATGGGTGTAAAAATCACTGATATAAAAGAATGTAACAGAATCAGGCCAGTTGTAATGGATAAATGGATGTGGGTTAACCACGAGGTCTGTCGGGTAAGAGTTTGTAAGTTTATGAGGTCGAGGGAGGAATTAGGATGTTTCAAAGGTCGTAGAGGTAATTGACAAAGATTATAGGGTCTGCCGGGTAAAAATCCCTATTATATATGTTATAACTTCGGTTGAAAGATCGATTATAATCTCAAGTACACAATGATCAATTTGGCATTATCTTTTCCCGAGGTGGATATGGTGTCTAGTCGGGGAGCGTTGGGGGTACCGTGTGCGGTTTGTCCCACTCCCGCCAGTACTGTCCATGACAGCGGGTAGGGACTTGATAATGGAGGAGAGATCACGGTGTATTTTTCTAATTATTAAAATTCAGAATAGTACGTATTTGAGATAATATCATAATTCAAGTAACAATAAAGATTGTTTGTTGGATATTAATTGGATCATTAATTTAATATGACTAGATTAATTGGAATCCAATTAAAATGAAAACACTTTATTATGAATAGATATGTTATTTCCCTTGGAAGAATTAATCACAATGAATATGATTCATGATGATTAATTAGAATTTGAATATGATATGGAGGATCACATAAGTGACATCCATGGTCTGCCGTCAAGGCAGGGGGTTCCGTCGCTAGGGATTGTATATAGGAGACGCACGTCCGAAGTGATAGCTCATGTGTGCAAGCGCATCTGGATCGGGCTCATTGCTTCTCAAAAGAGTAAGGACATATGCGTAGTGATCCCAATATCGGGTCCTCATATTATTAAGGCGATATTGGCTTGCGCATAGCGAGTTGTATTCCTGTTGACGGTTGGTTCAATTAATGATGGGTCAACATCACCTTAGGGGTGGTGGTCCCGGGTGTTAAAGATCGAATTGGGAGATGCAAGTTGGACTTGCAAGGCGGAATGTGTTCTCGATTCTTTTTATATGAGTTATAGGTTATCATATTATTGGGATTTAACAAAGTTAGAAAGGAGATCCTAGATCTTATTGAGATATAATGGTAAGTATATCTCTTACATTGTAAGTGATTAAGGGAATGAACTTTCAGTGTTGACAAGACAAGACAACTTTGATATAAAAATTCCTAAATCAAAGTAGAATGTGTATATATATAATTGTATATATTTATGTAAATTTCTTATTTCAGATAATCCTTCATTAAATCCACTCAATAATATACTCAATAATAATTAGTAAAATATCATGGATTGGATCCATGATCAAGATATTGTACTTGCAGTTGAACACATAATGTATGTGGTTGTAATATGAAAGTTTCCTCATAATAATGAGGAATGACAATTATAATAGACAATAGGAGTTCAACTCTAGGATTTGTATGTCTCAATAGTCCTGGTCTCTCATCGAATGTACTTTGGAAGTGGCATGTCGATGATGATCGTAATTGTAAAATAATCCTTATAAAATTCTAAGAAGATATTTTGGCATACATATGTGCTCTCGACATTTAATCATTAATGACATGGTTCTCTGCATCATGCAAAATGGTGGCTCTATAAGAGATGATGTATTCAAATTGCTTGAGTACCTACCTAAACCAATGTTTTAAGAGTTTAGATGGATGTATATACGATGAGTGTCATCATACATACTGTCTATACTCTAGTCATTCATGACACTTCATATTATTCATATTGTATGAATTTAATGAAGCACGTATAAATGTTGAAATACTCTTATATTGAAAATTTTTTGATTTCAACATAAGAGATCCTTTGTCTTGAGCAATGGTTGCTTATAGATAAAGGGAGCGCAGTGGAAGCATAGGTTGGGCCCAAGTAAGAAGGAAAGTCAAAGAGTTGATTGTATTTCTGTGACTTCCATGTGACATTCAAAGAGTTGAATGAATGCCAACACTACAATAAGTTGATGTGTTGATAGTATGACTATCAAATCTATCTAGAATCCTTAGAGAAGGGATCGTATAGTACATCAGAATAATGTACATATAATCATTGAAATTGACTTACTTATTTGATAAGATAAAGTCTACTAATTATATCTCAATCTTCTAATGACACTTGCTGGTTGCAAATGTATTAGAAGATTAGAAATTTGATCTTAAAGGTTTAATAGTCATCCACATGGATATTGATGCAATTGTTGCAACAATCTCCATTAGATTGATAGACTTCATAATTTCAGTGCGAGAGCCCTTAGTCTTAGAGAATGTCTCTATGACCTAGATATTAGAATACACTCATTGTTTATTTCTAAATGTTGGGAATAAACATGAATTCTGGAATAGACCTATCATAAAGAGTTATGATGGAGATATTTCAGATAGTAATCTAAAATCTAGTGGACTCTACTTAATTAGAAAATTAATGAATGATTCATTAACATTTCTAATACTGAAATTAAACCTTAAAAGATCAATAGGAGAATGAAGAACATTTGACAATGATCTGACATCAAGCCTTGGACATTTGTCTGTCCATATGATCAATACACTGATAAGAGATGAAACTTTAGATTGTCTAAAGGTTCAAATCTTACATACTTGTGAATATTGTATTCAAAAGTAGAAATGTCCAATACACCCTTCCTTGGAATGGTGTAAGATGTCAAGATATTCAAGATTTCATAATATTGATGTATGTGAATCAACTATGTCAGAATAAACATTATGGATATGTGATATCTATTGATGATTATTTGTGATATGAGATTTCTTCTCTTCACTAAGAAACCTTTGAAATGTTCATAGAGTTCATAATTTTGGTTTAGAACCAAAGTTTGAAGGAAGATTAAACGAATTTGATCTAATCTAGGTAGTCAGTACCTATTAAATGAATTCATAGAATACCTTATAGAGATATGAATATAATTCCTATCTCGCTCCTCCTAATAAATCTAAACTCAATAGGAGTTGTGGGGAGATACAATTGGATCATGTGTAACATGATTTGATTAATGATGACTATTAGCATAATTATCTATTAGTTTCCAAGATATATTTATGCAGTAGAGACTGCAATATATACCTTTAATAAGGTTCCAAGCAAGTAAGCTGGAATTTAGCACTTGAGAGTGCTACTTCATTAGGAAAATAAAGGATGGTATTGGATACCTACTTTATGACCTTGCGATTCTTAAAAGATCTCATCTTTGAGAATGTGATTCTTATAGATGACTCTTTTGAGAATCAAGATGAAAATGAAGTGAAGGAACTCATTTAATCTTGATATGATAATGAGGCTCCTGAAATTGGAAAGTAAATAGACAATTAAAGATGAAACACTAATATCTCTTCAATTAAGTTTGAAGATAGATTCCATGTGTCAGTTGAATCTAAAAATGATCTGACTTCATGTTATGAAGCATCAAAAGATCATAGCTTGGAAAGATGGATGTTAGCAATAAAGTCTAAAGTAGACTTCATATACAAATGTTGTATATGGACCCTCTAGGATCCACCTATATGGGTAAGACCCATTTAGATGTTAATAGATCTTCAATAGAAAGAGGGAACCTGATGAGAAGGTAGAGACCTTCAAAGAACTGTTCGTAGCCATGAGCTGCACACCGAAGAGAAGACATCGCTTGTGATCAGACTTGCTCTTCAGTGACCATGCTTGAACCCATCAAATATTGTTGACTATAGCTACACAACTTGACTTTGACATCTTCAAGATGAAAGTCAAGATTGCATTCCTTCATAAATACCTCTTTGAGGATATTCACATGAAGTAGCCCCAGCCCTTCATGATTGAGGAAAGCAAGGTGTGCAAACTAGAGAGCTCCATCTATGGACTCAAATAAGCTTCTTGTAGTTGGAACATAAGATTTTATGAAATTATAAGTGTTATGATTTCAGATAGAATCTTGATGAACCATGTGAAGCTTAGTGGGAGTGTCATTGTATTCATCTTGCTAAATGTAGATAATATCCTAATCATTTGAATGATATAAGGATGACAATGAGTGTTTTATAATCTGGTTATTCCATACCTTGAGATATGATCTCAAGGATACCTCTTAAATCTTAGTTTTGAAGTTGTTCAGAAGCAAAGAGAAGAGGATATTGGGACTGTCACATCTGCAGTACACCTTGGACATGTTCCATTCTTGGAAAATTCCAAGAGGGCTTCCTTCCCTTAAAATATGGTACTGACCTATCTAAAGGGATAGCACCTCAAAGAGTTGAGGGAGTGAATGTTAGAACTGCTTGCCCTTGTGCATAATATATGAGAAGCCAAGTGTATGCTATATGCGTACAAAAGTCAAATGTCTACCATGCAGTGGTAGTAGTAAATTGTTACTGATCCTACTATGGTGATAAAATACTTATTTGCAGTAATAACAATATCTTCAAAGATGACAAGACTTTGGAGATAGTGATCTCTACGTCTTATCTTCAAGAAATTAAGAATTTATAGATGGAGATCTAAAAGGTCTGAACTACAAATACCTTAGGAGATAGAGATCTCCAGGAATAAGGGTATTCTAATAAGGATGATAGAAATTAAATACTAGTTAAATGATTATTGAGTTGGAGTGTCAGTGACACTAGAACTAACAATGTTGAGTATTGGTTGCATAAGATGTAATTTTCGCAATGAATGTGAGAACTGTTAGTCGGAGATATGCAAGTGCTGTAAAAGGACTTGGCGTAGTCTCTCGGGAACAGAGTGACTAATCAACTTACCTAGCTATTTTTTTTCTAAATAGCCTATGATTGTCACATGAGTACGAGTTTAAATGATTAGCCCATTAATGGCTCTTTGGGCTAGTGGGAGATTATTGGACATGCAAGCCCACCACGAGCCATTATGAAAGAAATGTTATTGCGAATATCATTCCTTGAACTGAAATGAAGAATAGATAATTTGCATAATAGGTCCCTTAGTACAATTAGGGTTATGTACCATGGCCATCTTGATGATCATGCAGCTGTTGATTCAAATATTGAATCATAGAGGCTGGTGCTTGGATGAACATCTAAAGAGTTAGATTTAGGTCTCATTAAGCACCGTCAAATGATTGTTGAGACATGATCTCCAGTCTCAGTAGGAGATGGCAATCCTTTCTCATTTAGGCTGATATCTGACTGATATCTTGATGCAGGTCCTGTGCATGCGAATAGAGATTCGGAGGTGTCAGATTAGTTAGGTTAAAGAGTTGACTTAACGAGATCAACATAACCTAAGTCCTATGACGTATGCTGTCACGATATAGGCACACATCCTCTAATCGGAGATAGATGTGTTAACTATATATCTGAGTATGTACATTTGGCAGACCAATAGGTTGATGACCTAATCAAGGTCTATACACCGGCTTGCTGGTGTGCATACAAGGGCATATGAGTAATACGATCTCTCAAAGGGATCATACAGGTTCATTACTTAACCGGAAGACATGAGCTCACTTATGAGATATTGGGAAGAATCAAATTCTGTGCATGGTCGTCTCGTTTTGAAAGCTTAACTGAATTTGTAGGTTTGATATATGCTTTTGTAAAGTATATGGTCAACACCTAGGTATGATATATGCTTTTGGAAAGTATATGATCAATACCAACTCCCAATAGTCAAATGAGAAACTTAGTGATAAATCCCTGAAGTAGACAGTATAAAATTGATCTTGTACTTCTGGTTTATTCTGAGTCTTCCAGTATGCAGGATGTACAGGTATTGGGAATACCTGAGGGTGATGTGATCATAAACGATTGTATAACCATGACGCTTCCATTCCTAGGGAGTGATGATCTTGGTCCAAATATTGGACATTGATATGAATATGATTCAGATGCAATGAGAAGATTAGATTTACAGTCATAATTTAATCAAGCATCTATGGGAGGCTCGAGATCTGGATTTGAGATGCGATCTCAATATTCAAGTCACTATACGTGGAAGAATACAATTGCCATGTCCTTAACTCCAAGTATTCGCGAAGAAAGCACATTATTCTTGAAAAAGTTCAGGAAAATTTCATTGTTGATATATGTATCCAAGCATTGAGTAAATTGGTCATTAAATACTATTTAATTATCATGATCAATATGAATTCGATTCATATAATATGAAGAGAGTTATTTTAGATAATTAAATGTGATTTGATTATCAAAGATGTGAATAGTGTGAATGTGATTCATATTATTTGGGAACATGAGAATACAGATCCAAGATGGTTAAATGTGATTTAGTTATCATGGATATGAATAATGGGGATAACACTATTCATATTAATCATATATATATTATAAATTTGATTTATAATATATAAGAGAGAGCTACTTGTAATTTATATTTATTTATTAAATATTGATGTGAATTGGATTTACATTGGACATTAAATTGAAAATGTAATTTACATGTTATTTTGGGTTGTGAATGTGATTCACAAATTTCTAATGCAAGATTGCAATGTTCACAAAATAGATTGGATTTGTTTTTATGAAATAATATGCAACAAAAGTTGTTGCAAATATTGGAGAGAATCATAAGATAATGTAATCTCATGTAATAGGAGAGAGACATCCACCTTCCATATAAGAAGAGTCGACAAACACAATTCCTATAAGGAATGTGGTGGCCATCCACCCTCCTTATGGAAGGAGGCTTGCCTCCTTCCTATTTCTCTAATGGAGATTGATTAGATATGAATCAAATTATATTCAATATATATATATATATATTTGATTTTATTAAATTAATTGTTGTTGGTTGTTAGCAACGTAAATCTTGGCCATTAAAAGAAACACAAATCAATGTGAGCCATTGGATTTGTGTTGTCCATGGATTGAGATCCATGGATACCAATATATTATAAAAGGAGAGGTACCCCCTTTGCTCTTCTTTACACAAAGAGAACATAACTCTCTCTCTTTCTTTCTCTCTCTACACGACTACTCTCACTCTCCCTCTCATATGGCCGTTCACCATGGATGCCCTAGAGGGAGTCTCCATCGCGGCAGCGTCGCTGTTATGCTGCCCGATCGTTTGCTCGTGGATGTCCGTCTCCTTCGGTGCACCTAGCTCGTGAAGTAGATGCCAGATATCGTATGTCGAGATCAGGAGATCCGCCGCTTGAATCATCAACATGGATTAAGAGAAGCACGTGTTTCATCAACATGCTCGCAAGCGTCTCCTCCATCAGATCGGACTTGAAACAGGAGGTCTCTTCGTTTAGAGACTCGATCGCAACCACGCTTCAAGAGGTAATCCTATTACTTGTTTGTGGTATAGACGAAACGATTCGAGAAGTGTTCTTGGATCATGTGGTTTCGTCACATGAAAAATTTTAATTTCCGCTGCCTAGAGCAACTAGTACGACTAGTCGCTCCCGATCGCATACGATGTGATCTTCACGCTTCCGTGATGCGCTTAAGGATCTCCCCATATCCTTCACTTACAAAATATACAAAATATTTTATATTAAAAAAATATTTTATGGACCAAAAATAAAATATAAAATGCTAAGGGGTATATGAAAAGTTACACTCTAGGGCAATGTCGGATAACTGATCTGATTCCACTTGCCACATGTCGCACACCCAATGATTAATGATGATTCGTAGATGGACGGCTCAGATTATAATCCAACGGTTGATCTAGAAGACAAGGACAACTGGATCCAAAGGTCGTGCTTTGATCTCGAGCGCCTCCTCAATCAGACGACTACTTCTCTCCCATAAGAATAGGTGCCCGAGTGATATTCGATTGACTCTCTCCTCCGCCTCCTACAGTCTCCCATGAAGCTCTACTGCCCAAGATGTTCCTGAAGGCTCCCTGTATTGGCTGGGTGCTTCAAAAAGGTCTAAGAACCACCTGAGTAGTCCTGATAGATTAATGCAGTTTTGAAGCTCAAGGGACCTCTAAGTTCAACAAAACAGCCTCCAAAGAGGCTTTGGGCTTCCACAACCATCAAGGTTAGTTATGGCACAGAAAAAGCAAGGTCTTGGGGCTTAATTTGGGGAAAATGTGTGAAGATGAAGTCAAGGGCGAGGGTCTCCAGCGAGCGATGGAGGAGAGACCCTGATATCCTGATCCAAAGAGGATCATGGGGAGTGGGATGCATTGGAGTGAAGTAGAAGTGAGAGGGAAGGAAATGAAGGTGAAATGGGAGGCTGAGAATGGTAAGAGCACGATGGGGATAGTGGCCAGAGCTCAGCTCTGATGAACTATGAGTCGCTGATTTCACAGAATACGAAATGAAAAAGATTAATGGAAATGCTAAATTACATTAATATAAGTCCTAGGAATAAATACATTACTAAAAGTAGGAGCTGAGAGGAGCTCTATCACAGATGGCCGACGATGCCCAGATCTCTTCTTCCATGCCAACGGGTTTGGCGAGTATCATGTTGTCACTAGGATGCTACAACGCACAAGAAGTCAAGGATTTTGAAAGGTTAAAGGGGATCAAAATAAAATATAGGCTGGAGGCTTCTTTTTATACATGGCATACCTTGACCAAGGCTTTGATTTATGACAGAGATCCATCGATCGAGGAATCGATGCGGCGTGAAAGAGCAAAGATCGAGGAACAATATTTCTTAAAGAATAGAGCCAAAATAATGCAACATGAATTGGAGAAAAATCGAGGAAAAAGGGTCACTGATGAGGTCTACCATGCCTATGGTTCCAGGGCTCCGTTGCATAGCGAGTCAACTGATGTTGAGAATTGATTGGGCCACGTCAGCCACTACAAGACAAACCAAGCCAGAAATTATTTATTAATTCAAATTAAAAAAATGATTTTATCAATTTTTGGTTACAACATAAAAATCAGTTGTTAAATAATTTAATATTTGAATACAATTTTTATTTATTTTTTGAGTTTAAGTGTTGTATGCTACTTTTTATAGGTACAAATATAGATATATCTATGTTTTTTTTAATTTCTATTTTCTATATTATTATTTATTTGCATATTTTCTATATTTATAATTTATTTAAATACATATAATTATATTTTTCTGAATTAATATGTACACTTAAATAAATATGTATATTTATTATAAAGGTATATGTATATATATTTCATCTATGTAATTTTGTTTACTTGTTTATTTTATTGCAATTTTAATGGTTTTATTTTAGTTTAATTATGTATATGTAATTCATTTATTATTTACATAATTATAAAACAATATGATGATGAGAAAATAAAGAATAAATAAAATGATTATTTTATTCAGGTAAATTGCATAGTAGGGGTCCAAAACCTAACTTTTGCACCTTAACTCCAAATTGAATGAAACCACATTCATTAAATAGATAATTAAATTCTATATACAATTACAGTGAGTTTGGTTAATTTTAGTATAGTATCGAGAAGATACAAGTCTATAAATTTTTGATTTTGGTTTTTTATTATGAGTGTCTAGAGCTCACTGTGCATTATTTTTATATAAAATAAAATTTATTTTTTATACGTATTTTTATCTACAACTTTCATTTACAAAGTTTATTGACTTGTGTATACATAATAAAGAATAAAATATGTCCCAAATTGGGGAATTAAAAATTATGATTTTTATTGTATTTTTGGCCTTATCTCCCCTAACTTTATTCCTTATCGACCCAATCATCATGATGCCTAGGTATTGGGGTTTAGGGTCATTACATAGATATTTTATTTTATTTTATTTCTTTTCTTTTCTTTATTCTTTTATTTTGGCATTTACTGAGCTATTTTGTACAAAATTTTATAGTATAATTAATATATTTATCTTATTAAAAGATAATGATATATACATACATTTAGCTAGGTCTTAAAGGCAAAATGAAAGAATAAAGATGGTGAAATGGAGATTCTTCACCCCCTTATTCCTATAAGTGCAGAAAAGAGAAAGAAAGAACTTGGAACATTTTTTTTACTTTTAAACTTGTCTTATTAAAATCAAAGTTTGGAGCTCAAAAAAGATTTTTAGATTATTGGTTTGTTAAGAACCGCACTAAGGTTAGGAAATGTGACACAACAGACCTTAGGTTCCATAATCCTATCATCCAGTTCTCTTAGTGGTTAGGTAAGAGCCATCAACTCAGTCGCGTAGTCTTGTACTTTGAAACGACAGATTCATGTGTGTGAAATTTTCATCTCTTCCTAGACAAATCGCTGAACTATAAAAGAGTTTGTTCTCCCGGTAGCTCGTTCTCGTGGAGATAGATATTTCTTTTTAAGGTCAGGTACCATTGGTCTTTGAAACTTAGTGGGAGAAGAAAATAGAAGAATGGGGAAAGAAGTGGTAATTGACTGGTGTAGTCTCCATTCCCTTGTGAGCACGGTCAGTGTAACATAGTCTTCACCAAGAAGCAGGCTTTTCTTGAAAATTATATTTTTGGTGTAATTTTTTGTGTATCTTTTGAATTTTTCTTTGACTTTGCTTTACTCTTCATTCTTGCTTGTGCTTCGGCAGATATAATATATTTTTGGTCCACACATTTTTGGGGGTCTTGGGAAAAGTTACGCCAGCGGATCATTCCTCATCCGAAGCATTATCTCAATCCAGCCTCCAGTCTTTAGGTATCATGGATACTAGAAGAAGTAGGTTAGAGTACCAAATTCAACAATTCCCAAGAATGGTTCTTGAGCCACCCTTGACAAAGCAACCTAACATCGTCCTGACTTAGACTCCATGATTTTTCCAACAATACATCTGAGATGAGCTAAGTGTTAAGTGCAAGGTGTCTAGTCAAACCACCATCTTAAGATTCTTACTAATGATATGAAGGGTTCTAATTAGACACAACTCATGAACATAGTCTCAGGGAACTTAAAGAATTCAGTCAAGGTGACTGAAGTATCCCAATTCTAGTCCTTAGTGGGTTTCTCTGAAATTAAGTTTATTAAGTTCTATACCAAGCTCCAATCTTCATATTTTAATTCAGACTTGTTCACTTATCTAGATCATTCCAAAAAAAAATACAAATACAATATACAGTGCAAGAGAAAATCTTTTTATGGAGTTAATGTTTTGTTTTTGGAACTTTTATGGATTTTTTGGGAATGGTTTTGCAATTATTTTAGGATTTTTCATTTTGCAAAATTTATGGATTTTTTGAATAGAGGTTAGTAAAAGGAATATGAACAACTATTTATACGGAGTGCATCTATATTTAGAAGGGTGGTGGCGTATCTTACACAGGGAATTTATAAGATTTTATATAAAGGTTTTATACAATTTGTAAGGATTTTTTTGAGTTATTATTTACACCAGGTTATCAAAACATTTGAAAATATTTTGCAAACATTTTGAGAACTTAGTTTTGCAAATATATTTGGCAAATATTTTTCAAACATTTAAAAAGGTTGAAAATCATTTTGCAAATACTTCCAAACAGTATATAGAGATTTTTCAAAGTATTTTTGCAACCATTTTTCAAGTCATTTGTAAATAGATTTTCAAAAAGATTTTATTTACACAAATAAAATAGATCTTTACAAACAAAAGATTTTTTCAAAGATTTGAAAATATTTTGCAATAGTTTTCCAAATAGTTTTCAGAAGATTTTCTGAAGTATTTTCAACCATTTTTCAAAACATTTTACAAAACATTTTTAATGTGGTTTATTACTTGTATTTGGAAAGATTAATGTGTATTTTATTGATTAGATGTATTATTGCAAATATGAAAGTATGAGTTATGGCTAACGTATATACAGTGTTTGTACGAACCCCTATAATTAGGTTGCACAAGTCCTTATATATCAGAGAGAAAAAAGGAAGATATAACTCATACTAAGTATAGAAAAGTCTATACTACAACAACTAAAGAAGGAAAGAATGAGATGTTGACATCCCCCACTATAATATGATGAAATAATCCTAATTATAGCAAAGTGTACATAAGACATGGAGTGTCAAGGATGGTAATGTACAGAAGCATCAGCTCGACCTGTCTCCCCTTATATTAAGGATAAAATATCCCTAAGTAAAAAAAATTATCAAGAGTTGAGGAGATAGGTTAGGGATCAATGAAATGAATAACTCAGGGTGCTCACCCCACTATACCGGGGACAAAGTACATCCTATGTATAGCAATGATGAAAGGGTTGAACACCTTTCAGAACAAATACAAAATAGAAAAGAAAAAGAAGAAACGAAGAAAAGAAAGGAAGAAAACAAAAATTATTTTTTTTATTTTCTACACAAATGTCTAATCATTTGGACTCTGGGAAACCATCTTGAAACACAACTTCAATAGAATCATCAACGAACAGGAATATGTCATGCTCTAGATACAGCTTCAGCAACTGTCCATTGACCACGAATGGTTGTGCATCAGGTGACAATTCAAATACCAATAAAGTCTTGTTGTCATGCACATTTTTCATAATAAATGGCCTAGTCCATTTGATCTTCAGTTTCCTAGGAAAAATTTTCAACTTCGCATCAAACAACCAAACCTTCTGTCAAGGTTTGAAAGTCTTTCTACGGATGTGCTTATCATGTAATTTCTTGACTTTCTCTTTGTACATCAGGCTGTTGTCATACATGTAATCTAAATTCAAGAAAATGGTTCACTTATATTCTTTACTTCTTTCTTGGAATCAAGGTTGCACATATTTAATGCCCAAAGTGATTTATGTATTAACTTCATAGGCAGGTAACATGACATGCCATAAATGAGGCGGTACAGAGACATGCCGAGAGGAGTTTTGTATGTTATTTTGTAGGGCCAAAGAACTGAATCAAGCAAGTGTGACCAGTTCTTTCTGTTTGGTCGTACGGTCTTCTATAGTATAGTCTTGATCTCCCTATTGGAACATTCAACCAAGCCATTTGATTGAGGGCGGTAAGACACTAAAATACGATGCTTAATGCCACATTCTTTAGTCAACTTCTTGACCTCTTTATTAATGAAGTGGATCCCCCATCATATATGAGAATTTTTGGAATTCCAAACAATGAGATGATAATCTCCTTTAGGTAGTCACAGACAATGTAATTGTCTGAGCGGGGATTGCCTCTACCCATTTTCTAATATAATCAATGGCTAGCACTATGTATTCAACTGTTAGGGAATGAGCCCATAAAGTCAATGCCTTATGCATCGAGGACATCAGAAATTTGAATATATTTCAAAGGCATTGTGTCTCCCATACTGATTTTTCTGGCCATTATCTGATAATCAGTGCATTTTTTTACATAGTCATCATCATCCTTGAATAAGGTTGGCCACCGAAGGCCACATTGGAGTACTTTCATTGTCGTCGTCTTTCCATAATGGTGTCCACTGACTTCAAGCTTGTGATAGTGGTCTAGGACACCATTATTTCCTCTTGAGGTGTGCACCTCCTCCAGATGCAATCTACACCCTCTCTGAATAGATATGGATACTCCCACTTGTAAAAGTGAATGTCAGCCAAGAATTTGTAAATCTTAATCTCCAGTCAATCAGGCAGAGTCTTCTTGGATTCAAGATAATTGACAATGTCCGTGTACATTGGCAGAGAGGAGATAGACAACATTGCCTCATCTGTAAAGGTCTTAGTAATCAGAATGGATTCTCCTCTGGAGTATCTGCTTCAATGATTTTAGAAAGGTGATCTGCCACCACATTTTTGATGCCTGGTTTATCACGAATTGCCTAGTCAAACTCTTGGACTAGAATAATCTAATGAATAAGACAAGGGTTGGCATCTTTATTGTTCTGTAGATACTTAATGGTAGAGTGGTCTTTATAAATTATCACCTTGGATCCGAGGATGTATGATCTGAACTTTTCGAGGGCAAACGCTACAGATAACAGCTCTTTCACTATCATTGTATAATTATTATGGGTTTCATCAAGTGTTTTGCTAGTGTAGTCATTTGCAAATAGTATCCCATCTCGTCTTCCTCTTAAAAGAATACTAATTGTAAAGTCTGATGTGTCCATCATTATCTCAAAGGGTAGAGACCAATTAGGCGGCTAGAGGTCGAGAGCATGTGTGATCAAATCCTTCAATTGATTGAAGTATTGGAGGACATGATCATCGACCAGAAATTCGACCTTCTTTCCAAGTAGCTCAATCAACGATCACGTAATCTGCTAAGTCCTTAATGAATCGACGATAGAAACCAACATACTCAAAAAACAACTAGACTTGCTTGAGATTGGTGGGTGGCTCAAGTTTTGAAATTACATCCATTTTAGTTGTGTCGACCTCCATGCCACGCTTGGAGATGATGTGACCCATCACAATTCCCTCAGTCACAATGAAGTGACTTTTCTCCCATGAATGTAGGAGGTTCACCTCATAAGATCATTTCAGAACTCTGTCTAAATATCCAAGAAGTTGATTAAAGCTATCACCATGGATCGAGAAAGTCGTCCATAAAAAATTCAAGAAAATTGCTCACCATATTAGTAAATACACCAACATGCATATATGGAATGTCGAGGGCATGCTGTACATCACAAAGAACATTCGACAGAAGGTGTATGTTCTAAATGGACAGGCGAAGGTAGTCTTCTCCTTATCTTCTAGAGCGACGGTGACTTGATTGTACCCGGATTAGCCATCCAAGAAGCATAAATATTCATTCGCATCCAGTCTTTCAACTGTCTGTTCGATGAAGGGTAGTGAAAAATGATCTGTCTTGGTTGTAAGATGCAACCATCAATAGTCCACAGAGACGTGCCTTGAGGTTGGCACTTGGTTCGGAATATCTTCTCCTTTGTCTTTGTTGTCTATGGTAATCCCTGATTTCTTGGGCACTATATGCAAGGGACTCACCCATTTGTTTTCGGAGATGGGATAAAGAAATCCCGCATCACACCATTTTGTAATCTCTTTCATGACCACCTTCGACAGGTTGGGGTTCAATCTGTGCTAAAATTCCCGAGAGGGTTTGCTATCTTCTTCAATATATGTTTGATGTGAGCACGATCATGGATTTGTCTCATGGATATCCATGCTATTCCGCTAACTGCCTTGTGGTTTCTTTCAAGAACATCAGGCAGATGAGATTCTTGTTCTTTGGATGGAGAGAATTAATAATGACTAGATGCATATCTGGTTCGCCAGCAAGGAAGGAATACATCACGTTGGAGGGTGGAGGCCTGAGATTTGGGGTAGAAGGAGTCGACTTTGTGGTTACCTTATAAACTGTGGAAGGTATAAGCTCTTTCATTGTTAGTTTCCACCACCTGGCATTCAGAATCAGAATTCAGGATATCACACATATCTGTAATCATTCATCATAATTAGACAAGGAGGGTTGTTCAAAAATAATAATGCAATCATTAGAGAACATCTCATCATTGAAGACATTGGTGAATTCGATTGCGCTTTCCAAGCATTCCTACGAGGAGAAGAATGCCTATATCTCCATATTATCTAGGAATAAATCTGTGTCTATGATCTCAGCAAGAAAATCATAGTCACTTTGGTTATTTGGTTTAAGAGCTCTCGACACAGATGCCACTTTAGCAGGCTTCAGCTTAGGGACTATCGCAATTAGAACTTTATCACTATTAGAGCGGAATGTAATCTCTCTAGTGCCATAGTCTACCATTGCCTCGATGATTCAAAGGAACGACCGACTGAGAATCATTGGATTGTGGAGTAGCAGTGCAGAGGTGTTTATATCATGGGCAATAAATTCCACAGGGAATTGCATCCCTTGGACTGTGAGGATGGCGTCCCCAACATGCCCTAGACTGCTTGACGGATCTACCTGCAAATTGCATAATCATTTTTGTGGGCTTGAGCGATCCTACTACAAATTCTTTGAGCTAGTAAGAAGGTAGTAATTGATCTACGATCCACTATCAAGTAGTATGTGCTCAAAATCTTGATTAAAGGTTTGACATCACAAGGGTGGTTCTCCCTTGTATTTCTGTTTGCTCGAGAGATTGTTGATGGCATTAATAGTAGCCATGGCAAGAACGTGTGTCTCTAGTTTTATCGGTCTCTTTCTTCTGTTCAGATGCTTTGTAGTACATGCCTCTTTAAGTTCTCTTTTCACTACTGGCATGTACTCCATGGCTATCAACAAAGGCATTTCATGAAAAAGATTTTGTAATATGCTCACAATCTCATGATCAAACAAAGTATTTTTCAATTATTTTATTGTTTTTCTTTAATAGCTTGAGGAAAAGGAATATTTACATCAGAAGGAATTGAATGTTGTAAAATTGTGTCCATATTTCTTTTTACAGGTTGTTGACAAAGATGTTCAAAATCATCTGCATGTCATGGACCAAAAAATAGTGCAATCTTGGCTTCTTCAGCTGGATCTAGTTTAGTTATTGTTGTTGTGACTGGCTTCTCCTTCATTGGCATAGGTTCACCTTGGCTGCAGCTGTCTTTTTGTATTTTTGAATTTTCTTCATTTTTTTGATATTTTATATGATAATGTTGCATCCTAAAAATCTCTGTCCCCATAGGCTGGTATGGCTGAAGACTCACCTTTAGATGCTTTTCATTTTCCATTCGTAGTTGCAGACGCCTTGAGTGCCTACTGCTCATAAGTGTTTCAACATTAGATAAACAATATCATTTCTACATCACTCGGATTGAACAATTCAAACTACCGGCTTCTTGTGATAGAAATTATTTTAATCTACTTCAACTTGGGTCGGAATGACAATCATTGTGGTCATCAGGTCGTCGATCTTCTGGCCCATCTAAGCTAAGTTCTTTATTAGCTGGGCTAGATAATCAAGTAAATGGTTGACCGGAGCAACCTCAGAGGATTCTGTTTGATGAGATCGCTGACTTTGCTGATAGTGTAGAGGTTGCTGTTAGTATCCCTGAGAATACTAATGAGGAGAGGGAGAGAAGGGTATTGCTGGTAGGGATGGGAGGAGTATTGATGATACTGAGCAACCGGCTATTGGTGTTGGTGGTGGAAGTACCTGGACTATTCCTAGTAGTTGTTCTACCTCCATGTGTATCCTTGTTGTGGAGGTTGTTGGTGATGGTTCGGGCTGTGCTGGTAACTCAGCTCTCCTTGTTGATAGTGGAATGGCCTACTATCATTGTTTTGGCCCTGTGGTTGTTACTGAGGATGGGCCAGCTATTGATCATTACTCCAAATGCCATTCACCTCTTATATGTGTGGAGGACCAGTTGAAAAAGATCATACCCAAGCTCCTGTCCTACAACCACTGGATTGGTCTCTACCATTCGAGATCATGATGGATGCTTCCAATTATGCTATCGAGGTTGTGTTGGGAGAGTGACATGTTGGACTACCATTTCTGATTCATTATGCCAGCAGAACACTAGATGATGCATAAAAGAATTACAAAGTCACCGCGAAGGAGTTACGAGTTGTAGTGTTTGCGTTAGAAAAATTCAAGTCACATCTGCTCGGATCTAAAGTCATTGTGTATACTGACAACTCTGCCCTATGATACCTGAAAGAAAGAAGGATTTGAAGTCATGACTACTATATTGGATCCTTCTTCTCTGGGAGTTTGATTTAGAGATACGTAATAAGCCTAGAGTCAAAAATGTTGTGGCAAATCACCTTTCCAGAATCAATGAGATAGAAACTCGTGAACAGGAAATTATTCCAATTATTGAAGCCTTCCCAGATGAAGCTACCGATGCAATCACCTCTCTCCATTGGTAAAATATTGTAAACTATCTTGTCTACAAGGAAGTTCCTGAAGATTGGCCAAAATTGGAAGTGGACAAGTTCGTGTCTGAGATACATTTTATCATAGGGAAGATACTTGTTTTGTTAAGGTGCTGACTGTATCTGGCGAAGATTCATTCCTGAGGAGAAGAACACAAGTGTCCTGAACCACTGTCACAAATTCAAATATGGAGGACACCATTCCGAAAAGCGTACAACATCTAAAGTGCTTCAATGCAGCCTCTGGTGGTTGACTCTTTTCAAAGATGCTACTGACTATGTTAAAGGATGTACAGACTATCAAAAGATGGGCGGAGCTATCAGTTTATAAGACACCATGCCTCTCAAGTATATTAAAATATCAAGTGTCTTTGATGCATGGGGAATCGATTTTATGGGTCCATTTCCTAACAGTCAGATCTATGAGTACATTTGACTTGCTATCGATTTTGTTATCCGTTGGGTGGAGGCTATTCCCAATCGTTCCGCAAACAGTCACACAGTGTGTGGGTTTCTTAAAGATAACATCATTATGCAGTTTGTGATTCATAGGATCCTCATATCAGATGGAGGTAGCCACTTTATCGACAAAGAAGTGAAGAAGTTGGCTAAGGAGTATGACATTGAACACCATATCGCATCTCCTTACCAATCGTAGATTAACAGCTTGGTCGAATGTTCTAACAAGGAAATCAAATCTATTTTGCAGAAACTTGTACATCCTGATAGAAAGAACTGTTCACAGTTGCTCAACTCAATTATTTGGGCCTACCATACGATGTATAAGTCTCCTCTATAAATGTCTCCATGGCATCTTATGTATGGCAATCCATGTCACTTACCTGTCAAACTCATCCATAAATCACTATGGGCAGTCAATATATGAAACTTGGATAGAGAACAAGATGACATGAGCAAAAAACTTGACCAGAATTGACTATAGCAATTCAGAGACTGCATTTGACAATAACCTCAAGTATATAGAGAAAGTCAAGAGATGGCACGATAAGCATATCATATGGAAGACTATCAAGCTGAATCAGAAGGTGTGGTTGTTCAATGCAAAGCTAAAGTTGTTTCCAGGCAAATTGAAAAGCAAATGGTCAAGGCCTTTATTGTCTAAATTGTGCGTGACAATGGCAACATCATTATATCCGGATTGTCAGCTGACACACAACCTTTTGTCATGAACGGAAAGTTGCTGAAACCATAAGTTGATCATTATATGTTCTTGTCCATGGTAGACTCGGTACATGTGATGTTTGAGGATGAGCTGCCATATTCAAATGGATTAGACTCATGAGCTCCAAAAAATAACTCCTATTTTCTTCTTCTCTTCTTCTATTCTTTTTCTGTCTATTTTTAAATTATTTCCTTTTTCTGTCATCTCATTCATCCTGTTCTTCTATGTTATACTTAAGATATACTTCATACTAAGTATAGGAAGGATGAGTGTATTCGAGTTACTCTTCCTTTATTCTCTCACATGTCTCCCTAACTTGTTGATATTTCTTGTCTATACTTAGGGATATTTTACCCAAAGTATTGGGGGGGCAAGACGAGTCGTGATTCTTTTGTATATCCTCATCCTTGATCCTCCCCACTTGGTGTACAATCTGCTATAAATAGGATTAGTTGATCCTAAGTAAAGGGAGAATGATTGACTTCTTATTCTTTATTTAGTCATTGTGGTATAGACTTTCCTATACTCAACACGAGTTATTTCTCTCTTTGATCACTATGAGGACATAGCTCAAGCTAAGTATGGGGTGGTCGTATATACATTGTATATACTTATCCATAACTCATACTTTTGTATTTCCTAATAATAAGGCTAAAGAATTATATGGGTTAGAATATACAAAAAACAAACTATAGTAAAGTCTAAATTTTTCTCAAAATTCATTGTAAATATGATTAATAAATTGGGTTAAAAATGTTTTGCAAGATGGTTTGAAAAATGGTTGTAAAATATATTGAACAATCTTTTGAAAACTATTTGGAAACTTTTTGCAAAATGCTTTCAAACCATTCTAAAAACTTTTGTAAAATATTTGCAAAATTTTGTTTCATCTATTGGAATAAAATTTTTGAAATTTAGTTTGCAAATGATTTGGAAAAATGTTGTAAAATTATTTTGAAAAAATTATTCATACCTTTGAAAAATATTTGGAGAATGATTTTCATATTTTGTAAATGTCTATAAAAATTGTTTGCGAAAATATTTTCAAACTATTTTGAGAACCTTGTATATAATTAACAAAAACTTTTATAAAATTTCTTTATACAACCCTTGTATATAAAACCTATGAATACCAACTAACTTAACCTATATAAGGTCCCAGCGTAAATTCTTCACCCAATTCCTGTGAATAAGCATGCACTCCGATGTAAATATTTACGCATAATTCTTTCATTAACCCTTATTAAAACCCCCTAAAAGTTTTAAAAATTTCAAAGTACTATAAAAATCTGCAAAATGTTTTCAAAAAATGCATAAAAATTTACAAATTTTGTTAAAATCCTTAAAAAGTTCAAAATAAAAAATAGCTTCACAAAAAGATTTCCTTGCACCTGCATTTCCATTTGCATTTTTCCGAATGATGTAGATAATTTAACAAATCTAGGTAAAGTTTGAAGATTGGAGCTTAGTCTAGAACCCAATCCACTTAATTTCAGAGGAACTCGTTCAGGACTAGAATTGTGATGCTTCAAGTCACCTTACTTAATTCTTTAGGTTCCATGAGACTATACTCATGAGTCAGTTCAATATGTCTAACTAGAACCCTTTATGTCATCCTACAACTCTTGAGAAAGTGGCATCATTAAAGACCTCACACTCATCAATTGGCTTAACCCGGATGGATTGTTGAAAGATCTTGGAATCTAAGTCAGCATGATACTAGGTCGCTTTGTCAAGGGTAGCTCAGGAACCATTCGTGGGAACTGTCGGAACTGGTACTTCAACCCACTTCTTCTGGTAGCATGGACATTTAATGACTATAGACTAGATTGAAATAAAGCTTCAAATAAGGAAGGGTATGCTAGCACAACATTTTCCAAGATCCGAAAACATGGGCAGACCAAAAAAATCTATTGTGAAACAATAATGCAGAGCAATGCAATACAAAGCAAATATAAAAAAAACTCATGCGACAAATTCCAAAAATCTTAATCTTCCAAAAAACTTGCTTCTTGGTGAGGACTTGGTTACACTGGTTGAGCTTTACAAGGTAATGTGAATACATTGTTCCATTCCCACTTCTTTCCCCTTTTCTTCTATGTTCTCCCCCCTTTTCAGTAGTGAACTAGCATACACTTGGCATTAGAAGGAAATATATGTTTCTCTGAGGATGAGTTGCCAGAGGAGGAAACACTTGATAGTTCAATAGTTTTTCTGAGAAGAGCTAACATATTGACACACATGTTACTTATTATTTAAATGTTGCTTGAGTATGTGATTGATAAAGGTTATGACCAGACTATGAATTAAACTGGATAGAGGATTATAGAACCTAAGGGCTATTATGTCACACTTCCCAACCTCAATGCAGTTCTGAATGCACTAAAAATCCAAAGGTTTTAACAGAGCTCCAAACTTTGATTTTATCATGACAAGTTTCAAAGTAGAAATTATTCCAAGTTATTTATTTTTCTTTTCTTTTTTTTCATGCACTCATTGTCATAAGTTTTTGTTAGGTACTAGTAAATGCAAGTACAGGGGATGATGAATCTCCGCTTCATCGCCTTTATTCTTTCATTTTGGACTTAAATCCTTAGCAAAATGCATGTATATATTATTAATTTATACATAATAACACTCACTAATTGACCTACAAATATTGTATATATATATTTAATATCAAAATAAAAGAATAAAGGAGAGAAAAGAAAAAACAATGAAGTGTCAAAGACACCGAATGACCCTAGACTCTGAGACTCAGTCATCATGATGACTTGGTCGACAAGGAATAAAGTAGGAGAGATAGGGCATAGAAACTATACAGAAAACACTTAAAAACCTAAATTTGATTTGACAATAAATAGCCTTTTTGGGCCTTATTTTATTTTCCTACTTTTATACCTGAAATAATAAAACCTTCAACATAAAAGTTGTACATAAAAATCCAAAAAAATACAAAATTTATTTTACTCAAAAATAATACACAGTGTACCTGGGACACAGAATAAAAAGCCACAAACAAAGCTTCCAAGACTTGTATCTCCTCCCAACAGACTCAAAATTGATGAAACTCACCTTTATTGTCCATAAAATTTAATTATCTATTTAATGAAGCAGTTTTCATTAAAAATGGAGTTAAGAAACAAAATGTAGCTTTTGGGTCCCTATTAGACTATATACTTGTATATAATATTAATATATCTACTCTTTATCTTTCTACACTTCTTGAATTTTTATATATGTATAAATAATATATGAAATACATGTAAATAATAAACATAGAATAAACACATTAAATCTCATTAAAATAAATAGTGTATATAATGTATAGGTTATCTATACCTATATAATACATGTACTTTTTAATTTAGGTAAATAAATAAAATCAGAAAAATAAAATAATGTCTAAATGTGTAATTAAATTAGTTGTAAATATATAAAATATCAAAATATAATAATTAAAATAAAAAATAAGAAATAAAATACCTCAAAACATAGGTAAATATACCTATAAGTATAGTTGTAAAATGAATACCTAAAAAGTATCTTATAAAAAATAAAAATCCACCAAAAAATAGTACATAAAATAGTAAATAATTTTCACATTTTAAGTTCTTTTAATAAAATCATTTATTAATTCTTATTGAATTTGCAATAATTTTTATTTAATCTTTGTCCTGTAGTCGTCCTACATGGACCACTCACTAGGAGGGGACTGTTGACTTCGGGTCAACAACCCCTTCTCTCCTCCTCAAGCACTAGGCAGTTTTGAAAATGTCAAAACCCCTGATTTCCGCCTTTTTTCTTGCTTGAACCAATGATTGTTTTGCCTTGAGCTCTGAATGAACTCAACGATTTTATCTCCATATTTCACAACGTACTATGAGGATCAATCAATCCTCTTCTTGAAGGCAAGATCTTTGTTGGAAAACCCCTTCTCCACACTACCTATAAATAAATCATGTCGCCTTCAATCCATTTTTTATCCCCTTCACCCTCAGTAACTCCAAGTTTGAGCTTGTTGGTGAGAGCAGCAAGCTCGCGAGAGTTTTGGCATTGATAAAGAACGATCGGAGCTGGTAATCCATCTCGTCAGATTAGCCACCCACGACGCTTCTTATGCTCCTTGTATGAACACGTTACAACTGCTTTTTGTAGCATTTTCATGTAGTTTCAATACAACATCTTAGTGTATCCCTTAGTTTAATCATTCAATTAGTAGCATAGTTCAATTTCCAACAAATCAATTGTTGGGGCTTCATGCTCCAACATGAAATCATCATGAACCCGACAATGTTTCCACCCATATTTGCGTCCATTTCGTCCCCCTTTAGATTCTCTACTAAACCCCCATTATTTCACCCTCGATTCTGCACGAATTGAGGTCAATTGAGCTCCCTTCTCCGCCACTTCATCAGAGCTCCTCACTCCACCTCATATCACTTCACTTCCACCAAATAAACACCCAAACAACTTCATCGGAGTCAACCAAGAAGGAGAATCAAAGGAGCCCAACTGCTGAGTTCTTCAACATTCTTGCATAGTAGAAGTAGTCATCAGATTGAAGGGCTGCGCCAATTTTATTGATAGATGTTGAATCTTTTGTGCCTTCCACTGTCATATCTCCATCGAGATCTAATCTTGATCATCCGACGACAAAGCAGTATCAGTCGTTCGCAGGCTGCCATGTGTATAAGTGTCTCCATTAGTGGTGTCCATTGGTGTGCCTATTTAGGGTATTTTGCTTCTAATCCCAGGAATGTTTGTACTTATTTTCTAGTATTCAATATTTCATTTATTACGTAATTTATTTTGTAATATTTACATTCAAACCCATATATATGCTAGATATTGCTCTTTGGTCTATGCAAGTTACCTAACAAAAGTCCACACTTGAGGCAGGCATTTTGTAGAGTTACCCTTATGGGTTTAATTATTTTAGTTCTTCCTAAAATTTAAAAATTATTGTTATGTTTTCTGATAAATTGCATGAAGTCCCTTGTATTTATTTTTATTTGCAAAAATGCCCCTTCTATGCTTGTAATTTTTTATGCATTTTCTATTTTTATTAAATAGCTCATGTGTTGTAAAAACTATGGGAAAATAATTGTAGGAGTTTGACCTATTTCTCACTCACGCCTCATTTCCATTTTAGCATTTCCACGAATTTTTGCCAATAATTAAAAATCATTTAGGAGCTAAATTTTCTCTGTCTAGATAGAAAATTACAAAAAAATAGAAAACCACATTTAAAATTTCAAAAAAATAGAGTGCATTTATTACTATAATTTATATATCATGACCAAAAATCACAAAAAATACAAAACAAAAACAATAAAAATTGAGAAGGCCTAAAATCCCATAAAAAATCAATAACAATCTTAAAATTTCCTAAAAAATAGTTTCTACTATATATTTTTATTTATATGAATATGTATATATTAAAAATAGTTTTGGGAATTTTGGCACTTAATATCTATTGTTAAAACCCAACTTAATTTGATATATTTATTATAGATACTATTTTATTTATTTAAATCAATTAAAAATATCTAACGATTAGTAAAAATTATAAAAAAAATAACAAAAATACAGAAAAACTTGAAAAATAGAAGAAAATTTAATTTTTGAAATTTAAATTTTATATAGATGTATTTCAAAATATGAAACCATATAAAGACTATATATTATAATAATTATATACTTGTTATTATTACTTATAAATACATAATATATATTTAAATTCTTTAAAAAATAAAAATGATTGTTCTTGTTGGTATTCCCTATATTTTTATATTTATTTATTACATATATATTATATACAGTATTTATAATATACATAGTAGTTGTATATATATGTATCCATATATTATATCTTAAAAAAACTAAAATCTTGCAAAATATAAAAATGGAATACAAATTTAAAACTAAAAATAAAAAATGTAGAATATTAAAAACCCAGAAAATCAAATAAAAAAATCTCACAAAAACACCTAAGTAGGTTGCTTATTTGCCTCTACTCCCCTTTCCTCTCTTTGGTTCGACACTCTACATACTTATATACTATACACTTATATTTTGTAGAGTTAAAATAAAAAATAAAATTTGATTCACTTCACTTTGATTGCTTCGTTCATATTACACGGGTTAATTATTGTTTGACTTTGTCGGTCTTGTGAGCGATCACCTCAGTGACTTGTGCTCCAGCCTTGTTGGAATACCAGACCCTAGCAAGATCCTAGTCAACAAATGGGATCGTTGTCGGGGACTGTTGGCTTCGGGTCAACAACCCCTTCTCTCCATCTCGAGCTCTTGGCAGTTCTAAAAATGTCATAGCCACTGATTTCCACAATTTTCCCTCTTGAACCAATGATCGTTTTGCCTTGAGCTTTGAATGAACTTGAAGATCCGATCTCCATGTTTCATGTCGTACTTTGAGGATTGATCGATCCTCTTCGATCAATTCAAGAACTTTGTTGGAAAAACCCCTCTCCACTTTGTATATAAATAAATCACCTCACCTTGAAACCATTTTTGATCTCCTTTCACCCTATGTAACCCCAGTCTTCGGATGATTTGATCTTGCCTTTGATAGTACCACACTCATGGGAGTTTTGGCATGGAGAAAGAATGACCAGAGATGGTGATACAACTCATTAGAGTACGTTTCTGCGAAGCTTCTTCTACTCCATGTATACACAGGTTAGAGTTGTTTTTCTTTGCATTTTTATTGTAGTTTCAATTCAATATCTTAGTTTAGACCTTAGTTTAATCATTCAATTAGTGGGATAGTTTAGTTTCCAATCAAATTGATTGTTGAGGCTTCGTGCTCTAGCAGGAAATCATCAGGAACCAGGAAATATTTCAACCCATATTCACCTCCATTTCAATCCTCTTCACATTCTCTGCCAAACTCCCATCATTTCACCCTCGATTTTGCATGAATCGAGGTAAAACCGAGCTCCCTACTCCACCGCTTCATTGGAGCTCCTCACTCCGCATCATCTCACTTCCCTTCCACCAAATAAATGCCCAAGCAGCTTTGCCAACACACCATCTTTCTATATATGCAGGAACCAATGTTTGCAAGTCCCATCTAAGGGGTTGCCAACTCGAGACAATAGCTCCATCTACCCTTGTGCTCTAGGTCCCTATCGAGGGGTCCCAAACCATTTTAAGCATATCAGCCACTACAAACCACATCTACGATCATTATTAGCCTCTAAGAAGCAAGAATAACCACTAGAGCAAGCCAGGAAGGAGAATCCAAGGAGCCCAGCTAGCGGTTATTCTTCGGAGTTCTTCCAAGTGCATCCAAAGTCGTCAGAATAGAGGCAAAGCTCCAGCACTCCAGGAGCCATCCGATGGACGATGTCCCCCATCATCGGATCAGGCTTTGCATTTAATCCCAACCGTCCATCACCGAAGCAATCGACAAATATCAGCCACTAGATAACCATGTGGAGCAAGTAGTGTCATCCGATTTGCACCTTCAAGGTGTAATTTATTAGTAACGCCTCATTTTTATATTTATAGTTAAGTCTTGTGATTATTATGTGAAGTCCAAAAAGTTTTGTAAAAAGTGCATCGGGCCCTTTGAAATTCTCCGAAATTGCAATCAGGTCCTTTACCAAGTCACCGCACGTGCCATGTGGGAGGGACCTGGCTATATGGCACCCAAGCCCTCCCAGCTTGTGGTATTTGTATATGGTCCTGGAACTTGTAGAACAACGTTATATTTTGGTACATTTTACATTGAAACCCTTAAGGTGTATTTTTATTGCAAAAATAGCCCTACTAGATTGTTTATCAATATTTATGCTTTTCAATTTTCATTAAATAGCTACAATGCCTTATAAATTTTGAAAAAAATATCGTAAAGCCTTACATGATGATTGTTCATGCTATAAATTTTGATACATTTTTCCATTTATTAAAAACCATTTAGGAATTATTCCTTATTTATATATAAAATTCCAAAAAATTATAAAACCTACTATAAAATACTAAAAAATTAGAGTATGTTTATTATTATATTTTATATCTCTAAACAAAAAATCACAAAACAAGAAAGCTTAAAAATTTGAAAACTTATCAAACCCTATAAAATCAGTAAAATTTTTGTAAAATCCAAAAAATAGTATTTTTATTTTTATTTTTATAATCTAATTTATATTAATAATAGTTTTAGGAATCTTTATATTTATTATCAATTTTTAAAACCCAAGACAATTAGGCTTATTTATCACAGATAAAGATTTTATATATTAAATACCTTAAAAATACCTAACAATAGAAAAAAGTATCCACATAATCACATAAATAGAGAAAAATATTAAAAATAAAAAAAACAACTTATTTTTAAAATTTTGACTATATATATTATATTAAAAATATATTTGTCTGCAAATACCATACATACTTTTAATACATTAATACTAATCCATATTATTATCAATTATAAATATAATATATATTTTAAAACCTTTAAAAAATATTGTCCTTGTTCGTATTTTCTAAAATTTTAAACATATCTATTATATATCTTATTATTATATCTATTTTTGGTATTATTATTCTATATATCTACATATTATCTATTTAAAAACAAAAGGAGCTAATTTTTTTGCAAAAATAAAATATATATTACATTAAAATCCCACAAATATAATTAAAAACAAACACACGCAAAAACACCTAAGTATGTTTCTCCTTTGTCTCTAGTCCCCTTTGCTCTTTGTGGTTTAACACACTGAATACTAATACACTATACACATATATTTTGTAGAGTTAAAATAAAAAATAAATTTTGACTCACTTCATTTTGATTTCTGCATTCATATTGCTTAGGTTGATTGTTATTTGATTTTGTTAGTCTTGTGTGCAGACGCCTCAAGGACTTGTGTTCCGACCTTTTTGTAATACCAAACCCTAGCAAGATTGTAGTCAACATATATTCATTGTTCAATTTATTTCTCACAAAGAATAATGTATTAAAAATACAAAAAGAGGATTTTATTTCTTATATGCTTATTAAAATCCCAAAAAATATCAAAACACTTCTAAAAATTCCAAAAATATATTTTTGGTATATTAATATATATCCTACCATATATCCAAAGTCCCTAAAAACATAAATAAAAAACCTTAAAAATCACAAAACCCTAAAATAATATAAAAGTTAGTAAAAATAAAGTTAAAATCCAAAATATTGTTTCTATCTTATATTTTTCCTTATTATATATAGTATATATTAGAAATAATTTTGAGAATTTTTGAGCCAATTATGTATTTTTAAAACCCAAAAAAATCAGTAATATCATTTTCTTCATTTTTTTTACATTTTAAAAATTTTAAAAATATATAAAAATTCCAAAAAATATCAAATAAAAATTAACAAAAATAGATAATAAATATTGAAAACACAAAAAAAAAATACTTTTTGGGATTTTAACTATATTTATTTATATTTAAAAATGCAAAATTCTATATCTAATATTTGGTCTATATATTACCTATATTAACTATAATATCATTATTATATATATATAATATTTAAAAAATAAAAAAGAAACTAAAAATTTGCAAAACTAAAATTAAAAAAATAAAAATGTAGAAATATAAAGAATAAAAAACAATTGAAATCCATAAAAATAAATATAATTAAAAACAACAAAAAATAAAAAAAAGGCTAAAAAGTACAATAAATATTAATATTATTAATTATTAATATTATTTATTATGCCTATCCTCTGTTGTTCTAAGTGACTCAACCTCTACACTTACATACTAACCCATATTTTCTAGATTAAAATAAGTTTCATTCTCGCATATTTTCATTAGTATATATTATTCATGTGTTGGTTGTTGATTTAAGTGACTAATAAGGTAGTAAGTGTCGTGAGAGAGACTGACACAGAGTTTGTCGGTCTGACTTGTATGACACCATAGGACCTCCAAGACCAGACGTTAGGAACCCAAAATCAATCTCTGAATCAAATAGCATCGTTGCTGGGGGGCAACACATAGGAAAGTGTATACATAGTCTCTTTATTTCTTATGTCTTTATATACTTTTAAATATTTATTTATGTGTACTAATCATATCTTCTGTTGAATTTGTTCCCAAGGGATTTTAACAATATGTATTTATATTTAAAAATGCAAAACCCTATATCGAATATGTGGTCTATTGATGAATACCCATTCATGACTCTTTATTCTTTTATTTTAGCTACAAAACCTATGCAAAACACATGTATATTCATGTAAATAGCATAAATTACCATCCAGCATGCATTGCGTAAATATGTAGATTTAGCATGTTTTTGTGCATAAAAAAAATAATAAATAAATAAAATAAAAAGAGGGAGATATTTAGAATAAATATTGAAGGACCTAATCCCAAGGGAAGGCTCAGCATGGGCCTGACCGCAAAAGAATCAAAGTAGAGAGAGATAGGGAAGCTCAATTGTGTGTACATATACCTATATATAAATAAAATTATTTTCCACTTAATAAAAATAAAAAATTGGGTGTGTATTTATTTGTATATATTCGTAAATATAAAATTAAAATACAAATGGAGAAAATAAAAGAAAAATAAAAATCCCCTTCATCATTGTACATAGACCATGTATATAGCATAATATATCTATTTATTTTCTTTTTGTAAATAAATAATTAAAATGCAACAAAAATATTTTCACATTCCATATTTCATGATGTAAATAAATAAAATAAAAATTAGAAAAAAAAATAAAATGAAAAGAAATAAAATCAAAATCAAAATCCACCGTGTATATATATTGTGTACAAATGTAAATATACCTATTTATTTCACCTATGTAAAAATTTAATAAAAATAAAATAAAAATACACTTTTATTCCAAATTTTATTCTATAAATAAATAAAATATAAAATTGGAATAAATGTATAAAATTAAAAAATTAAAAATAAAAATTTCATATCGTACATACCTATATATAATAATAATATATTGTAAATACATTATTTTTATTTCAAAAAAATAAAAAAAATGACAAAAAATAATTTAAAAATAAATAAATATTTTTCATGTTTTAACTTTTTTGAAATTCGATCATTTATTATTTTTTCTTGAATTTCCAAATAATTATTAAATGCTGGATTCCTATTGGTCCACGGGGGATGTTGACCCCTGGTCAACTCCCCCCTGGACCTTTTCCCTGCGGATCCCGCGTCCGACCTGACATTCTCTGATTTTTCCTGACGCGATCCGACACCCAAACATCCAAACCCCGGGCTCCATTTGATCCTGGCTGATCCAGGATTCTCGCCAGGGGATCTACATAGGGATCCGTGCTCTGAATTTCTCGCCCGATCCTCATCTAACCGGACCCTTAGTGGTATATAGTTGAACCTCCGTAGCGCTTTTCATGCTATCCTTCGTTGTGCCCTTTTGTCCCGGGAGCTCCACCTTACTACCCAGAGTGACAGCTGCGCGAGTGAGGTGTCGAAGTGAGGGGAGAGAGCCTCCAGCTATCGATCCGGCGACTCTTGCCGCCGTGCGGCGCCGCGGGTGCGCCAGAGCCTCGGGCCCCGACATCCCTTCGAGGCTACGACCCAGAGCTTCTTGAGCTCATCCCCAGTCGGCTCCTGTCATCAGGTAGACCCGATACCCTTCTGTACATCGTCCATTTCGATTTTTGTCTTTTCGCTCCGCCAGCTCCGCCCTAGTGGCCGGAGCTCCGCCATTCCCCCCTACCCGTACCGATACCCTCGCGAACTCATCGCCATCCTTCCTCCACGATCTGATCATCTTTGTCTTGACCACCCGAGTAAGGATCGAGCTGGGCTCCTTCCGTTGCCTTCGCCGAAGCTTGCACCCGCCCCCCACATCCATTTTGTGAATAACCCCCATCGAAGCACTCCTCCGAGCGAGACCTATCTTCTGCAGGTGAATAAAGAGCAATACCCCCCTTGGCTGAGCTTTCACGCCTTCGTCGGAGCTCCTCCAGGTTGCTCGTCCCTCGCCGGAAAATCTGACCATTGGATGCTACATCGGAGGTGACCACCCGACGCGAACCGCCATCGCGAGCAGGACCACCCTCCCTGATCATTCATCGACGCCACGAGGAGTTCTTCCTCATCTATTGCCAGCCGTCGGATTCACTTGCTGCTCCAGATTATATCCTCGTCGTCCATCCTCTGCGGTGTCAGACCGTCAGATCGTGGTCTGACGGACACGAGCCAACCACGTTCGCCCGATCGCCTCCACTGTTGGATCGTCAAGGCGGCTGCACCAGAGCCGTACATCCGCAGCCAACCCCGCCTCGACATCTGGCGCCTCACGTGCACCGTCACGCGCCTCGGCTGGGTAATTGCACCCGTACCCTGCAGTTTCTTGTTGTTCTAGTTTAGTTTAATAAATAAATTTTAGCTCTTGGACATATTACATTTAGGTCCTTAATGTTTCTGTTAACTGCATTCTCGTCCCTGCCAATGTGATACACGTGCTTCGTCACGTGCTCTTTGGACATTTTGCATTGTATGGGCTCGTAGTTTCTGTGTGTTATGAAATGAAGTTTATTTTCTGATATTTACATCCATGCCCCGTGAATGCATTTATTCAACATGTGCTGAATTAGTTGGGTATTTTGCATCTTATTCCCTGGGCTTTTAGCATGTGTTGCTAATAAGCCCCTAGAACTAAGTTTTCTTACATATAGGTCCCTCCGTGCCTTGAACACGTGCGTCGCACGTGGAAACTTGGAGTTTTTGCACGAGGGACCACAAACTTTCTGGATTTGTTACTGTTGAGCCCCTGAAGATACCTTTTTTACAAATAGATCCCTATGCACTGTGAGCCCTTGTGCTATTTAAATAAAATATCAAACTAAGTCCAAATCGCGTGAAAATTGGATACATGGCTCCTGCCACCGTGTAAAATTTTCACCAAAAGTTTGGTACATTTTTGAGGTGTTTTGCTATTTTTAAAATTCAAAAACTGTTGTTTTTGTGACTGACCAGATTAGAAAAGCATAAAAAATATTAAAACTGTGTTAAAAATTCCAAAAAAATTAGTATTTGATAGTTTTGTTGAGTTTGAATTTCTGTGCATTTTTGTCTATTTTTGGATATTGAAAAACCTTATAAATTGAAAATCACTTAAAAACTTATAAAAATTCTAAAAAATTATAGAAAAACCAAAAATACAAAATCTTTTTTTGATTTTTCTTTGTTGATTATATTTGTCATTAAAATTACCTTCATGCTTTTATAGATCAAATTGACATTTTAAATTGATCTTTCAAGCCTGACTGGACAACAGCTTCTTATTTTTGCTTTCTTTGATTTTTAGAAAATTCTATAAAAATTATAAAAATCTGAAAAATTCACCAAAAATAGTAAAAAATCTAAAAAACGTAAAAATATTTTTGTTTGAATTTTTGAAACTTTCTAGAGTGTTGATATAATTTGTTGATTATGCTTGTTTTTGACTTTTTCCTATTTCCCTTTATTATTAAAAATCCGAAAAAATATAAAAATAATTAAAAACCACCAAAATTATTTGTTTTTGTTCTATTTTCTTTTCTGACTACTTCGTAGGCTGCGAGGTCAACTCGTGCTCCCTGATTCCGACCCTGGGTGCTATACCAGGTTAATCACATAGCAGGACCGCTATTTCGGTTTTGATTGATTTTTGTCTTTTTGATTGGTGGTCTGATTTTGTTTTCTTGATTGAGCTTTGAGCCCCGAGTGACTGAGGTCACAACGACCTTAGTGATATATTTAACTTAGTCTATCAGGCAGCTCATCAGAATGGCGAAGTTACCGGGGAGCATGACTTAGTAGTCGATTTTATTTTCATTTTATTTTCTTTTGATTTTCGCGGCTTTCTGTGGCTTTTTTTTCATCCGTGGCTTTTCGCGGATTTTTATTTGTCTTTTATTTTCATTTTCTTTTATTTTATTTTTGGTTGTTTTGAGTGTTTATTTTTATTTCCCATTTTTACACATATACCCTGTTTTGTTTATTTGCTTTGTTTATCTGGTTTGTAACACTCTTGTTGTTTATTTGTGAGGGACCAAGGACCAAGGCAGCTCCTCTCGAGGAGCCGATGCAACTGCAGGAATCGGAGTCGGCTCCCTTCTACACGGAACCGCAGGAGAGCGCGAGGAGGCAGCAGGAGTGCGAGAGTAGTGTATTAGTAGCTTAGTTTTATTTTCGGCAATTAAACTGTTGTAATAATACAAGGACAGGACAGACAGGCACTTAGACTCTCGGGGTCTGTTTCACCGAGCACCGGTGTGCTCGGGGGACTCCATCGGCTTTTTCGCGGCTTTTTACGTGGCTTTTTATCATTTATTTACTGCCTTTGTTTCTCGCGGATTTCAGCCCTAGCTTAGGATTTTTACTTGATTGCGCCGTAAAAAATAGGATCCAAACACCTAATAATTTGCCTGTACCGATAGACCGTTAATTGGACTAACAAAATAAATAAATAAAAAGACTACATGGTCACTTGAGGGGTCCCACGCCACTAGAGGTCGTATACAGCGCTGGCAGAACCCGTTGTGGCAGGCACCGATCGGCATCCGAGACCGGACACCGACCCCTCCTGTTGACCATTTAGCCATTGTTCTTTTGAGTAGAACTGCTTGTTAGGGCCTGGATTTCCGCTTGCATCATTTAGGTAGTTTTAATTCTTTCTTTCAATTATGCACGGATCATATTGCATGTAGACTGCTGGAGTCAGGTACGCCTTCTACCTCATGCATGCATCATTGATTTCACACGCATGGGTTTTTCGACTTCTCCCCCTGTTTTTGGACTTAAATAACCAAGAGAACCGAAAAAATCTTTAGGCGATTGCTTGCTTTGAAAAAAATACCTAATAATCAAAACCATAAATTGGGACTGCTAACTCAACTTGACCCTAAAAGACACTCACCAAAAAATTTTGTCTTAGGGAGAGCAACACCCTCATTGTCTGGTTTGCATGTGCGAGAGAGTGACCCGCACCCTAGGATAGAGCCACATCTGGACCCCTTTTAGACTACTGCTTCTGAGCTAGTCGTTCTCCAGTGAGGATCGCTCCGGTCTCCGGTAAAGCGGACCGCGATATCCTTAACAGAGCGAGCTGATCGGGTAGCTGGTAAATGGTCCGCGGCTTGTACTGGCTGGGAAAGATCTAGTTCAGAATCGGGACAGTCTCCTGGGGGAATCGGATTCCCAACAGGACACGTAACCGCTCTGCTATCTTGACTTGATCACCTAATAAAAACTGACAAGATAATTGACCGAACTCTTATGGTCTTCAGCTCGCGTTGAGTAGGTGAATCCGGGGTTTTTGTTGCTCATCATAGTTGTTTCCAGATCCCATCCGCCCGACTCACCAGATCAAGATGATGGGCAGAAGGTCCCTTAGGAAGCCTCTGGCTGCACCGCTTTTCAGCACTCTCGCCCATTCATCTAGGTTAGTTCGCGAGAGCTGAGACCCGCTCTCCGAACCTGAGTTCAATTCCGCCATGTTCCCCCACGACCACCCTTCTACCATTCCTGAGATGCCAGTGCCCGATGAGAGACCACAGTCAGATTTATCGGCACCTGAGTTTGGGTCTTTTGCCTTTGTAGAGACCATGGCCTGCAGCAACGACGACTGCACCGGAGGTCACCGAGCCGAGAAAACATTCATCATGGACCAGGGTGCGATCAACTCCACCCTGGTCGCCTCCCTTGAGACAGTACAGCAGCAGTTGAGGGATTAGGGTGCCGTTATGATTGAGATGAGGAGAGAGATGGAGCAGATGAGAGTCGAGCGCGACCAGCGCAGGCCCGGAGACGGACCGAGGAGACCCGACGATTTGCAGAAGCCGCAAAAACCGTAGCAGTAGTCGCCGCATCAGCGGCAACACCAGACCAGCCGAGACCGATGCATGAGTTGCACAACCCCGGGTCGACTTTGACGCATCGTTGGGTAGTACTTCCAGCCATCGTATGGGACTTCAAGTTCCCCCCGAACACCTTGCAGCTCCTCCCCCGGTTCCATGGGCTCTCCACTGAGGAGCCCCATCTTCACCTCCAGGAGTTTCTGATGATCTGCAGCACCGTCCACGACCGTCAGGTGGACGAGGACACCATTCGCATGATTGCCTTCCCCTTTTCACTGACAAATAGAGCAGCCACCTGGTTGAAGCATCTGTGGAAGTTTGTGTACACCTGGGAGCAGCTCCGCACCGAGCACTTGAACAAGTACTATCCACTCGGGCGGACGAACGTAGCGAGGGCCCTGATCAGCAACTTCTCCATGTTCCCCAATGAGCAATTCCACAAGGCATGGGAGAGGTTTAGAGAGCTTACCGACAGATGCCCGCACCACGAGATCTCGAAGCCGAACTTAGTTCAGAGATTCTTTTGCGGGCTGACACCAGAGCTACAGGTCCTGGTGAATGCTTCATGTGGCGGGTCCTACTTCGCCAAGGACGAGGATCAGGTCTGAGCCATCTACGAGGAGATGGCCGAGAACTATACAGTGATGTCCCAGACCCAACTCTACACACAGGGACGCCCCCAGCCACAGACCGTGCAGTACCAGAGGATCGCACGGGTCGACATCGGTCCTTACACTTTGTCACCGACAGCCGCACAGGCTGAGTCCACAGCCGCCGACATGGGCATCATCAGTGAGAAGCTAGACCGGATGGAGATGATTGAGAAAAAGCAGTGCCAGGGTATCGCGCAGATGGAGTAGATGGCACAGACACTGAGTGACTTGAAGACACATATCATGTGTCTCCAGGAGGCACAGACGGCTTCACAACCCCATCTTCAGTCACGAGCAGATCCGAGTGGCAGCGGCAGCTCGTCCTAGTGCTCCAGCACCAGTCAGCCTAGACAGGTCCATCTTGTACATGCGGAGCTTTACCAGCAGCCGCAGCCCTACTACCAGTCACCACCATCCCCAGACACTCAAATGGTGGTTTACCAACCGGATCAGCCTGTGGCCGTACTCCCTCCATCCACCTACGAGCAGGAGCCGTTGATGGACGTCAACAGGATTTGGTACGACCGTCCCCAGCCCGGTATCTGACGAGACCATACTGGATTCTGTTGGTCAGCCGGAGGTGCTAGTTCCCAGCAGCAGCCTCCAGTTCAGGGTGGCCAGTATGGCCATCAGCGAGATCACCAGCAACAACAGCCCCCAGTACACCAGCAGCAGCAGCAGTCATTCCAACCCCATCCACAATAGTATGGTCCTCGTCCCTATCAACAGGGACATTGTTGGAGGCGTGATCACCCTCAGCAGCAGTATCATCTCCAGCAGTACCCCTCTCACCCGCAACACCAGCCACAGCAGCATCCTCACTACCAACGAGGCCACCCGTCAAGTTCTCATAGGCCATCCTATGAGAACCCCGCCTTAGACGATATAGCCCGCCTCTTGACTGACCAGCATGCTACATTTAGACGGAAGATGGACGGGTTCCACCAAGAGATGTGGGAGATCGTGAGAGGGAAGGCCGCTATACCTGCCTAGATTGAGCCGAATCAGAACAACCTCAAGAGGAAGTCTGAGCAGGTAGATTTCACAAAGTATGCCACTCCAAGTGATTCTTTTGGTGATATGTCTGCCTATCTCTTTGATAATGACTTTGTCACACTTAGGAGCGGTAGGATGCCAGCAGGCAGTGCCTCGTCTGAGAGACACCCCCAGGCCACTTCCAGAGCGCCAGGCGAGGAGGAGCGCGGTACTGATGCCGCGAGAGATGATGACGGTGGTGTTGACACCACCATGGATGTTGATCTCACCAAAAATACTGATGTCGTCGATTCACCAGATGGAAGAGGTGGTATTGATGCCACCATTATTGCCGAGCCAGAGCGTGGTGCTGATGCCGCGAGTCGACCTGCCGAGGGTGGTGCTGATGCCATCGTTTCTACTTCTGCTAGTCCTGTAGTCTTTCCATCTATTCATGTATCTCAGGACTTATCTAGAAATAATGGAAAGGGTTTATTTTCTTCTGATCCACCTGTGGTGCTTGATGTATTTGTGGATTCTGCCGGACTTGAGTAGCCTAGACCCTCTCCTAGTCCTTCATCTGAGAAGGACCCTGTGATCCCCTTCCCAAGATCACTTCACATGGGAAAGTTGAAGAAAATAGAAAACCCCAAAAAGAAGTAGCAGGAAGAGTTCTGCCAGCAGATGATTGACAGATTTCACAATCAGCTGACTCTTCAGGAGGCCTTGGAGCACATCCATGTACTCCAGCGATCGCTCAGAGACAGGACCACGGTTAGGAGGAAGAGGAGGAACCATCAGTCTGAGATCCATGTGCTTACCCGGGCCACATGTTTTGCGATTCAGAACCGTCTGCAAGCCAAGAGGCCAGATTCAGGAGGCCCATATGTCAGATGCCATATCCGAGAGTAGAGGTTCGACCACACTTTATTAGACAGCGGTTCTTCGATCAACCTACTTTCGGCAGCCCTTCTCGACCTCTTCGAGTTGGGCACTCTACAACAGAGCAGGACAATCCTTCAGTTTGCTGATCGATCTGTCAAGAGGCCGAAGGGGTTGCTGAGGGACGTTGTCATCACGATTCAGGGCCTGCAATTCCCCGTGGACTTCGTTGTGTTGAACATGGAGATCCCTGAGTCAGTGACCAATACCTCCATCATTCTAGGTCTCCCATTCTTGGCCACATCCAAGGCAGTGACCGACCAAGATAGCGAGAAGGTATACTTTTGCGTCGAGGGCGAGAGTGTACAAATAGAGACGGTCGAGGACATCAGAGTCAGAGATTCATCATGCTCAGATCCGACCACAGATTCAGAGCAGACGACAGATGCAGCGCCAGACATCCACCATGACTGCGATTTTGTGATCACTGACGATGAGGCAGTTTGGGCAGACCCAGATGCACAAGCCATCCTCTCACCTTCAGAGTCCGCTGATGCAGAGACGCCATCATAGGAGAGCTTGGAGAGCACATTCATGGTCTAGGATACCTTTGAGGCAGCAGAGCCGGGTTTTGACCGCGAGACAGAGTTTTTCTGTGATGATGATACAGATCCCTCGGAGTCAGATATTGATTGGGCAGAGTTTGATGATCTTATACCATGTCTGACTTCCACTGAGCCTGCATCTAGGGAGGAGGTAGATGCCATGCAGAGCAGAGACAATCCAATAGAGAAGCCTTCTCCAGAGTCTGATTATGAGCGAGAGTTTCCGTTCTCCCATGCGGATTTGGCAACATTCACTCAGAGTTTTCAGAGGCCAGATCCACCAGCACCTACTTGTCCAGAGCTGAAGCCACTTCCTGCGTCGCTGAAGTATAGGTTCCTTGCGGGTGAGCATGAGATGTACCCAGTCATTATCTCCGCCGATTTGACTGGAGAACAAGAATCTCGTCTGATGGGGGTTCTTAAAAAGAACCGCAAGGCGATAGGATGGAGCGTAGCCGATCTCCAGGGGATATGTCTGGCCCTGTGCTCCCACCATATCTATCTCGAGGAGGAGGCAAAGCCGCCGCATGAGTTCCAGCAGCGGCTGAACCTGAATCTGAGAGAGGTTGTCATGAAAGAGATTTCGAAATGGTGGAGCGCCGATTTTATCTACCTCATCTCTGACTCGAAGTGGGTCAGTCCGTTGCATGTGGTGCCCAAGAAAACGGGCATCACTACAGTTGTCAGCGAGTCTAGAGAGGAGATCGCTACCCGGGTACCCACTTCTTGGCGGGTCTGCGTGGATTACAAACGACTCAACCAGGCCACCAAGAAGGATCATTTCCCCCTGCCCTTTATTGATCAGATCATTGAGAGATTGGTAGGGAAGAGCCACTATTGTTTCTTGGATGGGTACTCCGGCTACAATCAGGTGGCCATCCCGCCCGAGGACCAGGACAAGACCACCTTCACCTGTCCCTTCGGCACATATGCTTTCAGACGCATGTCATTTGGGCTATGCAACGCCCCTGCGACTTTTCAAAGATGCATGTTGTCTATCTTTTTGGACATGGTGGGGGAGTGCTTGGAGGTCTTCATGGATGATTTCTCGGTCTATGGCGACGGATTCGACTCCTGTCTTGACTGCGTAGACCGAGTCCTTCACTGATGCATTGAGATTCACCTTGTGCTGTCTTGGGAGAAGAGTCACTTCATAGTGACTCATGGGACGGTTCTTGGCCATATCATCTCCAACAGGGGCATGGAGGTTGATCCGGCCAAGGTAGATGTCATTAGAAAACTCGCACCGCCGTCCAACTTGCAGCAGTTACGGTCTTTTCTGGGGTACATCGGTTTCTACCGGCACTTCATTCATGATTTTAGTAGGATTGCCCGACCGTTGACTGATCTGCTGACGAAAGACACCGAGTTCCTAGTCGATGACAAGGGTCTTTCGTCGTTTAAGACTCTCAAGAGATGTGTTGTAGAGGCTCCTGTTCTCCAGCCGCCTGATTGGTCTCTCCCATTCGAGACCATGACGGATGCCTCCGATTTTGCCGTAGGGGCCGTGCTGGGATAGAGGAGGGATGGAGTCCCATTTTCTATTCACTACGCTAGCCGTACATTGGATGCCGCGCAGCGGAACTACATAGTCACTGAGAAGGAGATGCTAGCCGTAGTTTTTGCCCTAGATAACTTCAGAACCTACATTATCGGATCTAGAGTGACCATTTACACTGACCATACCGCCATCAGGTACCTCATGGCAAAGAAGGATGCCAAAGCCAGATTGACTTGATGGATCCTTCTACTCCAGGAGTTTGACATAGAGATTAAGGATAAACCTGGAGTCAAGAATGTGGTGGCGGATCATCTCTCCCGATTAGAGAATCTTGAGGATTCTGAGCAGACTGAGCCTATTTTTGAGACCTTCCCAGATGAGGCTATCCTTGCTATCGCCTCTCTCCCGTGGTACGCCGATATTGTGAACTTTCTTGTTGCTAAGAAAGTTCCACAAGATTGGCCCAGGCAGCGACTTGAGACCTTCCTCGCAAAGGCCAAGTCCTACCACTGGGAGGATCCCATCCTTTACCATGAAGGAGGGGATAGCGTCTGGCGTAGGTGCATTACTCAGGAGGAGCACCATAGCGTCCTCACTTACTGCCATAAGCTTGAGGAAGGAGGACATCACTCTGGGAGGAGAACGGCGCAAAAAGTGCTCCAATTCAGCCTATGGTGGCCTACCCTCTTCAAGGACTCTGATGAGTTCGTGAAGAGGTGTACTGACTATCAGAGGATGGGCACTTCTGGACAGCGTGATGTGATGCCGATGCAGCCCATTCACTTCTGTGAGGTTTTTGACGCATGGGGCATCGATTTTATGGGTCCATTCTCTAGGATTCAGGGATTCGAGTACATTCTGTTGGCCATGGATTATGTTAGTCGTTGGGTTGAGGCCATCCTCGCCCGAACCGCAGATGCTAGGACTATTTGCAGATTTTTGAGGAACCATATCATTTCACAGTTCGGGGTACCTCAAGTGTTGATATCAGACGGGGGGTCTCATTTCGTCAACGACAAGGTAAAGGCACTTGCTAGCGAGTTCAGCATAGACCATCGAGTTGCCACTCCATACCACCCTCAGATGAATGGTCTTGCCGAAGTGTCGAATAGGGATATCAAGACTATATTGAGAAAGTCGTCTGCCCTGACCGAAAGGATTGGAAACAGCTTTTGGACTCGATCCTGTGGGCATATAGGACGTCTTTCAAGACACCTTTGGGCACATCTCCCTTTCGCCTCATTTATGGCAAGCCGTGCCATTTACCTATTGAGTTGAGGCATAGGTCACTTTGGGCTGTCACTGATATACTTTTGGATCCAGATAGTGTAGGAGATCAGAGGAGGGCAGAGTTAGTAGCCTTGGAGGAGCTTCGTGATGCCGCCTTCAAACAGCCTACAGTACAAGGAGAGAGTGAAGGAGTGGCATGATTCACATATCAGCCACAAGCATTTTGAGCCTGGATAGAGAGTATAGCTATTTGATGCTAGGCTTCGTCTATATCCAGGAAAGCTACAGAGCAAATGGAAGGGACCGTATTTGGTGAGAAAGGTACATGACAATGGGAGTATTGATATATTTGAGTTGTCTTCTGAGAGTACCTTTCGAGTGAACGGCCAGCGGCTCAAGCCATATTTAGATCATGAGCCGCGGGTCGTTGATGTTGCCCCTATTCACTTTGCGTGAGATGTGGTCACTTGACTCACATCTATTGCATCTCACGCCTGATTATCACTGTTCTTCCGACTTGTATAGATCCAGATGTCCATATCACTCTATTCTTTAGTCCCACACCCCTTTTCTCATCATATGATTATGCTATACTTAGGGTGTACTTTACCCTATGTATAGGGGGGATGTCGGACTCTCGGATATTCTTTTGATTCATTTCTACCTATGTTTTTGTTGCCTATACTTAGGGATATTTTACCCTAAGTATAGGGGGGGGGTAGACCCTGTACATTCTTCGCTTGGCTTTCCCTTCGTGTACATTCTGCTATACTTAGGATTATTTGATCCTAAGTATAGGGGGAAAAGCTGAGACCCTCTTGATTTTCTATTCTTTCATTCGTCTTTGTATATAGCCTTCCTTTTCACTTGCCTATACTAAGCACGAGTTATGTCTTCTTCATCGCTCTTGACTCTGAGGACATCGTTCGAGATAAGTATAGGGTGTGTGTATATATTTCATATATACTTTAGCCATAACTTGTACTTTGTGTGAGTGTGTTAATAAATAAAAATGGCTAAAAACCCAAAAATCCCTAAAAAATAAAAAAATTTTCTTGTAAATAAACATTCTTTTATTGCACATACATAGCTATTGTACAAAATGTTTTTTGTAAAAATGTTTGTAAAAAATTTATGTGTAAATAGTGTGTAAATATGTGCATATCAAAATTATGTACATAGTACAAAATTTTTCCAAAATGTTTTGAAAATAAAAAGTTTACAAAAACCTTGTGTAATTTGTGTAAATATTTTGCAAAACTTGCATTCATGCATACATTCATGGTTTTAAAACATTTTTCAAAGATTTTGCACATGTGTAAGTATTTGTAAATAGCATCTTTGTATATACTTGTATAGTTTTCCTGGATTATAGTTGACATTTGCCTGGAATTAAATTGGAAAATGGAGCTTGATTAAGATCTTAATCCATCTAATTATAAGAGGAACCTTATAGGGCTTAGGGTTAAGGCTTTTCCGGTCCATGGTGACTTAATTCTTTGAGTCCACTAGGCTATGATCACATGTCATATCAATGAGCCTAAGTAGAGCACTTAACAACACACACATGACTCATATGGACAATGGCTTGACTTGGACCCGCACTTTACACCGAGCTCTCTACGGATGAGGTGGTGAGGAGGCAGTCTTCCTTGACTTGGGGTAGCATATGAGGGTAGTACTTCTACGCGGAACCTCTCTTCTTCTTTTAGTGAAGGAAGTGTGTCTCAACTTGGTCTTGTTACCATGAGGTCTAACGACAGGAGTTGTGGGTTGCAATAATGCTTCAAAAGAAGGATAGTCTACTGGCTCAAGAGGAAAAACTCCTTATGTACATATGCTGCACCTTGTAAATATGTTGTATAGATGCACTCGAAAAAATGCAAAAAGAAAATAACTCCAAAAATGTTGTGGGTCTGATAGAAAATGATAATCCCACCGGAGTATGTATATAGTGCAATAAGCAAAGCTTGAGACTCATGTTCCATCTTATGTAGCTTGTAGCAGGGAGACTTAGCTACACTGGTTGAGCTCCTAAGGATACATGGCTACACTGGCCATGGTCCATTCTCTTCTTCCCCCTCTTCTTGAGCCGGTTGAACTTGAACTTAGAAGGGAATACCCCGCTCCTCGAGGAAAGAGTGGCCAGATTAGGGTCATAGAGTTACCTTGTTGGTGAGGGTTGTCAAGTTGCTACTTCTGAGGTGGAGAGCTATACCTCACTTACACTGTACAAGGAATGATTCATGGTCTTCAGGGTTCGTGTATGTAGACTTGTTCTGATTTGGATTATTGAGGAGTCTTGACTATAGATTAGTGGATCTTAGAGGCTATTAAGTTTTAAACCTAAGTCCTGATAATGTCCAAAGATCTGGTCGAGCTCCATATTTCAATTTAATGAAGTCAAGTTTAATAATCAGCATTGATCCATGCATTTTCTTCTCTTTTTCTTTTTCCTTTTCTTTTTAACTTCTTTTTCAAATAAGTGTTTGCCATGGGACTAGCAAAGTTAAGTATAGGGGGGTGATGAATACCCATTCATCACTCTTTATTCTTTTATTTTAGCTACAAAACCTATGCAAAACACATGAATATTCATGTAAATAGCATAAATTACCATTCAACATGCATTGTGTAAATATGTATATTTAGCATGTTTTTGTGCATAACAAAAGAATAAAGAAATAAAAGAAAAAGAGGGAGATATTTAGAATAAATATTGAGCGACCTAATCCCAAGGGAAGGCTCAGGATGGGCCTGACTGCAAAAGAATCAACGTAGAGAGAGATAGGGAAGCTCAATTGTGTGTACATATACCTATATATACATAAAATTATATTCCCCTTAATATAAATAAAAATTGGGTGTGTATTTATTTGTATATATTTGTAAATATAAAATTAAAATACTAATGGAGAAAATAAAGGAAAAATAAAAATTCCCTTCATCATTGTACATAGACCATGTATATAGCATAATATATCTATTTATTTTCTTCTTGTAAATAAATAATTGAAATGCAACAGAAATATTTTCACATTCCATATTTCAAGGTGTAAATAAATAAAATAAAAATTAGAAAAACAAAAATAAAATAAAAAGAAATAAAATCAAAATCAAAATCCACCTTGTATATATACCATGTACACATGTAAATATACCTATTTATTTCACCTATGTAAATAATTTATAAAAATAAAATAAAAATACACTTTTATTCCAAATTTTATTCTATAAATAAATAAAATATAAAATTGGAATAAATTTATAAAAATAAAAAATTAAAAATCAAATATTCATATTGTATATACCTATATATAATAATACTATATTGTAAATACATTATTTTTATTTCAAAAAAATAAATAAATATCACAAAAAAATAATTTGAAAATAAATAAATATTTTCCATGTTTCAACTTTTTCGAAATTCGGTCATTTATTTTTTTCTTGAATTTCCAAATAATTATTAAATGTTGGATTCCTATTGGTCCACGGGGGATGTTGACCCCCGATCAACTCCACCCTGGACCTTTTTCCCCGTGGATCCCGCATCCAACCCAACATTCTCTGATTTTTCCTGATGCGATCTGACACCCAAACATCCAAACCCCGGGCTCCATTTGATCCTGGCTGATCCGAGATTCTCGCCCGGGGATATAAATAGGGATCCGTGCTCCGAATTTCTCACCCGATCCTCATCTAGCCGGACCCCTAGTGGTATATAGCTGAACCTCCGCCGCGCTTTTCACGCCATCCTTGGCTGTGCCCTTTTGTCCCAGGAGCTCCACCTTACTCCCTAGAGTGACAGCTGCGCGAGGGAGATGTCGAAGTGAGGAGAGAGAGCCTCCAGCTATCGATCCGGCGACTCTTGCCACCGTACGTCGCCGCGAGGTGCGCCCGAGCCTCGGGCCCCGACGTCCCTTCGAGGCTACGACCCAGAGCTTCTTGAGCTCATCCCCAGTCGGCTCCCGTCATCAGGTAGACCCGATACCCTTATGTTCATCGTCCATTTCGATTTTTGTCTTTTCGCTCTGCCAGCTCTGCCCTAGTGGCTGGAGCTCCGCCAGTCCCCCCTACCCGTACCAATACCCTCGCCGACTCATTGCCATCCTTCCTCCATGATCTGATCATCTCGGTCTTGACCACCCGAGTTAGGATCGAGCTGGGCTCCTTCTGCCGCCTTCGCCGGAGCTTGCACTCGCCCCCCACGTCACTTCTTTCGTCCATTTTGTGAATAACCCCCGCCGGAGCACTCTTTCGAGCGAGACCTATCTTCTGCAGGTGAATAAAGAGCAATGCCCCCCTTGGCTGAGCTTTCACGCCTTCGCTGGAGCTCCTCCAGGTTTCTTGTCCCTCGCCGGATGATCTGACCATTGGATGCTTCATCGGAGGTGACCACCCGACGCGGACCGCCATCGCGAGCAGGACCACCCTCCCCGATTGTTCATCGGCTTGCTGGATCGTCTCTGGCGAGCCAGGGAACCTCAACCAGGAGGAGTTCTTCCACATCTATCGCCAGCCGTCGGATTCACTTGCTGCTCCAGATTATATCCTCGCCGTCCATCCTCTGCGGTGTCAGACCGTCAGATCGTGGTCTGACGGACACGTGCCGCCCACGTTAGCCCGATTGCCTCCACCGTTGGATCGTCCAGGCGGCTGCACCAGAGCCGCACATCCGCAGCCAACCCTGCCTCGACATCTGGCGCCTCATGTGCACCGTCACGCGCCTCGGCTGGGTAATTGCACCTGCACCCCTGCAGTTTCTTGTTGTTCTAGTTTAGTTTAATAAATAAATTTTAGCTGTTGGACATATTGCACTTAGGACCTTAATGTTTCTGTTAATTGCATTTTTGTCCCTGCCTGTGTGATACATGTGCTTCGTCACGTGCTCTTTGGATAATTTGCATTGTATGGGCTCGTAGTTTCTGTGTGTTATTAAATGAAGTTTATTTTCTGATATTTACATACATGCCCCTGTGAATGCTTTTATTCAACATGTGTTGAATTAGTTGGGTATTTTGCATCTTATTCCCTGGGCTTTTAGCACGTGTTGCTAATAAGCCCCTGGAACTAAGTTTTCTTACATATAGGTCCTTCCGTGCCTTGAACACGTGCATCACGCATGGAAACTTGGAGTTTTTGCCCAAACTTTCTGAGCCCCATGAAGATACTTTTTAATTACAAATAGGTCGCTGTGTAATATGATCCCTTGTGCTATTTAAATAAAATATCAAACTAAGTCCAAATCGTGTGAAAATTGGACATGTGGCTCCTGCCACTATATAATTTTTCACCAAAAATTTGGTATATTTTTGAGGTGTTTTTCTATTTTTAAAAATTTTAAAACTGTTGTTTTTATGACTGACCAGATTAGAAAAGCATAAAAAATATTAAAACTGTGTTAAAAATTCCAAAAAAATAGTATTTGTTAGTTTTGTTGTGTTTGAATTTCTATGCATTTTTGGCTATTTTTGGATATTGAAAAACCTTAAAAATTAAAAATCACTTAAAAAGTTATAGAAATTCTAAAAAATTATAGAAAAACCAAAAAAATACAAACTCTTTTTCTAATTTTCTTTGTTAATTCTATTTGTCATAAAAATTACCTTCAGGCTTTTACAGATCAATTTGACATTTTAAATTGATCTTTCAATCCTGACTGGACTGCAACTTCCTGTTTTTGCTTTCTTTGATTTTTAGAAAATTCTATAAAAATTATAAAAATCTGAAAAATACATTAAAAATAGTAAAAAACCTAAAAAGCATAAAAATATTTTTGTTTGAATTTTTGGAGCTTTTAAGAGTGTTGAAATAATTTTTTGATTGTGCTTGTTTTTGTCTTTTTCCTATTTCCATTTATTATTAAAAATCCAAAAAAATATATAAATAATTAAAAACCATCAAAAATATTTGTTTTTGTTCTATTTTCTTTTCTGACTACTTCGTAGCCCGCGAGGTCAACTCGTGCTCCCTGAGTCCGACCCTGGGTGCTATACCAGGTTAATCACATAGCAGGACCGCTATTTCAGTTTTTATTGATTTTTGTCTTTTTGAATGGTGTTCTAATTTTGTTTTCTTGACTGAGCTCTGAGTCCCGAGTGACTGAGGTCGTAGCGACCTTAGTGATATATGTACCTTAGTCTATCGGGCGGCTCATCATCTATATATTACCTATATTAACTATAATATCATTATTATATATATAATATTTTAAAAATAAAAAAGAAACTAAAAATTTGCAAAACTAAAAAAAGTAAAAATTACAAAAATAAAAATATAGAAATATAAAGAATAAAAAACACTTAAAATCCATAAAAATAAATACAATTAAAAACAACAAAAAATAGAAAAAGGCTAAAAAGTACAAAAAATATTAATATTATTAATTTATAATATTATTTATTATACCTATCCTCTGTTGTTCTAAGTGACTCAACCACTACACTTGAAATATATGGAAAAAATCCTTAAGCGCATCATGGAAGCGTGATCGTCGTATCGGATACGATGAAGAACAACTAATCGTACTAGTTGTTCGGTGGGGCGGAATTTAAAAAATTTCATGCGATGAAACCACATGATCCAAGAACGATTGTCGGATTGTTTCATCTATAACCACAACAAGTATAATGCAATACCTCTTGAAGCGTGGTCGATCGAGTCTCTAAGAAAAGAGACCTCCTGTCTAAAGTCTGATCGTCAGAGATACGGCTTGCAAGCATGGGGATGAGTCGCGTTGTCCTCGCAATCCAACATGTTGATCCAAGCACGGTTGCTCCTGATCTTGTCGTACGAGATCAAACGTCTCCTTCGTGAGTGAAGCACTCCAAGTAGACGGAGAACCGCAGAGCGTCAAAGCGGCGGCTTGGTGGCGTGGGCGTCGATGAGTCTCTCCTCTAGGGTATGGTGGACGGCCACCAAGAAGAGGGAGAGAGAGGGTTGGCTTGTGAGAGGAGAAAGAGAGAGAGAGAGATGTGCTACCAATAGCATGTCATATAGAGCAAGGTATGCCTCTCTATTTATAGGGTTTTGGGATCCATGGATCTCAATCCATGGGACATATAAAATCAATGGATGAGATTGATTTATGTCAATCCAATGGTCAAGATTGTTGTTGGTAAAAGCCAACAACTTTAGATTAAAATATATTTGACAAAATCAAATATAAATCAATCCTAAAATCACATCAATAAATAAGGAGAGAATATACATGGAGATTACATCTCCATGTACATTCAACGGGGGGACGGCCACCCATTCCATATAGGAATTGGGTGCCACCCACCTCTTTCCTAATGGAGGCAATCTCATGGATTTCCATGAGATTGCATGCCTCCTTGATTTTCTCCATTATTTATTTCCAACAACCTTTTGTTGGGATTTTATTCACCAAAAATAATTCTCAATTAATTTTGGGAATATTGCAATCTTGACATTGGAAAATTGTGAATCACATTGACAACCCAAAACAAAATATAATTTACATTTTCAATTAATTAGACAATATGTATCAAATACACATTAATAATTAATCTACAAATATAAATTATAATTAGCTCTCTCTAATACATTATAAATCACATTTATAATATATTATGAATAATTTGATATTACTATCCACATTATTCTTATCCATTATAATTAAATTACATTTAATTATATTGGATAATTCCTCATACATCATGATAATTAAATCACATTTAATTATTAATTTCTCAATGCTTAGATCGTATGGAATTATTCTTGAACCATTCAAGAACAATGCTATCTCTCCTTAGATACTTGGAGATAAGGATGGGGCGATTGTATTGTTCCACGTATAGTGACTTGGATATTGAGATCACATCTCAAATCCAGATCCCATGGACCTCTCATAGATGCTTGATTAAATCAAGACCATAAACCTAATCTTCTCATTGCATCTGAATCTCATTCAGATCATTGTCCAGTATATGGACTAAGATTAGGTCACTTCTCCAATGAGTGGAGTCACTAAAATCCAGACCTGTGTCATCACTCCCTCGGAATGGAAGCATCATGGTTATACAATCGTTTATGATCAAACGACCCTCAGGTATTCCTAATACATGTACATACTGCATACTGGATGACTCATGATCATCCAGAAGATATTGATCACTTTTACACTGTCATCTTCATAGTCTGATCATTAAGTTTCTCAATCTTGGTCCTTGGGATATGGTACAGATCATATGCTTTCACAAAGCATATACCTTACCTTCAAATTCATGTCATGCTTCTAAAGCAATACGACCACGCATGGAATTTGATCAGTCCCAATACCTCATGAGTGAGGCATCCTTATCATTGGGAATGATACAGGGATGATGACCAGTGTGAAGATTTGGCTATCCCATACCTTTGAGATGAAAGATCTTAGAGAAGCCTCTTACATCTTGGGTCAGAAGTTGTTTAGAAATCGAGAGAAGAGGATATTGGGATTGTCACAACATGGATACATTAAGAATATTCTTGAACGATTCCGTACGGATAGTTCCAAGAAAGGTTTCCTACCCTTAAGACATGGTATCCACCTGTCTAAAGGAATGGCTCCTCAAATTGTTGAGGAAAAGAAAGCCATGGCTGGATGTCCTTATGCATCAGTTGTAGGAAGCTTAATGTATGCCATGATGTGCACTAGGTGATAACGAGGGTATTTCAAAGGTCGGGAAGTCTCACAAGGCGAGAGATCCAGTTGCTGAGTTGACCACATCAAAATCCTCGGTTGATTAGCAATTAACCCACATCTAAGAATAAACCAATTAAGTCCCAAAACTGAGAATTAACATTTATTAACTCTACCATAAAATGCATAGCGTATAAGCATGTAGAGGTCAAACCATAGAGAGTAATAAAAATTGGGTAGCCTACGGTATTCATGTACATCCTGGTCACTCTTGAATGAATTCTATTTTTGTGGTTTTTAATTTTATATATTTTTTTATTTTAGTTTTGTTTTTATAATTTTTATTTTGTTTTTGTATTTTATATATTTTTTATATTTTTTTCTATTATTATTTTTTAATTATATAATATAGATACATATATAGATATATATATACGAAGAGAGAGAAAGAGATATAAAATATAGGGATGTATATAGATATATATACTTAAAACATATAGATATAATATTTTTTAGCATTTTATATTTTTTCTAATTTTCTTTTTTTCTTTATTTTTCTGTAATATTTCTAATTTTTATGTATTTTTAATCCCAAAAAATGTCCCTAATATGGACTAATCAAATAGACCGACACTAATTTGCGTATTAAAAATATAAAATAATTCCAAAAATTACCCAAATTAATTTTAATACATAAATAATAATATATAGATAATGATGGCATAGGAAAATATATTTTTGACATTTTTGTTGCATTTTTATATTTTTTGTTTAGTTTTGATGTTTTCTAATTTTTTTATTGTTCTTTTTCTTATTTTTAGGATTTTTCACTTTTTGGACTCATTAAATATATAAATATATCATATATAATTTTTTTGTAGTTTTCCAAAAACATTTTATAATTTTTTTGTATTTTCTCATTGAAACAGTGCAAGATTGACTCCTTTTTCATTTTCAATAAATAGATAAAATGCCCAAAAATTCCAAACAAAAATATAACATGCATCTACAAGGTACCAGGCATCTACTCTAATTTGCATGAATTTTTAGGAGCTAGCTAGGCATTTTAAATAAATACATAAAAGACACAAAAATTAAATAGTCTAGTAGGGGCATAAATGCAAATAAAAATAACCACAGGGGCCACAGTGCAAATATATCATAAAAAATAAGTATTTATTTTATTTTTAAGAACTATTTTACAATTAGCAAATGGCGCCACGGTACACATGCAATTTTCACGTGCCTCACATGGGACTGCACGTGAGGCGCGGAAGAACCAAAATGTAATTCAATAAAGTGTAGGGGTCCTACTGCAAATTTTACATTTATTTTATAATGTGAAAATTTATTTACAGAATTAAAAATAAAATACAAAAAGAGCGGGGGTTATATGTAAAATTTACCCCAACAGGCGTTGGATCCGACGGAGTAGATGACTTCACTTGAACACGTGTCAGCCATCCAGCGGCTGATATCGGTTTGCTGATGAGCGCTCGAGATTAGATCCCGTGAGAGATCTGACGGTCGTGGCTCACTCCATTGTACGGCTATGCTTCGAACTGGGGGCTTTATCATGATCGGACGACGATGGAGCCGCCTGGAAGAACAGGGAAGAAGCTCGTGCGAAGGGAGCTTCGATCTTGAATCGTGGGCTCCTCCGGGTTTCTCCGTCGCATCCGAGAAGCTCCTCACATTGCTGGAAGGTCCCCGCATCGTACGACAGTCTTCACTTGGCTCCTGGAGGTCTGAGGCGCTCAGACGAGGTCGGAGAAGGTTTTGACCTCCAGGAACCTCTTCCTGGATTCAATCAAGTCTCAGAGGGCTCGTTTCAACGTGGTACCTGCACAGGAAGAACAAGCGGCTCGAGGGCTTACTCCTCGACCCTGGGTTTTGAAGCTGAGATGCAAGGTGAGGCGAGGCGGAGGAGCTCCGATAAATGGCAGAGGTGGAGCTCCGATTCACGGAGACAGAGGGTCTCTGGTTGAACGATGGTGGTCGATAGATGGAGAAGGCGATGAAGAGTGTAATGGAAGCGAAATGGCGGTGGGGAACTATCGAGAGCACTATGGAGAAGTCGTCGGAGCCGATCTCTAGTGAACTTTGATTTGGCTAAATAAGGCTAGACTACTGATCTAAAGGCTAAGAAAATGGCAGGAATGAAATGCAGAAAACGAAAAGCTACCTAAGTAACATAAAGGAACAACTCTTGTACCTGGGGGCCTCCAAGGAGAAGGACGGATGCCGGAGCTCCGCCGTGACAAAATTTCTTCCTCCTCCGGCCGATTCGAGGTGTTGGGAAGCGCCTCCTGTCACAAGGGCTCGTCCCTAGACTTATTAAAGAATGAATGTCTTTTTTATTTCTGTACATAGGTAATATAGGTATTCGTGGTCTATGTATACCCTAGACTTATTTTAATTTTATGAATTCTTTTTAGTTTTATTTTAATTTCAATATGTATATTTATTATATGTATTATTTACAAAATTCAAAAAATATAAGTTTGTAAAAATAAGGAATAATGAATAAAATGAATATTTTAATCGGGCAGACTGTACAATGAAGGCCAAAAACCTAACTTTCACAGATGAACTCCAAAAATTATGAAACCAATTTTATTAAAGAGCTCTTGAAAAGTTATATACAATTAAAGGTGATTTTGATGGATTTTGAGTTTTTATTTGCAGGATATGGGTCTGTGAAGTTGAGATTTTGGCTTTTTATTCTGTGTATAAAATGTACACTGTGTATCATTTTTGTACAAACTTAATTTTTTTTTATTTACATTATTATCTACAACTTTCATGTACAAAGTTTCTTTATTTGATGAATAAAGGAATATATACAAAATAGGTGTCAAAAATTCAGAAATGAATGAAGAATTTATTGTATTATTGGCCCTTATCTCCCCCTACTTTATTCCTTGTCGACCAATTCCATCCTGGCCTTGGTCTCGAGGTTTAGGTCATAAAATATTTGCAATATTTTATTCCTCTTTCTTTTCTTCTCTTTATTCTATACTTTTGGCATTAAAAACTTTATTTTATGTACAATAAATACAATGAATAATGAATGCTATTATGGGTAAATTGATGCCATTTACATGCATTTGCTGGGATTTTTAAGGCTAAAATGATAGAATAAAGGTGATGAAATGGAGATTCATCACCCCCCTATACTTGCCTTTGCTAGTCCCTAGCAAATACTTATGCAATAAGTACAAAAAGAATAAAGAATCAGAAGAAAAGAAAAAGAGAATTGAAGAAGGATAGGGTGAATAGGTTGCTTTCAGTGCAATATATGTCCTTACAAAATCAGAATTTGGAGCTTCTGTCAGACCATGGGTGTGTATGTGTGTAGAACCTAGTCGGGAACCAGCTTTAAAACACAACAGCCTTCGAGAGTCATAGGAACTCGGTTCAACCCACCTCAATAGCCTGGCCAGAACTAGTCTCCGCCATACACAAACTCTTATGACTATGAAGCTGACTTGTACAGTGTAAGCGATGGTGGCTCTCCCCAGCTGAAATGACAAAGTGACTAGCTTCTCCAGAATGACAACCCAATGATTCCCCAATCCAACAGCTCTTTCCTCGAGGATCGGGGTATTCCCTTCTAAGATCAAGTGGCAACCAGCTCAAGAGGAGGGGGTGAAGAGAAGAATGGATGGTAGCCAGTGTAGCTACCTATCCTAGGATGCAAGACCAGTGTAGTAAAGTCATCTAGCTGCAGGCTCACATATTTGACTTTGGAACTCAAGCTTGTTATTGGCTTTACAACATATATACATACTTTGCAGGCATTTTATTGTTGTACAGGACTGACCATTTTTTTTTGAATACCTATTCACAGCAGCATTTACATAAGGAGTTTTTCCTCTTGAGCAAAGAGACTATCCCTCTTTTAAAGCTTTATTGCAACCCACACTCTCCTGTCGTTAGACCTCATGGCTACTGGACCAGGTTGGGGTGCACTTACCTCCCTAGACGAGGACGAATATTTCCACCCGTGTGCGTCTCAGACTGGCAAATCCAACCCCCTCACCACTCCGACTAAGTTGAGCCAAGTGAAAGGTGCAAAGTGTCCAAGTTAGGTCACAGCCGACAAGAGTCATGCGTGTGTCTTGTAAAGTTCTAGTTAGTCAGTTGAGGTGACTTGAACCCAGCCCTGATTTCTCAAAGAATTAAGTCTGAATAGACCTGAAGTACCTTAAACCTAGTTCCCATAAGGTTCTAGTGCAGTTAGGTGCGGTAAGGTCCAACCAAGCTCCAATTTTAGACTTTATTGGACTGGTTCAATCATCAAGCTCACTCAAAAAGAATATGAATGGTATTCTCATGCTATGCACAATGAATGATGCAATTTTTCACAAAGAATTTACAAAAATCAAAGAATCTTTTCACACAAAGAATTTTTGCAAATAAAAAGCTTGACACATAAAAAAAGTACATACAATTATTTACACGGGCTTGCTGCTTTATTTACAAGATTTAAGGACTTTTAGAGACTTTACAGGTTTTAATGAAGTAATTTATTCAAGTTATCTTTATATACAGAAAGAATTTTATGTATTTTTTTTACGATTCACATGTATGTGTTATGATGCTTTTATCCCCCATATTTATTTTGAAAGTAATTTTTGCAAACTACAGTACACGATAATTTTTGCAAGCATTTACACACATTTGAAAACTATTCTTTGCACTATTTTTGCAAAGATTTGTCACACTATATATATACATTTTCCACAATAGTTTTGACAAACATTTTTCAAAACATTTGCACATAGGTTTTCAAATCCTTTGTTTCACACAAAGATACAAATTTTTCAAACAAAGCAATTTTACACAGGTTGAAAACATTTCACAACAAGCTTTCCAAACAGTTCACACTATTTTTCAAATCATACTGTAAGGGAATTTAACTTGATTTATTAATCAGTGTATACAAAAGAACTAAATTTTATATACAACATGGTTTAGGCTCTTATAAGTTTTATTTGGAATTATTGCTTATTTTTGTATGAGAGATTTTTGTGCAGACTCCTCAGACTTATTCGAAAATCATTTTCAAAAGATTTTTGAAAACTATAGTCCAAAATAATTTTCCAAACATGTACACATATTTGGAAATGATTTTTGCAAAGAATTTTTCAAAACAGTATAGGTAGAATTTTCAAAACAATTTGACAATCAAATTTTCCAACCATTTGCAAACTATTTTTCACATATTTTTATTTCACTCAAAGAAAATAAATTTTACAGACAAAACTATTTACAAAGTTTGAATACTTGTACACACTATTTTTCAAGCAATTTTCAAAAGATTTTTCAAAGAGAACATTTTACACAAAATGTTTTTCCTGACTTATTAATCAGTATCGGTAGAAAGAGTCTGAGGAGCTCACAATCATCTTTCATTATTATAGAACTACTTTTTTCATTACTTTCTAGCTTGAGGTGATGTTTTATTTTCCAGTATGAGTTACAAATTATAGTATATACATGGTATATACGACCCCCCTATACTTAGCTTGAGCTATGTCATCATAGATCGAAGAGAAAAGAGAAGACATAACTCATGCTGAGTAAAGACAAGTCGAAAGAATATATGAATAAGACATGAACGAATGAGAAGTTGATCGTACCCCCTATACTTAGGATCAAGTAATCCTAAGTATAGCAGACTGTACATAAAGCAGGGAGGGCCAAGAGTGGGAATTAACAGATCGTACTCAGATTGTCTCCCCCTATACTTAGGGTAAGATACTCCTAATTATAAACAGAAAGAGGAGACAATGGAGAGGATCAGAGACTAAAAGAACTTGAGGTGCATACCCCCCTATACTTAGGACAAAGTGCGTCCTAAGTATAGAAGACTGACAACAAGGGGCAACACTTCTTGATAGAAAAATGAACATAGAAGAGAAAAGAAGAAAAGAAGAAAAGAAGGAAATCAGATAAACAGTTTTTGCGGTGCAACGTTTGAATCTTCTGATGCTGCCAATGTTGTGGATATATCATCATGGTGCGCGAGCTGAATGGAATCGACAACGGCCAAGAATGTATCTAGTTCGAGGTAAGGCTTCAGGAGTTGACCGTTGACGACGAATGGTTGTGCGTTAGGAGACAATTCTGATATAGCAATACTTCCATTGTCACACACTTCACAAACTCGGAATGGCCCTGTCCACTTACTCTTTAATTTGTCTGGGAAGATCCGCAACTTTGCATCAAATAACCACACCTTCTGTCCAACTTCAAAGGTCTTTCGTCTGATATGCTGATCATGCCAGCGTTTCACCTTCTCCTTGTACATTGATGTATTCTCGTATGCATAGTCTCGGAACTCCAAGAGTCTGTTCAGATCATCCTTTCTTTTCTGACCACTTTTTCGTGAGTCCAAATTACACATGTTAATTGCCCATAACGACTTGTGAATTAATTCAACGGGCAAATGGCACGGCTTCCCATATACAAGACGATAGGGAGACATGCCCAAGGGAGACTTGTAGGCAGTTCTGTAAGCCCATAGGACCGAGTCCAAGAGTTGGGACCAGTCTTTTTTGTTTGTCCTGACAAGTTTCTGCACGATAGTCTTGATTTCTCTATTTGATAATTCTGCCGTGCCATTGGTCTGAGGATGGTAAGGAGACGCGACGCGATGATCGATGCCATACTCCTTCGTTAATTTCTTGACCTCTTTGTTAATAAAATGTCTACCCCCGTCTGATATGAGAATTTTCGGTAACCCAAACCGCGAAATGATGTTCTTCTTCAAGAATTGACACACTATTTGGTGGTCGATGGCTCGAGCGGGAATAGCTTCAACCCAACGACTCACATAATCGACGGCAAGAAGGATGTGCTCAAAACCTTGACTGTTAGGGAAACGTCCCATGAAGTCAATGCCCCATGCACCGAAAACATCTGCTATCTGAATGATTTTCAGGGGCATCGAATCTTTTGCAGTGAGTGTACCCTTCAATCTCTGACATCCAATGCATCGTTTGACAAATTCTGCTGCATCTTTAAATAATGTGGGCCACCAGAAGCCACACTGAAGTACTTTGGCTGTTGTACGGTCTCCAGAGTGATGTTCACCAGATTCGAGCGAGTGACAATGCTCGAGGACACTATAATGCTCCTCCTGAGGAATGCACCTGCGCCAAATGCAATCCGCTCCTTCCCTGAATAAAAGAGGATCCTCCCATTGATAGAACCGGATGGTCGACATAAATTTATTCTTTTGATTCTTCATCCAATCCGATGGTTTACCCCCGAGGCAAGGTAATTGACTATATCAGCATACCGAGGAAGAGAATCCACTGCTAAGATTGATTCGTCAGGAAAGGTTTCTGTAATAGGTGCACTGTTCAGAGGAGGCTCATGATGCTCAATTCTGGAGAGATGGTCTGCTACCACATTCTGAACTCTAGGCTTGTCCTTGATTTCCAAATCAAATTCCAGGAGGAGAAGGATCCATCGAATCAGTCTCGGCTTGGCATCCTTCTTCTGCTGCAGCTACCGGTTAGCAGAGTGGTCTGTAAAAACGGTGACTTTTGATCCAAGCAAATAGGATCTGAACTTCTCAAGGGCGAAAACCACAACCAACAACTCTTTCTCTGTCACTGTGTAATTTCTTTACGCCTCATCTAATGTTCTGCTGGCATAGTGAATGGCATAGGATGCTCTCTCTTCCCTCTTTCCAAGAACAGCCCCGACTGCAAAGTCTGACGCATCGGTCATGATCTTAGAGGGAAGAGACCAGTCCGGCGGCTGTAGGACTGGAGCTTGAGTGATAAGCTCCTTCAGCTGGTTGAAAGCAAGGAGAACCTGCTGATCTACATTGAACTCAGTTTCCTTGCATAAAAGTTCTATCAAAGGTCGGGTGATGCGGCTGAAGTCCTTGATGAATTGTCTGTAAAATCCCACATACCCCAGGAATGACCTTACGTTCTTTACTGACTGAGATGGCTCTAATTTGGAAATAACATCCACCTTTGCTGGGTCGACTTCCATGCCACGTTTGGAAACGACGTGACCCAGCACAATGCCTTCGGTGACCATGAAGTGGCTCTTTTCCCATTAAAGCACTAGATTGACTTCACGACATTTCTGAAGCACTATGTCTAGATGCTCAAGACAAGAATCAAAACTATCACCATAGATAGAGAAGTCGTCCATGAACACCTCGAGAAAACTGCCTACCATCTCGGCGAAAACAATTAGCATGCAACTTTGGAAGGTCGCAGGTGCATTGCACAATCCAAAGGGCATTCTCTTGAAGGCGTAGGTGCCGAACAGGCAAGTGAAGGTTGTCTTCTCTTTATCTTCGGGGACGATTGCCACTTTATTGTACCCGGAATACCCATCCAAAAAGCAGAAGAACTCCTTGCCTTCTAGTCTTTCTAGAACTTGATCAATGAATGGCAAGGGGAAGTGGTCCTTCTTAGTTGCTGCATTAAGACGGCGATAGTCAACACACACCCGCCAGGATGTTGGTACCCGAGTGGATATTTCCTCTCCTTTATCATTGGTAACCATGGTAAGCCCGGATTTCTTTGGAACTACATGTAGTGGGCTTACCCATTTTGAATCGGAGATGGGATAAATGAAGCCTGCATCACACCATTTCATTATTTCTTTCATGATGACGTCTCAGAGGTTTGGGTTCAGCCTTCTTTGGAATTCGTGAAATGGCTTGGCATATTCTTCCAAATAAATGTGGTGTGAACACAAAGCTGGATTTATCCCTCGGAGATCTGATACACACCAACCGAGTGTCGTGCGGTTCTTTTCTAGAATCTCGAGGAGGCGAGATTCCTGATCCGGATTCAGCCTGCTGCTGATGATGACCGGGTACATGTGTTCTTCACCCGCAAGGAAAGCATACTTCAGGCCTGCAGGAAGTGTCTTGAGTTCTGGTTTTGACCTGTCCAACTTGTTGGTCACTTCAGACACTATGCTGGTGGTAGGATGTACTTCTTTGATGGGGCTACCATCCTCAGCATTCTGTTGTGATCCTGGTGAGGTGCCGAACGGTTCTGCACTAGGCTCATTGCGTTCGGTCTGGAGTGAATTCTCGGGATCAAAGAGATGCGCCTGCATCTGAGAATCTATCTCTCAAGAATCATCGGAGCATAGGATAACTGTGTTTTCCAAGTCCTCCTCTAGAGTGAGGATTTCTCGGGTCCATGAATCATTCAATGACAGTGATGAATTTTTCATCTCTTCAATAAAGTCACAGTCTGCTTCTGATACTTCATAGCTCTCATCAGTCGTGGCGTATGGCTCTCTGATCATGTTTATAGTGATCCGCTTGTTGTTCGAGCTAAAAATGATCTTGCCAGACCCGTAATCAACCATGGCACCTGAGGTACGTAGGAATGGTCGACCAAGGATGATAGGGGTCTAGAGTAGAGGTGCGGGGAGTCCATATCAAGGACTACAAAATCAGCTGGAAATTGCATCTCCCGTACCTTAACTACAACATCTTCCAAAAGACCAAGGGGCCGCTTGATGGATCGGTCAGCGAACTGAAGGATCATTCGTTTCTGCTTGAGCGGACCCAGCCCAAATTCTTGCATTATTGATGATGGCAAAAGGATAATGGAAGACCCACTGTCAATGAGAGTGCGCTCGAAGACTTGATCGGGAATCTCACAACTGATAGGTGGTGCTCCTGTGTCTTATTTCTTTTGTGGGAGGTTGTTGATAGCTGCAACAGTGGCCATGGAGAGCACGTGCTTTTCTACATCTCTGCATGTGTTCTCATGTGCTGGGCGACGCTTGCTTGTATACGCTTCCTTCAGTCCTTTCTTAACAGCTGGCATGTATTCCACGGCCTTCAGTAAGGGAATCTCAACAGTTAAATTGTCTAGTATTTCCACAACTCCAGGATCAGACAATGACTTTTTTCGTTTTGCAATTTTTTTGGATTTTTGTATTGCATGAGGAAAAGGAATATGTACATCTCTAGCAGGAAAAATAGAGTTCTTATTTACATCAAAATTATCGCCCATAGAATGTTGTACATCCAGACTACAAAAAGGAGTACAAACTGTATCCTGACATGCTGGTGCTGAGGGGCGAGCAAAAAGTAGAGCGTCTGCTCCGTCGGCTGGTGAGGGATCGGCTGCTGCTGACGGCTCCTCCAAGGTGGGTGCGGCTTCGCTTCGGCTGCAAGCTTCTTTTGTTGTTTTTGATTTTGCTGTTTTTTTTTGTATTTTTGGCTGGGGATGCTGGTACTGCATGACGGCTGGAATGGCTTCTCCTTCTTCTTCCTCCTCACCCGCCCCTGTAGCTGGCACAGCTGATGCAGAAGATGATGATCCACTTGTTTCTTTATTCACCCCATTCTTGATAGCAGGCGGAGGCAAGGCCCTACCTCTCCTGAGAGTGACAGCATTAGAATAAACAGTAATATCATTTTCTGACTCAACAGACAAAGACATGACATCACATTTTACCTGCTCCTTCTTCTTAAAGTTATTGGGGTTGGCTTCGACCTGATCTGGAATAATGGTTCTAGTGGCGGTCAGGTCGTCGAGCCTCTTGGTCATATCTGCCAGCCCTTTGATGAGTTGGGCCAGACAATCCATGGTTGGGTTCACAAGAGGTACCTCAGTGGATTCAGTGTGCAGACCACACTGTTGTTGCATGTGTGGGTGTTGAGGTTGTTGCTGGTGGTGCTGCGGTGGTGCAGGAAGCTGAAGCTGCTGATAGGAGGGAGGAGGATACTGCTGGTACTGCTGAGGTGGAGCAGCCACATACTGATGAAAAAGGTTGTGGGTGGTGGTATTGCGGCTGCTGATATGGCTGATTCTGCCTCCATTGATTTGCATACCGAGGAGGCTGATGATACTGTTGCGGTGGCTGTGAGGACTGTCCAAAACGACCACCCTTAGGTTGGTGGTATTGCCGATTAGCTGATAGCTGACCCTGAGGTTGTCCCATAGGACGGGTCGGCTGTGCTTCGTTACTCCATACCATGTTCACTCCCTGAATATGGGGTGGTGGTGGGAAGACTGGATCGAATCCGGAAAGAAACTCTAGTTGGTACACAACCATCTGCTGCTGCGGTTGGTCCTGGTCGGGCGCCTGCACGTAATACACGTGCTAGACTACCGGTGGCTGCTGGCTCGGCTGAGGCTGATGTGGCAGTGGTTGTTTGTCCTTCCTCTCAGCTGGAGCGTCTGATGGTGCTGCCGACTGAACAGAGTTGATGGTGCCCACCAACAGTTCAAGTTTCTCGGTGATCTGATCAAGCTTGTCTAGATTTTGGGTCCTCTTCTCGATCACAGCAAGTTTTTCAAGGTCCTGTGATCGCTTCTCAATGATATAAACTTTCGAGAGATGGCCTCCGATGATACTGAGATTGGAGCTCTCATCTCTCTCTGCCTCATGAGATGCTGCCATTTATACTTGTTTCTGGAGGATTTGGGGATGCCTCTGGTATGCTTTTGATGAAGAGAGGGCGGCCTCTCCTTCGGCCATTTCTTCGAATATCTGCCAGACCACAATCTCATCCTTGTTGAAGTGCAAACCCCCACATGCTGTGTCAACGAGCCTTTGGCTCTCAATGTTCATGCCCCAAAGAAGTGTTGGACCAAACTGTTCTTCGGTATCTCATGGTGGGGGCATTTCTCCTGCAGATCGGTGAATCTCTTCCATGCTTCATGTATGGACTCGTGGGCTCCTTGGAAGAAGTTGCTGATTCGGGCTCGCATTTGGTTGAGGCGACTGAGAGGATAAAACTTATGCAGGAAAGCTGACTTCAGTTCCTCCCAGGTTGTCACAACCTTCCCCAGATGGTTGACCCAGTAAAGGGCCTTGTCTTGTAAGATGAAGGGGAACGCCATCATCTTGACAATGTACAAAGGGACATTGGGATAGTGAGTGGTGCGACAAATGCGTTAGAACTGCTGTAGGTGGATGTATGGTTCTTCAGTGGTGTTTCCATGGAACGCTGGGAGAAGAGCAAGGAACTGGGGTTTCAGCTCAAAGTGAGCGTGCACCGGTGGAATGAGGATCCACTCGGTCATCTGGCTGTATCCAGGATTATACGTCTCCTTCAGTGTAGGTTTGGGTCTCCCACCTTCTGGCTCGTCATCATCGGGTGGACCACTGCCTCCACCCTCGCCTCCACCTCCTCTTCTGCCTCCTCCTCCCTTGGCTCTGTTCATCACATCGTTCAACATATCCTGAAAAGCTGTCTACACTAGGTCTTGCTCTGTCAGCTGTTGTTGGATGGCCTGGACAGATGCCAACAGTTGTGCATTAACCTGATTCTGATCTGGCAACTGTCCTTCTGGTTGGGGTGGCTGTTGACCCTTGCCCTTTCCTTGAGGAGCCATATCAGAGTCTGAATCTGACGAAATGAATTTTGGAGTAGACTCCAGGGCTTGATTTGTCTTCTATCTGCAGAATGAGAGAGTCCTGATCAGACCACTTGCAATATTGTTCAGCTGTCATGATGAAGCTGGAATTCAGGTCAACCCCAGCATGTTGTGAATGGAAAAAGATGTGGATTGTAATCGACTTCCATTCACAGTGGCGAAAGCGGGACAAAAGTGATCCCAGTTTATTGGGTGGCCAAGAGAAAGGTAGAAAACGAGGAGTCTGGAGATCGATCCGCAAAGTCCGGATCGTGTTCTCAAGAATCACCTCGAATTTATTGGCGGAGTTGAGTCTATGGAATCGATATGGGTGTCGGCGAGGTCCCGACGGGAACCATCCATGGATCAACTTCGCAAAGCACAAAAGAGGGTTGGATGTTGGAAGAAGGATACGATGGTCAACGAGGAATAAAAAGGAGTGCAAAACAGTAGAAAGGCTCAGCTGAGCAGGGTGGTCAAAGGAGAATGACACAACAAAATTTGCGCAAAGGCGCGGGACTCGATCTTTGAACCTCAATCTAGATCCATACAAATGCAATACAAAATTGGGTTCACCAACTCACACCATGTGAAGCCGTGAAGGTTCGGCTATTTATTATCTTTTCAGTTTTAGAGTTGTTCTTTCAGGCAAATCTTTTAACAAGTCCTTAGCACGCTAACCCTATAGGAGAGAGAGTACTGCCATAAAAGAATCCCGTACTTGTCCTCCTCCTTTGTATCCTGTAGTCTGTACTTTTTGAGGTCCTTGTAAATCTTCCTGGATCCCTACTCAACTAAAGAAATAGAGAGAGGAAGCCGATAGGCGAAACCAGTACTTCGGTTCTCGCTCGCAACGGAATCACCTGTGAGCGTACAAGAACCTACTCGGACGCAAACCGATGAGACAGACACCCCCATGAAGGCGTGTCCTATGCTCAGTACTTCAGACCATGTCGATGTTCCACACAGGGTGGCAACACCATCGATGACAAGGACCTACTCGGTCACGTACGATAGAAGCGCCATTACTTCGGAAATCCAGGCGATACACAAGGCAGTTGCAGACTGGGATTTTGGCTCTATTCCTTATGGGACGTGCCTTGCTCATGGGAGTAGGGTTTTGGTCCCCCTCCGAAGGTACTTGAAAACATCGAGGGCTTTATGAACCCAGTACAATGATAGTCCATTACAGATTTTAATTAAGGTCAAAGTTTATTTTGCAGTCCCCTTGTTTTAGTTTTTGGGTTTTCACTTTTTTTGAGTCTGTTTTCATACCAGCGTCTAATGTTTTTGTAGATTTTCATTTAATTCCAAGGTGCTAAAAATCAGAGGGAGATAGCAGAAAAGCCGTGCAAGTGGTTCCATGATGGAAATCTCACCATTGAACCAAATGATGCTTGCTGAGTTAGAAGACTTACAGTGCATCCCAGCTCTCTCCATGTGATAGGCAAAACAGAATTTTTAAACCTATCTACATGGCGGTATGCAGGCAACAAAATCGACCTAAAAATTAGCTGCTATTAGCGTGAAGAACCACAAGTCGGTCACCGTCCTTCAATCCAGGAATCCGGTCTAGGCTCACCCCTCCTCCTCTCAACTCATCGAGTTCAGGCGAAGCGCTTAGCAGGGAGAGCTCGCGGCACGTTGGCTTGAAGGTGGTGAAGCGACTGTTTAGAATTTGATCTAAGTCCAAAATCGTACTATAGGTGCATGCAAGATTCTTAGGGTGTTTGGACCTAGTCTACTCTATCAAGCAAGCCTACGTCTAGGGGCTCCATGCACACAAAACAATATAAAATAAAGGCAAAAAAATCAAAACAGCGGGAAACAAAGAAAATAAAGCGGGAGAAACACGAGAAAGCCGCGACGAGGCCCCCAGGTGAACAGACATCCGTGCACTTGACCTCGTTGTGAAGAGTAGAGTCCGAGTTATATTACTTGCCAAAATTATTCTCTCTCACAATAAATTACAAAAATGATCCTAATTGCTCAAGGCCTATATAATTCTCATCCCTTTGCATCCTTGGTGCTCTCTCTCCAGCTGGTCATGAGGTGAAGACCAACCTCCTCCATGCTCGGCTGCCTTGGCTTCCTAAGAAACCATCCTCGCGTGGCGGGCCCTCGCAACAAAGTCACAACGAGATAGAATTAATACAAGCTCAATCAATGAAATGAAGCATAAAGTAATTAATCACAATAAATAAATGTGCTAATCAAAGAATCATGTATGGTTGAACAATTGTAAATAAACAACTATTCACAAAAGAACTAATAAATAAATGAATTTTCAAACAAGAATAACAAAGTGTAATAGGCTACGCTCATTGCTCCCCGGCAACGGCGCCATCTGATAACGAGGGTATTTCAAAGGTCGGGAAGTCTCACAAGGCGAGAGATCCAATCACTAAGTTGACCACATCAAAATCCTTGGTTGATCAACAATTAACCCACATCTAAGAATAAACCAATTAAGTCCCAAAACTGTGAATTAACATTTATTAACTCTACCATAAAATGCATAGCTTATAAGCATGTAGAGGTCGAACCACAGAGAGCAATAAAAATTGGGTAGCCTACGGTATTCATGTACATCCCGGTCACTCTTGAATGAATTCTATTTTTGTGGGTTTTTAATTTTATATATTTTTTTATTTTTGTTTTATTTTTATATTTTTTGTTTTGTTTTTATATTTTATATATATTTTTTAAATTATTTTTTTTATTTATATAATATATATATAACAAGAGAGAGAAAGAGATATAAAATATGGGGATGTATATAGATATAAATACCTAAAACATATAGATATAATATTTTTTAGCTTTTTATATTTTTCTATTTTTTTTTATTTTTCCGGAATAATTCTAATAATTATGTATTTTTAATCCCAAAAAAAGTCCCTAATATGGACTAATTAAATAGGCTCACACTAATTTGGTTACTAAAAATATAAAATAATTCCAAAAATTACCCAAATTAATTTTAATACATAAGTAATAATATCTAGATAATTATGGCATGGGAAAATATATTTTTGACATTTTTGTTGCATTTTTATTTTTTTTTAGTTTTGAAGTCTTCTAATTTTTTTATTTTCCTTTTTCTTGTTTTTAGGATTTTCCACTTTCTGGACTCATTAAATATATAAATATATCATATATAATTTTTTCATAGTTTTCCAATAACATTTTATAATTTTTTTGTATTTTCTCATTTAAACAGTGCAAGATTGGCTCCTTTTTCATTTTTAATAAATAGATAAAATGCCCAAAAATTCCAAACAAAAATACAGCATGCATCTACAAGATACCAGGCATCTACCCTAATTTTTGTGAATTTTTAGAAGCTAGCTAGGCATTTTAAATAAATACATAAAAGACACAAAAATTAAACAATCTTACAGGGGCATAAATGCAAATAAAAATAACCATAGGGGCCACAGTGCAAATATACCATAAGAAATAAACATTTATTTTATTTTTAAGTACTATTTTACAACTAGCAAAAGGCGCCAGGGTACACATGCAATTTTCACGCACCTCACGTGGGACTGCACGTGAGGCCTGGAAGGACCAAAATGTAATTCTATAAAGTGCAGGGGTCCTACTGCAAAATTTACATTTATTTTATAACGTGAAAATATATTTACAGAATTAAAAATTAAATACAAAAAGAGCGGGGGTTATATGTGAAATTTACCCCAACGGGCGCTGGATCCGACGGCGCAGATGACTTCACTTGAACACGTGTCGGCCATCCCACGGCTGATACCGGTTTGCCGATGAGCGCTGGAAATTAGATCTCGGGAGAGATCTGATGGTCGTGGCTCGCTCCATCGGACAGCTATGCTTCGAACTGGGGGCTTCATCATGATCGGACGGCGATGGAGCCGCCTGGAAGAACAGGGAAGAAGCTCGCACGAAGCGAGCTTCGATCTTCAATCGCGGGCTCCTCTGGGTTTCTCCGTCGCATCCGAGATGCTCCTCACGTTGCTGGAAGGTTCCCGCGTCGAACGACGGTCTTCACTTGGCTCCTGGAGGTCTAAGGCGCTCAGGCGAGGTCGGAGAAGGTTTGGACCTCTAGGAACCTCTTCCTGGATTCAATCGAGTCTCAGAGGGCTCGTTTCAACGTGGTACCTGCATAGGAAGAACAAGGGGCTCGAGGGATTTCTCCTCGACCCTAGGCTTTGAAGCTGAGATGCAAGGTGAGGCGAGGTGGAGGAGCTCCAACGAACAACGGAGGTGGAGCTTCGATTCACGAAGACAGAGGGTCTCCGGTTGAACGAAGGTGGTCGATAGATGGAGAAGGCGATGAAGAGTGTATTGGAAGCGTAATGGTGATGGGGAACTGTCGAGAGCACTGTGGAGAAGTCATCGGAGCCGAGCTCCGGCGAACTTCGATTCGGCTAAACTAGGCTAGGCTACTGATCTAAAGGCTAAATAAATGGCAGGAATGAAATGCATTAACGAAAAGCTACCTAAGTAACATACAGGAACAGCTCTTATACCTGGGGTCCTCCAGGGAGCAGGCGGGACTCCGGAACTCCGCCGCGACAAAATTTCTTCCTCCTCCGACCGATTCGAGGTGCTGGGAAGCACCTCCTGTCACAAGTGCTCGTCCAGGATTCGATTCAAGCTTTTTGGGGGAAGTGAAATTGGCCCAATTTGACCAAGGAGGAGGAGGGACTTATTTATAAACAACCCTGGGCACCCTTATTGATCGATGATTATAGATTGATCTAGCGTATTTACAAATGATCTAACGAGTTGGCATGATTGTACAATGAATAACGGACATATCATGTGAAGAAATCGAGTGCAATCGGAGGACGAGACGTCCGTGAAAAAGGGATGAAAATCGGGGAAAGGATAGTTCCGAAGCGCTAGGTCCCAGATGGGATAGTTGACCGGCCGGTCAACTCGGGCTGCATCCTGAGTGGTCCACCTAGGATCACCACAGGACAAAACAGAGGTGTTTATTCGAAATTGATTTATTTAACATAATAAATGATTTTATTATTTTTTGCTTATAAAATAAAAAATGTTTATTACATAATGTAGTATTTATTAATGAATTTTATTTATTTTTTGATGTAGTTTATTGTAGGTTTATTTTAATGATGTATTTTTAAGTGTATTTACATGTATTTTATATACTTTTATTTTTATTTTGTATATTTTATTTTATTATTTTATTTTCTTATTTTATAAATTTATAACTTATTTTTGTGAGTGTAAATATATTTTTATTTAATTTTTATGAGTTTATTTACATATTTAAATAAATAGGCGTATGTAGTATGTAGGTATTCTTATAGGTATCTTACCTATATTTGATATATATTTTATTTATTTAATGATTTTTATTGGATTTTATTTTGGATTTGTATTTTTAATAAATTATATGTAATGTTTACAATTTTGTAAAAAGTATAAAATTATTAAAGAATGAATGTCTTTTTTATTTCTGTACATAGGTAATATAGGTATTCGTGGTCTATGTATACCCTAGACTTATTTTAATTTTATGAATTCTTTTTAGTTTTATTTTAATTTCAATATGTATATTTATTATATGTATTATTTACAAAATTCAAAAAATATAAGTTTGTAAAAATAAGGAATAATGAATAAAATGAATATTTTAATCGGGCAGACTGTACAATGAAGGCCAAAAACCTAACTTTCACAGATGAACTCCAAAAATTATGAAACCAATTTTATTAAAAAGCTCTTGAAAAGTTATATACAATTAAAGGTGATTTTGATGGATTTTGAGTTTTTATTTGCAAGATATGGGTCTGTGAAGTTGAGATTTTGGCTTTTTATTCTATGTATAAAATGTACATTGTGTATCATTTTTCTACAAACTTAATTTTGTATTTTTATTTACATTATTATCTACAACTTTCATGTACAAAGTTTATTTATTTGATGAATAAAGGAATATATACAAAATAGGTGTCAAAAATGCAAAAATGAATGAAGAATTTATTGTATTATTGGCCCTTATCTCCCCCTACTTTATTCCTTGTCGACCAATTCCATCCGGGCCTTGGTCTCAAGGTTTGGGTCATAAAATATTTGCAATATTTTATTCCTCTTTCTTTTCTTCTCTTTATTCTATACTTTTGGCATTAAAAACCTTATTTTATGTACAATAAATACAATGAATAATGAATGCTATTATGGGTAAATTGATGTCATTTACATGCATTTTCTGGGGTTTTTAAGGCCAAAATGATAGAATAAAGGTGATGAAATGGTGATTCATCACTAGGCCAGATATCTGTCATGCAGTGGGAGTGGTAAGTCGTTCCCAATCCTGTTGTGGAGAACAACACTGGAATGCAGTAAAGAACATATTTAAATATCTAAGACGGACGCAAGATTACATCTTGGTCTATGGAGATGGTGATCTCCAAGTCTTGGGATATACAGATTCTGACTTCCAATCATATGTTGATGATTGCAAGTCAACATCAGGGTCTGTGTTCCTGTTGAATGGTGGTGCTGTGAGATGGAGAAGCAAGAAGCAGGACACAACAACAGAAGCAGATAGCATTGCCGCATCGGATGCTGCAAAGGAGGCGGTGTGGTTGCACAAGTTCGTGCTGGAGCTTGGCGTAGTTTTCTCTGATAATCTCATCCCGCTACTCTGTAATAACACGGGAGCCATTGCCCACGCGAAGGAACCCAGATGGCATCAGAAGAGCAAGCACGTAGAAAGGAAATACCACATCATTCGGGAGATTCAAAAGCGTGGTGACATCATCATCACCAAGGTGGCCTCTACCGACAACGTTGATGATCCTCTTACCAAACCTCTGACACAGAAGGTTTACGACTAGCATGTAATGAGTATGGATTTATGGATTGTTCCTGAATGGTTCTGAGGTCTAGTGGGAGATTGCTAGCAATGTGATTGTTAGCAATGTGAGCCCAAGGCGAACCATTCCTACAATAAATGTTATTGTATTAAATGATTTATCAAAAAAAGTTATTGATTATGTTTGTTTCACTCCCTTTCTGATATTGAATGAATGAATGCAATATAAGGTCCCTCTGTACAATAAGGGTTATGTACCATGGCCAACTTGATAATCATACAGTTGTTGATTCATTGATTGAATCATAGAGGCTGATGCTTGGATGAATATCTAAGGAGTTAGATAGAGGACTCATCAAGCATCATCAAATGATTGGCAAGTGATGATCTCCAGCCTGAGAAGGAGATGGAAATCCTTTCTCATTTGGCTGATATCTGATCGACCTCTTGATGCAGGTCATCTGCATAGGAATAGTGATTCAGAGGTATCATATTAGTTGAGTCAATGGGTTCACTTAACGAGATCGAGATAACCAAAGACCTATTATGAATACTGTCACATCGCAGGAAAACATCCTCTGACCAGAGACAGATGTATTGCTATATGTCTGAGTATGTACATTTGGCAGACCAATAGGTTGATGACCTAACAAGGTCTATACACCGGTGAGCTGGTGTGCATGTAAAGGCATATGAGTAATACGATCTCTCAAAGGGATCATACATGTTCACTTGTGAACCAGGAGACATGAGAACATCTACATAAAGAACAATGAACACAATGGCGCTCCCACTAAGTTTCTTGTGTACACAAGGTTCATCAGGATTCTGCACAAAATCATAACTCTTTATGGTTTCGTCAAATCTGATATTCCAGCTACGAGAAGCTTGCTTGAGCCCATAGATGGATTTCTTCAGCTTGCATACTTTGCCATCCTCAGTCATGAAGCCCTGGGGCTGCTCCATGCAGATATCCTCCTCGAGGCATCCATTGAGGAAAGCCATCTTGACGTCCATCTGCTAGATGTCGTATTCAAGATATGCAGCTATAGCTAGCAATGTCCTGATGAATTTAAGCATAGCCATAGGAGAGAATGTCTCATCGTAGTCGATGCCTTCTCTCTGTGTGTAGCCCTTGGCTACGAGCTGTGCCTTAAAAGTCTCTACTTTCCCATCAGGTCCCCTCTTTCTGTAGAAGATCCATTTGCATCCAATGGGTTTTACCATTTTAGGTGGATCCTCTAGGGTCCATACACCATTCTTATGCATGGAGTCAATTTCTGACTTCATTGCTAGCATCCATCTATCCATGTCATGATCCGCGAGTGCTTCATCAAATGAAGTAGGATCATTGTCAATCTCACTTGACACATGGAATCCATACCTTTCAGGTGGTGCAACTACCCTCGAACTCCTTCGAAGAGGTATGGGTGTTTCATTTTATTTATCTCTTAGTTTTTGGTTCAGGAAGCTCGGAAACCTCAGGGGATTCAATGAGTTCCTTTACTTCATATTTATTTTGACCCTCAAGGAAATCATTCTCCAGAAATTTCGCATCTCTAGAAATAAAAATCTTCTGAGTCTCAGGGTCATAGAGTTGGTATCCAATACCATCTCTAACATACCCAATGAAGTAACACTCACGAGAGCGAGAGTCTAGCTTACTTGCGTCCACGTTCTTCTCATCAACCAAGCATCCCCAAACCCTCAAGTGATTAACACTAGGTTTAGTTCCATACCATAGCTCATGAGGAGTCTTAGGTACAGATTTGCTAGGAATCTTATTCAGGATATATATTGTAGTCTCCACTGCAATTCTCCAGAAACTAAGTGGTAAATGTGCTTTGCTCATCATTGATGAACCATATCCATGATGGTTCTGTTGCGTCTTTCAGCAACACCATTAAGTTGGGGAGTTCCAAAAGGATTGAGATTTGAAATAATTCCATTCTCTTTAAGGTATTCCTTGAATTCATCTGAGAGGTACTCGCTACCTCGATCAGATCGACTCTGTTTAATCTTCCTATCGGTTTGGTTCTCAACCAAAGCCTTGAATTCTTTGAACTTTTCAAAGGTTTCAGATTTATGACGTAATAGGAAGATAAACCCGTATCGCGAATGTTCATCAATAAATGCCAAATAATATCGATATCCATTTCTAGTCGCGGTACCGAAGGGACCGCATACATCAGTATGTATTAGGTCAATGATACCTTCACATCTTGTAACCTTGTTACGGAAAGGCATCCTGGTCATTTTCCCTCGAATGCAATTCTTGCATGTAGGTAAAGATTGAACCTGTAGAAAATCTAAAGGTCCATCCTTAATTAATCTATTGATCTTATCAACAGACAAATGACAAAGCCTTTAATGCCAAATCTCATTTGAAAGATTTTCATCCTCCCTGGATCTTTTAGGGTTTTTATTAGTGGTTGTAACATTCAGAACACATTTATCATTGCACAATTCATAGAGTCCTCCAGAAGTCAAAATACCATCTACAATATATTTATCATAACGATTTATGACTAATTTATTACAGAACAGGAACGAATATCCACTTCTAACTAGCTTAGATACATATATTAAATTCCTTCTGACTTCAGGTTCATAAAGACACACTTTAAGTACTAGGACTCTTCCACTAGATAATGATAGCCGACAAGTCCCGACGGCGACTGCTGCAACACTTGCATCAGATCCCATCTGGATGACTATCTCCCCTTCTTCTAGAATTCTAGTTTCCCGAAACAAATGCAACAAATTGCATACATGAATAGAAGCACCATAATCAACAACCCAACGTCCTTCTCGTCCACTGAGAAAGCTGTTTTTAATGATAAAAGTAGATTTCATACCAACTGGGGCTTTACCTTTGTCGACCGACTTCAGGTAATCCGGGCAATTACGGCTCCAGTGCCCTGGCTTTTTGTAGTGATGACAGACGCTGGTTTTCTTCGACGCCATTAGAGTGGATGCATTGGAAGATGAGCCAACACTTTGTCCCTTCTTCTTTCTCTTCTGGGTCGGGCCCTTCCGAGAACCTTTCTTCCAACCACGCTTCCCTCTAACTTGTGCAACCATTGCACTGCCAGCGGGACCATCTTTCTTCATTACGTCTTCTGCAGACTTTAATACAGCAAGAAGCCCATCATTTGTCAATTCCAGCTTGTTCATGTGGAATGACACCACAAAGTTATTGAAAGATTTGGGCAACGATAGTAGAATGAAATTAGATTGCATGTCTGCATCCATTGTTGCCCCCAACGTCTCCAGCTTCGATAAGTACCCAATCATTTTGAGTACATGTTCACGTACCGAAGTCCCTTCCTGCATCTTGCAGCGAACGAGTTCTTTCATAACATTGTACCGCTGGGTGCGGTTAACGTCACCAACATATCTTTCAGATTATGCATAATTTCTTGGCAAGTACTCATCTCCACATGTTGTTTCTGAAGAATATTGGAGAGAGATCCCAAGATGTAGCATCTAGCCAAGACATGATCCTCAATATACTTGTCATTGTATGCTTTTTCTTCCTTAGATTTAGGGTTTTCATGCTCGTCTTCTGAGAGCACATAACTGATGCGCTCAGCCGAGAGTACAAGCTCCAAATTATGGATCCAATCCGAGTAAGTTGGTCCAGTCAATTGATTGACTTCCAGAAGCCTGCTCAGTGGGTTCATAGACTTCATTTTCTGAAATTGAGAATGCACTATATTAGAACATATAATCATATATTCAAATTTATGATATTTGATTAAGGTTTTTAAATCAAATTATTCTTGCATTGTCAACTTTGAAAGTTCATTCCCTTAATCACTTTCAAAGCAAGAGATATACTTACCGCTATATCTCAAGCAAGAATTGGGATCTCCTCTTTATCTTTCTTACATCCCAATAATATGAGAAACTGCAACTCCAATAAAGAGAAGCGGGAACACATTTCGCCTTGCAAGACCAACTTGCATTTCCCAATTTGGTCTTTAATACCCGGGCCCACCACCCCTAAGGTGATGTTGACCCGTCATTAATTGAACCAACCGTCAACAGGAATAGAACTCGCTATGCGCAATCCAATATCGCCCCAATAATATGAGGATCTGATATTGGGGTCGCTACGCATATGGCCTTACTCTTTCGAGAAGCAAAGAGTCTGATCCAGATGCGCTTGCATATAGGAGTTGTCACTTCGTACATGCGTCTCCTATATACAATCCCTGACTACGGAAACCCTTCGCCTTGACGGGAGATCATGGATGTCACTTATGTGATCCTCCAACTCTTATTCATATTTAATTAATTATCATGAATCACATTCATATAATTAATTCATCCAAGGGAATTATCAACTCTAATCATATTAGAGTATTTTAATTGGACATAATTAATTCAATCATATTAAATTAATTATCAATCCAATTCAATCAATAAAACTTGATTGTTATACTTGAATATATATGGTATTATTCTCAAAGTACGTATTAATTCGTATTTTAAAAATTAGAAAAATACAACTTGATTTCTTCGGCATTATCCAGTCCCTACCCGCTGTCATGGCCAGTACCGGCGAGAGTGGGACGGACCACATACGTTGCAACCCGCTACCCTAGCGTCTCCGACTAGACACCATATCTGCCTCGGGAAAAGATAATGCCAAATAGATCAATTTGTACTTGAGATGATCATCGGTTCTTCAACCGAAATTATACCATATAGTAATCAAAACATTTTTTATTATAAGGAAATTTGCTAGACAAATTCCCAATCCTATTCAAGCAAGGAGTTTGATGATTGTGTTTCCAATTTTGATCTAGATCAAATCTAATCAATTATTGGTTGAGGCCAAGTCAATTAAGGAAATAATTATCTTCCAGTATTTCTTAAAAATTTTCCATAATTATTTCTCAAAATTAACAATTAATTTCATTAATTGACAATCACATGGTTCTTGATTAGGACTGTAATTTCAGCAGTGACCCCTACTTACTAAAATTAGCATACCTCAATAATATTAAATCCAAATTAGACAAAATCAATTTTCATAGATTGCTAATTTGATTTAGGACAGAACCCAAGTGATGTCTCACGCATTTCGAGGCAAATCTAAACAGTAATTAACTCTTTAATCACGTTAAGATTTGCAGTTCCGCAACAGTGCATACATGTTCATTAAAACAACCATATCTCGAGCAAACGAAATCCAAATTACGTAAACTCAGATCCCATGATTTCATTATTTAATGGAGAACATAATTCAAGTATTTAATTCGTGTATAAACGATTTAAATAGTGCCTAATTTATTCAGTAAACAGAAGTGCGAAAATCAAATGCGATAAAAACTTTCGTGACTTCTACGAACCCAAGTCGTCCTAGGTTTGCGGATCGTATCCAAAACCATCAACCTGGCTCTGATACCACATGAAAGATATAGAAAAAATCCTCAAGCGCATCATGGATGCGTGATCGTCGTATCGGATACGACGGAGAATGACTAGTCGTACTAGTTGTTCGGTGCAGCGAAATTTAAAAAATTTCATGCGATGAAACCACATGATCCAAGAACGATTCTCAGATCGTTTCATCTATAACCACAACAAGTATAATGCAATACCTCTTGAAGCGTGGTTGATCGAGACTCTAAGAAAGAGACCTCATGTCTCAAGTCCGATCATCGGAGAAATAGCTTGCGAGCGCGGGGATGAGTCGCGTTGTCCTCGCAATCCAACAAGTTGATCCAAGCACGGTTGCTCCGGATCTTATCGCACGAGATCGAACGTCTCCTTCATGAGCGAAGCACTCCAAGTAGATGGAGAACCGTAGAGCATCGAAGCAGCGGCGCGGTGGCGTGGGCGTCGACGAGTCTCTCCTATAGGGTATGGTGGACGACCACCAAGAAGAGGGAGAGAGAGGGTTGGCATGTGAGAGGAGAAAGAGAGAGAGAGATGTGCTACCAATAGCATGTCATAGAGAGCAAGGTATGCCTCTCTATTTATAGGGTTTTGGATCCATGGATCTCAATCCATGGGACATATAAAATCAATGGATGAGGTTGATTTATGTCAATCCAATGGTAAAGATTGTTGTTGGTAAAAGCCAACAACTTTAGATTAAAATATATTTGACAAAATCAAATATAAATCAATCCTAAAATCACATCAATAAATAAGGAGAGAATATACATGGAGATTACATCTCCATGTACATTCAAGGGGGGGACGGCCACCCATTCCATATAGGAATTGGGTGCCGCCCACCTCTTTCCTAATGGAGGCAATCTCATGGATTTCCATGAGATTGCATGCCTCCTTAATTTTCTACATTATTTATTTCCAACAACTTTATGTTGGAATTTTATTCACCAGAAATAATTCTCAATTAATTTTGGGAATATTGCAATCTTGACATTGGAAAATTGTGAATCACATTGACAAACCAAAACAAAATATAATTTACATTTTCAATTAATTAGACAATGTGTATCCAATACACAATAATAATTAATCTACAAATATAAATTATAATTAGCTCTCTCTAATACATTATAAATCACATTTATAATATATTATGAATAATTGGATATCACTATCCACATTATTCTTATCCATTATAATTAAATCACATTTAATTATATTGGATAACTCATCATACATCATGATAATTAAATCACATTTAATTATCAATTTCTCAATGCATAGATCTTATGGAATTATTCTTGAACCATTCAAGAACAATGCTATCTCTCCTTAAATACTTGGAGATAAGGATATGGTGATTGTATTGTTCCACGTATAGTGACTTGGATAATTGAGATCACATCTCAAATCCAGATCCCATGGACCTCTCATAGATGCTTGATTAAATCAAGACCGTAAACCTAATCTTCTCATTGCATTTAAATCTCATTCAGATCAATGTCCAGTACATGGACTAAGATTAGGTCACTTCTCCAATGAGAGGAGTCACTAAAATCCAGACCTGTGTCATCACTCCCTCGGAATGGAAGCGTCATTGTTATACAATCGTTTATGATAAAATCACCCTCAGGTATTCGTAATACCTGTACATCCTACATACTGGAAGAATCATGACCATCCTGAAGATATAGATCACTTTTACATTGTCATCTTCATAGTATGATCATTAAGTTTCTCAATCTTAGTCCTTGGGATATGGTACAGATCATATGCTTTCACAAAGCATATATCTTACCTTCAAATTCATGTCATGCTTCTAAAGCATGATGACCATGCATGGAATTTGATCAATCTCAATACCTCATGAGTGAGCTCATGTCTCCCGGTTCACAAGTGAACATGTATGATCCCTTTGAGAGATCGTATTACTGATATGCCCTTACATGCACACCAGCTCGCCGGTGTATAGACCTTGGTTAGGTCATCAACCTATTGGTCTGTCAAATGTACATACTCAAACATATAGCAATACATCTGTCTCTGGTCAGAGGATGTTTGACTGGGATGTGACAGTATTCATCATAGGTCTTTGGTTATCTCGATCTCGTTAAGTCAACCCATTGACTCAACTAATCTGATACATCCGAATCACTCTTCCTATGCAGAGGACCTGCATCAAGAGGTCGATTAGATATCAACCTAATGAGAAAGGATTGCCATCACCTTCTCAGGCTGGAGATCATCACTTGTCAATCATTTGTTGATGCTTGATGAGTCCTCTATCTAACTCCCTAGATATTCATCCAAGCATCAGCCTCTATGATTCAATCAATGAATCAACAACTGTAGGATTATCAAGTTGGCCATGGTACATAACCCTTATTGTACAGAGAGACCTTATAGTGCATTCATTCATTCAATATCAGAAAGGGAGTGAAACAAACATAATCAATAACTTTTATTGATAAATCATTTATTACAATAACATTTATTGTAGGAATGGTTCGCCTCGGGCTCACATTGCTAGCAACACTTACATACTATCCCCATATTTTCTAGATTAAAATAAGTTTCATCTCGCATATTTTCATTATTATATATTATTCATGTGTTGGTTGTTGATTTGAGTGATTAATCATGTATTAAGTGTCGTGAGAGAGACTGACACAGAGTTTGTCGGTCTGACTTGTATGACACCATAGGACCTCCAAGACCAGATGTTAGGAACCCAAAATCAATCTCTGAATCAAATAGCATCGTTGCTGGGGGGCAACGCATTGGAAAGTGTATACATAGTCTCTTTATTTCTTATGTCTTTATATATTTTTAAATATTTATTTATATGTACATATCATATCTTCTGTTGAATTTGTTCCAAGGATCCGCTGCACACGGATGGTCTTTTAGGAGATCAAGGCAACCAAGCAGAACGAAGATCCACTTTTTAAGTTGAGCCGATAGGAGAGAGCAGCAAAGCCTATTGAGGAACGGAGAAGTGCAGAGTAGCTTAGCATAAGTTTCATTTGTTGTTGTGAGAGAGAGACTATATTATTGAAATAATACATGTGGACAATCAGGGACATTCAAACTTTTAGATGACATATTTTACTAGGTGTTTGTTCACATGGGGGCCTGCCTGATTTTCTCATGTTTTCACCGCTTTCTCATTTTCTTTCTCCCAATTTTCCCACTTGTTTCTATTTGTTTCTCATGATTTGTGTTTTATGGCTTCTTTTTTATTTAGGTCATGTGTGAATGAGCCCTTTGCTTTTAGGATTACTTGACTCGGTACCTAGGTCCAAAGCCCTAATGATCTGCATTTGACTATCTTATATAATGTAAATTGTTTGATTTCTGCAATTTCTGCTTTGTTTGATTTCATTGATTGCATATCTCATATAATGTATTGTAATTCTCGTCTTACATCATGCATGGAGAGAGCTGGGTAGCATTGTAAATCTTCTATCTGAGCATACATCATTCACCACTATGATGAGTTTTCTAGCATCATGACACTTGCATTGCTTTTCCAACTTCTGTCCCAATTTGATTAACATTGGACTTATAGAAAAACCAGAAAAATTGCTAGGTGTTTGTTTTGAAAAATACTCAAAAAAGAAAACTCAAAAATTAAAAAAATGGGACTACTAATAACATTTTGAGCCTAAATGAAATTCATAATGGACTTCATTGTATTGGGTTCCCACATTGTTTTCATGTACACTCCAAATAGAGTGAAGCACGACCAACTAACAACCTCGTCTGTGGCTACCTTGATTATCACCCGAGCTTAGTGAAGTACCAATGTTTTTATCATACGTGAGCTAGTATGGCTTTGTTTGCTTGCAGACTTAGTCTGAAGTATTAACCATAGGCTATACCTTCAGGCGGGTGTCAGTAACATCATCCTGCGTCCACGTATGGCCTTGTTTGCATGTAGACTCAATCCGAAGTACTTGATTAGCCACTATCATCTTCCTCACTCTTATTCGTTGAGTAGACGACTCAAGACCGATATCAAGGACCTCTAAAAAATGCAAACTACATGTTATAAAGGAAGTGGGAAGTATGAGATACTTTTTTGGCAATATCCACTTTAGCCTCTAAGGACAAGCTACAAGATTGCTGGAATAACAACTAAAATGGAAAAGATAAAAAATAGCTGAACTCTTACGGCTTCAAAGCAGTTGAGTTGGTGAATCCATTGTTTTGGGTGTGTTTGAATTTAGTTTAATGTCATAGATTAGTCATGTGCACTTGTGCCATTTTTGTACTTCTATTTTCATTCCTTTTTACTTTGCTAACTTTGAGCCTTCTCCTTGTCTTATCTTCATTTTATTCTCTGTATTAATCATCGTATTCCATAATCCTTATCTATTCCTCTTATTTCATAAGACGTCGACTCATGGATGGTTTAGTTGAAACCCCACAAACACCTCATCGATTCCATGGATCTGATATCGCCAATAATTTGAAGCAGTTTCTCGAGTACCAGGTTTGGATTTTGCAAACCACTCTCCAGACTCCTCATCTTCTCACTCTCTAATTATCTGGGATCACCCTGTTCTTTGTGATCTACTCTAGTCTATCTAGATTCTTTGCTTTTTGTTTGATTACATCAAGTTTTCCAAGATCATGTGATCGTTTATCTATTATGCCCACTTTAGACATGTGGATCCCAATAATTCACAAGTTAGATCTCTCTTCCCTATCTTCTTCATGTGATGCCGCCATGTTAACGATCTTGTGATGGATACGTGGCTATTTTTGATAAGCACGAGATGAAGATAGAGTGACTTCTCCTTTGATCATTTTCTCAGAAATCTAGCACACAAAGTGGACTCTTGATGAATCCCCATTTCATCACCTTTATTCTTTTATTTTGGCCTTAAATCCCTAGCTAAATAAATGTATATAACATTAATTTGTGTAAAATAAGACCCAATATTTGATATATAAAAATTGTATAAATACATATTTAATCCGCAAAATAAAAGAGTAAAGCAAAGAAAAGAAAACGGATGAAGTGTCAAAGACACTAAGAGACCCTACACCCCAATGACCAGTTAACATAATGACTTGGTTGAAAAGGAATAAAGTATGGGGAGATAGGGTAGAACAATTGTATAGATAATACATCAAAAAGCCTAATTTTAATTTATCAATAATAATCTCTTGGGATCTATTTTAATTTCAATTATTTAAACCTCAAATAATAAAACCATCTACATGAATATTGTACATGAAAATACAAGAAAAATAAAAATTGATTTCACTCAAAAATAATAAGAAGTGCACCTGAGACACTCCGAACAAAAGGCTACATCTCCTCCATACATAATCAAAATTAGCAAACTCACCATTATTATTCATAAAATAAAATAATCTATTTAGTGGAGGTAGTTTCATTTAATTTGGATCCAAGATGCAGAAGTTAGCATTTGGGTCTCTATTGCATTATATACATGTACATAATAATCAATATATTTATTCGTTATTTTTTAGATATTTATATTTTTATATACTTGTAAATATTATTCAAAATACATTGCAAGATAAATTAAGAATAAAAAAATTAAAAAGTCATTGAAATAAACAAAACTATAGAATATATAGGTAAATTATACACATATATTACATATGCATAATCATTTAAGTAAATAAATAAAATAAGAAAATATAATAAAAATATGTAATTATGTAATTAAAAAATCTATAAATATATAAAATATTTGTATATAATAAAAAACCTTAAATATAAAATAAATATAAAATACTATAAATACAGGTATATATACATACGTATATACATGTAAATATCAACATCTAATAAATTAGCTTATAAAAATAAAAAAAATCAAAATAAATTACCACATAAAATTATAAACATTTTTTATGTTTTAACCAAAACTAATAAAATCAATTAGCATTTTATATTGAATTTATAAAGGTACTATTTCCCTCATTTTTATAATTGGTCCACATGGACCAATCAAGTGGCATCATTTGTTGACCCGACGAATCAATTGTACTGACCTCAGCTGCCCCTCCTATTATATTCATGGGGAGGCTTTCTTCTCCCATTTTCTACTCCATATCAATGTCACCTTCTCCATTGAGAAACTGATGAATCCCTGATTCTCACTCTTTATTCTTTTATTTTAGCTATTTATCGTGGAAAAACAACATGTAGATGCATGTAAATACGATAACATAACATTATGCATGCATTTGTTAATGTTGCATAATTAGCATGTATTTGTGCAAAATAAAAGAATAAAGAAAAAAAGGAAGGAGGTATTTAGAATAAATACAGAGTGACCTGAACCCCAAGAGAAGGTCAAGCCTTGACCGAATCGCCAAATAAAATAAGTTGAGAGAGATAGGGCTACTCTATGTTGTACATATTACCTATGCATATAAATAATTATTTGACAAAATAAATTTAAATTATTATTTTTACCTCCTTGTATATATTCTTATAAATAAAACAAAAATAAAATAAAAAATAGAAAAATTAAATAAAAATAAAATAAAAACCTCCTCACTTTTACGAAGTACATGTATATGTCACATCCCCTATTTATTTTAAACATGCACATAACTCATAAAAATAAAATAAAAATTATTTTGTACTCCTAAAATCATGTTGAAAATAATAAAATATAAAATTGGGGTATTTGTGTAAAAATAACAAAATAAAAATAATTGTACAAAATACATAGGTATATTATACCTATATACAACACCATATACTGTATATACACTAATTTATTTTCCATAAAAATAATTTAAAATCATAGAAAATTTCCATGAAAAACAATAAACATTTTTCAGTATATTTATTTTTCATTTAAATTCATTTATTATTTTTAATTTAATTATCTTTCTTTTTCTCTTCTATTTTGTCGTGTAGCGTATTTTGTCTTTATTTTAGGTGGCCCCTGATTGGGCCACCTAGGATTGTTGACTCTGATCAACTGGTCCCCAGTATGGTCCTCCTCCTCGGATTGGGTTTCGCCCAAACTTCGCTATTTTCTCCAGACCTGATCTGATACCCTTTTCACCCAAATCTTTGCTCCGAGTATAGAGGCTGGATCCCTAATCTTCACCTAGCACTCTTCTCTTTGATCCGAGCCTCAGTTCACCGGCCACGCCGCCTCCATGCTGGCCCCCCAAGCCTATATATACTACGCCACCCCTCTCCTTTTCCTCCACCTTTTGGTTGCGCCATCTATTCCGTTGCATCTGTCTACCTTTCCCAGAGTGACATCAAGTGAGAGAGAGGACGAGGGGAGCGTTTTGTGCATGCTAGCCATGGGTCCGATGAGGTGTTAACCTCAACTCCGTCGCAAGGAGTCCAGCCTCTGGCTGCACGGACCATCGTGGCTACAACCTCCGCATACTGTTGCCTGCGATCCTAGGTGTGTTCTTCCATCTCCAGGTACCCTCTTTACCTTCCATTTCCATCCAAATCCATCGTGTACATGAGAAACAGATCATTTTCGACATCCCCATTTCCTACCATGTTTCCTGACTCTCCTACGATCCTCCGCCTCGCCTCGACTCCCTATCGCTTCTACATCGTGCTTCGCAATCCCCCACGCTGCTCCAGCTATTGGTTTGGAGCCCCACTTAGGTCGAATCTTGCATACGTCGGTGACCTTCCTGTTCATCCCCATCATTTTGTTCTTGGTTATTAGTGATGCTCTATCTCGTGTCGAAACCATCCGCCGAGAAAGATCTTTTCCTCTACAGGAGTAGAGCACATCCAGACCTCATATGGAGGTCTCGGTTAGTTCAGGAGTGCTCCTCTGAGCCTTCCTACAACCACGGAGATCCATCTTTGACTAATCTGGCATCTTAGCAGCTCGTGAGGACCTCGGAGACGTGTGCAATTTGACGACGGAAACTCGCCGGAGGCGAGTTCTTTCTCGATCTTCCAGATGACCTCCCCATCGTCCGATCAAAGGTTCCCCCAGTTCTAATCTCTACCGTCCATCTACGGGAGAGCCTTGGACGTTAGATCCATCTAAGGATCCAATCTGCGCCCTTCATTGTCGAAGCGTCATCCGTGAAGCACAGTATCCGATCATAAGTGGGATGTCCTCAGCCATTTGATCGCGTTTAATAAAGGGTAAATTTCACTTAGGCCCTTTCTTCTTTGCTTTTTATTGTTTAGTCTTGTAAATATTTGTCGTAGTTTAAATTAGTTTGGGTATTTTGTATACGGGCCCTAGTTATTTTATGTATTTGCATTCCAGTCCTGTTTGACTGAATTCACGTGCTGTCTCACGTGCATAGCTGGTGTATTTGCATCATATACCCCTGAGCTTTATATTGTTATGCTTTGAATATAAGTTTTATAGTATTTTCAGTTATACCCCTGTATGTGTGTTATTTAGCATGTGCATTTTTAATTGGAATTTTTGCATTATTGGCCATGAAATTTTTACCTGAGTTAATATTTGGCCTGGGAACTTTATGAAAATTGAAACTAGGTCCCTATGAATTGTGTGTTTCATTTTTGATCAAATAAATACCTAATTAACTCCAAAAATTCCATAAACATTATTGTCGCTAAAACGTAATATTTATGGTAATTTTTGTGAATTAATTTTGTTTGTTTGAATTTTTCTAAAAATCAAATACCCTAAAAAAGTGGTATGTTTGTTTTATAAAATACATAAAAAATATAAAAATAGTCTCAAAAATTATTAAAGAATTTGTGTGCTTGTTTTTTTGTGCTTTGTCTCCAGTACATGTTTTATTACAAAACACTTATAAAAACACTAAAAACTATAAAACCATTAAAACTTATAAAAATAATTAAAAATTCTAAAAAATTCAAAAAAATAGGATTTCAGTTTCTGTGTGTAGATCTTTTTATGTAGTTTTTCATAAAAATCACAAACAGGACATTATGACACTTTTAGTATTTTTATGTTGCCTTCTAATCCCGGTTGTACATTATTTTCCCTTTTTGCCATTGTTTGATTTTAATAAAATCATATAAAAAATAATAAAACCCCAAAAAATCACTAGAAACATATGAATATTTGTAAAACATAAAAAAAATTTTATTTTCGATTTTTAGCTTTAAATAAAAATTACAAAAAGTTTGCTTGTGCTTGTTTTCTTATTTACTTGTTTTATTTTCTTATTTTAAAAAATTAAAAATTTTTGCAAAGTTTAAAAATCCAAAAATATGCTTTTATTTGTCTAATTTCGACTACTTAGAAGGTTTCACTCGTGCTCCTTGAGTTTGACCATGGTCGCTATACCGGATTGAAATATGAGGTTTTACTCGTGAACTTGTGCGAGTTGGTGAACCTAGGGTAGTTAGATTTATTTCAACAACTCATTAATTGTTGTAATAACTCATGGACTCTTGGACACTTCTTGTTGGACTTGGCTTATCGGGGCCTGTTTCGCCGAGCATCGCTGTGCTCGTGGGACTCACCACGATTTTCCTCGGTTTTGATTGTTATCGTATTTTTTTCTATTTGATTCATGAAGATTTTAGCCCCTAGACTTAGGATTTTCTCTTGATTGCAACGTAAATAATTAAAGCCCAACCCTTAATATATTGCTTACACCTAAATTTTGTAATTGGACCTTATTAATAATTCAAAATAAATAGTTAACTTGATTGATTGAGAGGTCACGTGCCGCTAGAGGTCGTATACAACGCGTGCAGGATCTGTTGTGGCGGACACCGATCAACATCTGAGACCGGACATCGACCTCTGTCTCTAATAAGTTAGCTATTGTTCTTCGTGATCACTAGAAATTGCTCATCTAAGGTCGTTTTCTTCTTACGTTATTTAGATTAGTTTAAATTTCTGTCTTTAAATTTATGCACAGATCACTTTGCATGTAGAGTACTGATGACAATTACGCATATCTTACTTTGCATGCATCATAGTGTTTGATCGTGCATTAGCTTTTTCGACTTCTCCCCACGTTTTTGGACATAAGTAATCAGGAGATCGAAAAAATCGTTAGGCATTATTTGTTATTGAAAAATACAATAAAAAATGAAAATCATAAAATTGACACTGTTGATGCAAACTTGATTTTAAAAGATACCTCACTTAAAAATCTATTTTGGAAGAGTCATCCCCTCGTTGTTTGGTTTTCTTGCGTGTGAGAGTGACCCACACACTAGGATAGAGCCATACCTAAACTCTCGTTAGACTACTAGTCTAGGGGTTAGTCATTCTCCGGTGAGGATCTCTCCCAGTAAAGCGGGCTGTGATGTCCTTAGTAGAGCGAGTTGATCGGGTAGCCGGTAAATGGTCCGCAACTTGTACTGGCTAGGAAAGATCTACCTTTGGGATTGGGTCATTCTCTTGGGAGCATCGTGTTCCTAACAACTCACTTAATCTCTCTACAAAACTAAATTATCACCTAAATAAAATCAATAAGATAACGACTGAACCTTTATGGTCATCAGCACTTGTGTTGAGTAGGTGAATTGGGGGTTTGACTGTTGATTTTGTTTGCATCCAGATCTCATTTGTATAATCCCATATCATGGTGATGGGCTAGATGTTTCTTAGGATGCCTTTGACAGCATCTCTCTTGATCACTCCGACCCACTCATCTAGGTAGGTTCCGGGGAGCTTAGACCTGCTCTCCAAACCTGAGTTAGATTCCGCCCTATTCCCCTCGACCACCCTTCTTCCAGTCCTGAGGTGCCCGTGCAGAGACCACCAGTACAACTATTTGTACATTTGACGACACCTGAGTTCGGGTCAGTTGCCTTTGTAGAGACCAGCGAGATGGCCAACAATAAGGAGCGCACCGATGGACAACCCCAGAGTTCGACGTATGTTCTAGATCAGGGAGCCATCAACAACACACTCCTAGCCTCCCTTTAGACAATGCAGCGACATATTCGAGATCAGAGAGCATTTATGGTAGAGGTTCGTCATGGACTGGCACAGATGCGAGCTGACAGCGACGAACAATTGAGAGTAGCTGGTGGAGAGAGTCTTGTAAGGAGCCGTTGGAGGAGGAGCATGAGGATAGCCAGAAGAGCCCCAGGAGCCAGCCAGGCCTATGAGGCAGTTGCACAATGCTAGTGCAACCCTCACACACCCCTGGATCTACCTTCCGGCGATTTTGGGAAACTTCAAGCTCGACCCCCAGACCATTCATCTCTTTCCCATGTTCTATGGGATTGCCACTGAGGAGCCGCATCTTCACCTGCAGGAGTTCGAGATGATCTACAAAACTATTTATGACAGATTCATGGACGAGGATACCATCAAGATGATGGCGTTTCCATTCTCCCCCATCGACAGAGCAACCTACTAGCAGAAGCATTTAGGGAGATATGCGACTACTTAGGCCGGACCAAGTACTTGAGTAAGTAATATCCACTCGGTCGTACCAATGCAGCAAGAGCTCTGATCAATAACTTCACCTTGATCCCCAATGAGCAGTTCTGTGAGGCGTGGGTTCAATTTCGTCTGCTCATCGACCAGTGTCCACATCATGACTTATCCAGGCCCAACCTAGTGCAGAGCTTCTTTTGTGGGATGACATCGGAGCTGCAGGGGCTTGTCAACGCTTCTTGTGGGGTCTCCTACTTCACCAAGGATGAGGATCACGTTTGGGCCATCTATGCGGAGATGGCCGAGAACTATACAGTGATTTCCCAAACTAGGGTCTACACTCAGGGGAAGCCCCTTCCACAGGCCGTGTCCTATCAGAGGATAACATGGGTTAATGCAAGTCCATCTACTTCTTCGTCAACAGCAACATAGGAAGAGTCGTCGGCAACTAACATGGGCATTATCAGTGAGAAGTTGGACCGCATAGAGATCATTAAGAAGAAGCAGTGCCAGGGCATGACGTAGATCGATCAGTTGGCACAGACTCTGAGAGACCAGAAGACCCAGATCATGTGTCTCCAGGAGGCACAGACGGCATCTCAGCCCTGTCTCAAGTCACAGGCTGATCCTAGCAGCAACAACTCATCAAAATGCTCTGCCCCATACCGACAGATTCACCACATCCAGGCAGAACCGGTCTAGTAATTTCAGTACCACTACTCTCAACCACCGCCATCTCAGGACACTCAGATGGTGGTGTACTAGCAGGATCAACCACTGGTAGTACTTCCCCTATTAGCATACGAGTAGGAGCCGTCGATGGAAGTCAACGGGATTTGGTATGTTTGGCATCAGCTTAGTATCCGCCGAGATCATCCTGGATTTAGGTGGTCTACAAAGGTACCTCATCCCAGCTGCATCAACCTCTAGCTCAGGGTGGGCAGTGCAGCCAACTACAACAGCCCCAATACTCCCAGTAGCCAGCGTGCCACTACTAGTCGGGTCCTCGCCCCTACCAGCAGGGACAACAGTGGAAGCAGCAGCCTCAATAGTAGTATTCTCAGCTCAACCTCACCAGTTCCAACAGCAGCCTCATTTCCAACGAGGCAACCCATCCGGTTTTCATGGGCCAACCTATGAGAACCCAGCTCTTGATGATCTAGCCTGCCTACTCTAAGACCAGCAAACATCCTTTAACTGAGAGATGGGCGAGTTTCACCAGGTGATGAGGGATATAATAAAGGGCAAGTTTGCCATAGCCGCTTAGATCGAGCTTAACCCGAACAACCTCAAAAGGAAATATGAGAAGGTACAATTCACAGAGACCACCACTCCTAGTGAGTCATTAGGTGATATTTCTTCATACTCATTTGATGTTGATTTTATGTCTCTTAGGAGCGGTAGGATGCCAATCGGCGGTGCCTCGTCTTAGCGACAACACCACGATGATCCAGGAACGCCAGACGAGGAGGATAATAGTGTCGAGGCCATTGATGATGATGTTGTTGATGATGGTCATGCTGAAGCCACCAAGGATGATGATGATCTAGTCGACGGTACTGAGCTCGTCGTTTCCCCAGATGTAACAGGTGGTACTGATGCCACCATACCAGATGATGCTGAGCTAGAGTGTAGTGCTGATGTTGCGATGCCCTATGTTGTTGGTGGTACTGAGGCCACCACTTCTATTCAAGTTGTGTTTTATCCATTTTCTGTAGCTCAGGACCATATGAAAAAGAACAAAAAAATTAACAAAGGAAAGGTTTCTTTATCTACTGCAAGTCCATCTATGTTGAATGATGATTCTTGTATGGGCTCCATTCCTTCACAGCAACAGGAACCTCTTCCTAGCCCTCTATCTGAGGAGGGCCCAGTCGTCCCCTTCCCCCAAGCACTCTGCTTGGATAAGGGAAATAAAAATAAAATCCAAAAAAGAGTCAGCAGTTAGAGTTCAGTGAACAAATGACTGACAGATTTCACATTCAGCTGACTCTACAGGAGGAACTTGAGCACATCCCTCTCTAATGGAACTTGAGAGAGAAAACCACCATCCTAGGAAGAAGAGGACCATCAGGCAGAAATCCATGTGCTGACCTGTGCCACCTGCTTCCCCATTCAGAACTGTCTGCCAGCAAGGAGGCCAGATGCAGGAGCTCCCTATGTCAGATGCCGCGTTCATGAACAGAGATTCAATTGGACTCTATTAGACAACAGCTCTTCCATCAACCTTCTTCCGATAGCCTTACTCGACCAATTCGAGTTTTGTCCTCTTAGACAGAGTAGAACAATCCTTCAGTTTGCTGATCGATTTGTCAAGAGGCCAAAGGGGTTGTTGAAGGATGTAGTCATTACAATTCAAGTCCTGAATTTCCCCATGGACTTTGTTGTATTGGACATGGAGATCCCTGAGTCTGTGACTTATACCCTCATCATTCTAGGACGTCCATTCTTGGCCACAACCAAGGCAGTGTCCGACCATGATAGCAGGAAGGTGTACTTTCACAACGTGGAGAATGTATACAAATAGAGACAACCGATGAGATTAGAGCGTGAGATTCAGCTTGCTTAGAGCAGTTCAGCGATGCAGAGGATGCGATAGAGGCAGAGCGAGACGTCCACCAGGAGTGTGATTTTGTGATCACTTATGATGAAGTCGCTTGGTCTGACCCCATTTCACGAGCCCATCTCTCACCTTCATACACTGATGATTTACAGTTTCTAGTAGAGGAGAGTTTGGGAGCACACTCTTGGCCAATGACACTTTTGAGGGTAACGACTGCATTCAGGATAACAAAATAGATTTTGTTTCTTGTGTTTCTAATTCAAATCCCTCGGATTCAGACATAGATTGGGACGATTTCGATGATTATTTTCCTTGTCTGATTCCCGCAGAGCCAGCAGCTAGGGTGGAGACTAAGCCAGCACCACAGCAGAGCCATCTTCACCATATATTCATGATCAGTGAGAGATCTCACATTCAGATCTGGTTGCATTCCCTCAGACATTCCAAAAGCTAGATTTTCCAGATCCCAATTGCCCAAAGTTGAAGCCCTTGACACAGTCGTTGAAGTATAGATTCCTTATGGGTGAACATGAGAGGTACCCATTCATTATCACAGTAAATCTGACTGGAGAATAAGAATCTCGTTTGATGGAGGTTCTTGAATCGAACTGCAAGGTGATAAGATGGAGCGTAGCTAATCTCCAGGGGATAAGTTTGGCCCTGTGCTCCCACCACATCTATCTCGAAGAGGATGGGAAGCCATCGCGTGAGTTCCAACGACGGCTGAACCCAAATCTTCGAGAGGTGGTTGACGAATATCGAAAATGCCTAAGTTAATTATGGGGAGTTATCAAATGTCTTAAATTAAGCTAACCCTGAAAATCAAAAAATAAATACATTGATAAATACATAAAAATAGTAAATGACCTCTGATCGAAAAATTTTCTTCACGAAAGCTGCTTTTCTCGATGAGATCTACAATTTTCATATAGAGACCGAAACCAAAATTGGTCATTTGTGCGAAGTGTTATTTTTGGGTATCCCATGTACATAGAATATCTTCATTTTTTGGGTTTTCTAATTTTTTGTCATTTTTAAACCAGATAAAAGTCCAGAAGAATATGATAAAATCAAAGATAAAAATTTACACATTAATCTATTTTTTTATTTTTATTAAGTAAGAAAAAGGGAAAATTAAATAAAATACAAAACAGATAATTTTTGTACATACTCTTAGTGAAGACTCAGACTCAATTAGTTTCTTTGATTTCAAGCTCATTTTGGATTTGGATTTTTGTGCATTTTAATAAAACTTTTATCAAAGAAGAGAAATAAAAAAGAAATAAATAAAATGAGTCAATTATGTAAATAAAATAATATGTAAAATACCGCTAAAATACAAAATGTACAAAAGATGACCAAAACCCAACTTTTACATATGAGATACGATTCACTTGAACTTGGTCTTATTTTGAAGGTATTTGAATTTACATTAGTTCAAAAGTGAGTAGGATCAAATTGGTCACTAGATGAGGAAGATATCAAAGTTTTAGTCCGGAAATCCTGGAATTAGGGTTTGGGTTTTTGGTCTACTTCTTTGGGTTAGTTATTTTTTTGTATTTTTTATTTATTCTTATTAGTGATATGTACACAATGGAGGTGGTTTCAGGTCATTTAGAGTGAGCATGAATTAGTTAAAAATCATGGAAGTTAGGCTACTTTTTAGGTCAATTGGCCTGTGATTATTGGCTTCTTATTTTGTGCAACTATGAGTGATAAAATATAATTATCATAAATACATGCGTGAATGCTAATTGTGCAGAATAAATAAAGAATTGCCAGAGAATTTTAGGGATTTGAGATTAATTCATGACTTTTAGAGTGATGAATCTGAGATTCATCATCCCTGCAACGCTTCGCGCCTCCGACGACCGCCGACCGTGTATCGGTCGTACACCATCGGAACACCGTCTGGGTTACGTCATCGAACCATCCCCTTCTCCGACCTTATCGCTCCTCAGTCATTCGCCGCCAGCATCCTCTGTAACTTCCATCCTCAGCCAGACACACGAACAGAGGGGGTGGGTTACATGAGTCGCATCCTCCTCGGAGGAAATTTTGCAAAGAAGCCCCCTCAATTTTGCCATGTTCCAGAAGACTGCTGCACGCGATAAGCACGTGGGAGATTGTGGATTTTGTAGCTTAGCTCACGGACGTCAACTTGTTTCCAGAGCCAGCCCCGAGCACGTGCGGTACATGTGATTCCCCAAGAAATTTTCAAGGAGCCCCCTGCCCTTCCGCCAATTTGTACAACAATCCTCATCGACCAGAGGGCACGTGCGACGCACGTGCCCCTCTGGAAATTTTGCAGTCATACCTCCTGGGATTTAGGACTCGTCAGATGATGCCATTGTCCGGGGACTAAATTTCCTGTCGTTATTTCTGCAATTTTAATTTTTTGTAATTAATTGTTCATTTACAGCAGTGTCCGTTTGGACTCTCGCGTGTGTAAAAAGACCATGAACTTTTTCTGTGGTGTTCGTGGCCTGTTTCATTCTCGGTGAGGGTGGGGGCTTGACTTGAGTGGTGCTTGGGATAGACCTGCACATACGACTATCAAAGCTTTTAAATTTTTGATTGTGCTCGTAGAACCTAGGACCACACTGCACATTAATTGAGATGCACATTATATCGTTCAACCTAGTTAAAAATTTATCTCATTTCTTCTCGGCTAATATAACTTTCTACTAGGTGTGGCTTTCATCCGCTTGCATTCATGTAGATTAATTTTTCAATTCTATATTGCATCCCACATGGAGATTGAGAGGAATCATTGTAAGTCTTCTATCTGAGCATATATCATTATTTCACGTGCATCGACTTTTACCGAATTTCTACCTCATGTTTTATCACATAATTATAAAAGGAAATTAGGATTGGATGATAGACGTATATTTGTGCTCATCTCATTTTTCAGTGATCGCCTAATTAAAATTGGGGTTGCTAAATATAGCTGATTTTAATTAACCCATAAAATCAAGATTTTTTGTGGAGAGCAACCCCGACCTTGGATTCATTTATTTGTCTGAGTAAGCGAGAGACGACACTTAAGGTTAGAGACCAAATCCGGATTTTCATATTGAGTATTGATTCTATAAAAATGATTAGCTAATTCTCAGTGAGGATCTAGGGGTAGCCGGTAAACGATCCGGATTTCCTTAGCAGAGTGGGTGGTTTAAAGGACATTGCGTAAGGATCCATCCTTAAGTAACATGGGTAGCCGTTTTATGGTCTGTACTTACACCGATACTGGCTAAAAGTAGGTGTAAATAGTTGTAAGAATTCGGGCCAATCATTAAGAAAAACAGCTCGCTAAATTTTTTCCAAGATTGAATTTATCACCAACTAAAATTGAAAATATAAATTACCGAACTCTTGTGGCTTCATTATGAAAGTTGGTGACCTAGGGTTTAATTTGTGTTTGTATTGGTGTGCATGAACCGTTCTCAAATATCAAAAACCACACACTTGTGCCATCACTCTCCTTTCTTGATCTGAAACAATTAAGGTTTCTTCTGTTGAATATCCTAGGTACTTAACCAAGATCCATTATGTCAACTAATAAACCTCCTTCGAAAATTATGGAACTTTTGTCCAAGTACCCTCCAGATTCGCATTATGAAAATAAATTCATCTCGATCAAATCCAAATCGTCATCCATTATGTCAGCTCTTTAAAAAATGACAGAACATTTATCCGAGTATCCATCAGAGCTATACTATGAAAATGAATTTGTCTCAGTTAGACCCAAATCTTCAAAACCTCCTCCAACTAGACATCATCGAACTTCCACAGGAGACTCTCACCCACAAATAGATCCATCCCTCTCTACAAAATCGGTCTACTTCATGAATGATAATCCTTTGTATTCAGATCATACAAGCCAACAACCGACTGAGGTTCGCATATCAATCCTCTATATTCGTATCATACAATCCATCCTTCATAGTCTGTAAATGTCAATTCATCATTCATGGGAGATTCTAACCATATGATGAATACAATCAAACTTTACACTTCTTTACATCTTCCACCTTCCCCACCCTTGAACACAAATGAGCAACTACTATCTTGGATTGACCCATTACTCATCGGAAATCATGAATCATTTAAACATCAAACCACTTTTGAGACAAATGAACGATCGAGACAACAACTCCAACTGACTTCAATTTCTCCTCACAACATTGTTGGAACATGTCAGTACTTCACAAATACACAACTACATTTGACCATTGGGAATAAAATGGAGGTCTGAACTTATCAAGAGGGTTGGCCCACACCTGATAATCTTCCATCTTAGATTAACTGTGACAATCCCAGCTTCAGATATGAAAGTCATACAAAGGAATGGACTGTTGATATTGACACACATAATCCATGTATGTTGACTCCACAGTATAAGGGTCTGAGCAATCATGACCAAAGGAATGGACTCTACTCAAACCAATTATACATACATGAATCACACCATGTTGAGTATGAGACCGACACATCAAGCAGACTCCTTCGATGATTTTTGAGGAAAACGTTTTCAGAAGATAAAGATCATATATTAGATATTCAAGAAGATCTTCTCCCAGGTCATACATGAAAATGGAAGATGCAATGACTACATCTCAAATTCAAAAGCTAGAAACTACACAGACTATTCCTAAAAATTCGTTGGAGGATGACATTTCGAGGATAGGTAAGAGATATGAATTTATGGAGGAAAAATTAAAAAACCAACTATTTTCATTTTATGGAAGCTTGGGTATATAAGAAGAGGATGAAATAAATGGATCTAATGTCGAGAAACCTGAGGATATTCAGAAACCCATGTATTATGTTCTACCTAGGGACGACTCTAACAACAACACTTCTGCATATTACTTCCCTAGGAATAACTCTGATGCTCACTCAACACATCAAAGCCCCTGCTCATCTACAGAAAACACAACATCAACACACCACATAGAAAATACCAAAAAATGATATTTTCAAAAACACCCAAAAATTTGAAAATCTAGAAAAATACATAAAAATTGAAACGGAAGAAGATCTGAAGAATTTGGATCCTACTTTACGGTAAGCACTGCATAAAAAATTGATTTTTGAACTTCCCTTGATACAGGCCATTGAACACTTCCCTGACCTGAAAGGATTTGTAATGAATAAATTAATGATGAAAAAATCATACAGTGTTAGAACAAAGATTGAAAGACATATCTTGTCAATGGCCACCTTCTTATTGTTGAGGAGAAAAACCAAGAGCCGCATAGTAAAGCGGTTGCCCAGATCTAACTATGGAATTAAAAGCACAATTTTTACCCACGCTCTAATTGATGATGACTCGCCAATTAATATCCTCCCAACATCTGTATTTAACGAGTTCAAACTAGGACCTATCAAGAAGATACAAGAGATCGTTCAACTGGCTGATCGATCGATAAAGCGGTCGAGAGGAACCATTTCGGTCATCATTACATTCCAATGTGTTTCTCTTAAAGTGGACTTCACGAGCATTGATATTGAGCATCAAGGAGAATTCACCCAGTCTCCAATCATTCTCGGAAAGTCATTCTTGGCATTGGCTAAGGCAACTATTGAGTGTGAGACTCGGGAAATCAAATTTACGACAATGGAAGCACTTCGATCTCACCCAATCTTTGAGGAACCACGATTTTCTAAGGCAACCCACGAAACCCTCAGCAGTCGAAACCATCAAGTGGTAGATGAGCCCTACCCTGTTGCTACACCTGAGATAGCGACTGTTGATGAGACTATTGGCTTGGAGACTCTTCCCCCCTGATCAGTTTCATGCTTTTCTCACCATGGAAAATGACTCCTATTATGATCCTGAGACTTATGCATGGGCGCACCTTGAGTCGTCCGAAACCTCCTCTGACTACATTGATCAAATCAATGCAACTCAAGAATGCACAAACATCAAGTCAAGTGAGAATGAATATACAGAGACTCTCCCCACTATTCCATTTCCCGCTGCTCTCACCATAGAAAAGTGTTTCTTATATGATCCTGAAACATATGCATGGGCTCACCCTGAGTCAACCTTCTCTGACTACCTTGACCAAATCAATCCAACTCATGAGTGCACCAACATTAAGAAAACTAAGAACAAATAGATATGACAAACACCGACCAAGGAAAAAAATACAATGGTTATTCATCTGGAGACTCAAGTGTCAACACCTCACTCCCAGGACCAACACCTTCACGAAATAAAATGATTGCTCCCTCATCTAAAAAGAAAGTCGCCTTTGACCTTCCGGAAGAGGAATCGTCTGATGATCCCTCATCAGGTCCAGAAAGTGTAATCTACATGAGTGAGGTCTATTCAACAGTTCTAAAACCCTATCTTCGCAAGGATCCAAACTCTGATTCCCGTTGGATGACTCTTGTTCCTCACTATTATTCATCCAAAGCCGATTCTCCTGGTCTCATTAAATATACTGGAATAATCTCTTATGAACTGACTGAGACTGCTGCTTTAGAGTATTCATCATCTGAGGATGAATTGCTTGATCTCAAGAAGGAACAAATTCTGAGAAAAAACTGAAGAAACTAAAGAACAAGAATATCTGGAGTTCCTCAACTTTCAAATACTATTCCTCTGAGGATACTTTCGATGATGGTTATATTTCATCTTATTCATATGCTTCATCAACTCTCCAACATGATTTCTTTGAGGATAACATCGATAATGGTTGGGAATCATATGCTTCATCTCCTTCTTATCATTACGATCTCCGACCACAGACTCACAAAAAGATCAATCGAAAACTACATTAATCATCGGTTACCCACCCTCCCTCCCGACCCCATCGTTCTCCATGTACATCTTCTTCCTCTACTTAGGCCAAGGCCTAAGTATAGGGGGGTAGGGACCCGATTCCATCTATACATACCATTCTCCCCATCTCACGATCGTCTCATTTCCACCACTCTTCTATACTTAGGCTGAGCAGAGCCTAAGTATAGGAAGAACCAGTGCTCGTACGTATATGCTCTCATCACTTACATATCCCAACTACATCATTTTCGCTCTTCTTCTATACTTAGACTGTTCACAACAAAAGTATAGGGGGGTGTGCCGATCTATCTTTTTCTTTCACTCTCTTATGCTTAGCCCGAGCTATGTCTTCTCTATGGTTCTTGTGCTCTGAGGACACAACACTCGCTAAGCATAGGGGGTATATATATACTATGTATATATTTTACCCATAGCTCGTACTTTCATGTAAATCTATATGTATTTATGGGGTGGATGACTAACTTAAAAAACGAACTAAAAAACAAAAGAAAAAACAAAAAAAATGCTACTAACAATGATCGTGTCCAACAAAAATTTTGATAAAAATGGCTTCTTATTCATTTTTGCATAAAAAAAAATTTTTCAAAATTCCAAAAAAAAGAAGAAGAAGAAGAAAAAAAATCACAAAAGTTAAAAAAATGTGTCTACATTTCCCACAGATACACTTCATCCAGCATTACATGCATCTGCATTTGTGAAAAGTCCTTGGGTTCTGAACCGAGTTATGCGTAGAAATCGAGAGTGGTCTGGACTTGACCGTAATGCACCTATTTTTCAGAGGAACTTTACTGAGAAATAGGATTTTAGAAGATTTAGGTCTTTGACATAATTCTTCGAGTTCCACATGACAATGCGCAGCGTTTGACTCTTAGTGTCTAACCTGGTCTCTTCATTCTGGGTACGACTATGGAATAGGGAATTACTTTGTACTCTCGCACTATGCACTTACCTCAATTCAGATGGGGAGATGGAAGACTGTGTGAGTTTCTTTTCTAGTTGTGTGGACATCTAAAGATAAGAGCATGGGTTGAAATAAAGCTTCGGAAAAGGGATGGACGACTGGGCACAATTTTTTCTAAGACCCCAAAACATGCACGGAAAAAAGATTCCATATCCGTAGGGGCGCAATAAGATCCATGCAGAACCACCAAAAATCCAAATACAAAGAAGCCACTACCAAATAAACATTTGACAAAAAAGGTCCAAGCTTCAAGAAAACCTATAGATCTAGGTGGAGACTTGGCTAAACTTGCCGGCTTCACAAGGAGAGGTGACTACTCTAGCACCCTCTAGTTCTTTTCTCCTTCTTCTAATTTCACCCTCTATTTGATTGTGAACACATCGCGGCATACCTTAGAAGGAAATACCTGACTCCCCGAGAACAAGTTACTAGTGAGGAGGTTTGCATGGTAGTCCGACATTCAGGATGGGAAGAGCTAAAATATTTCACACACATGAGTCGATTGTTCAATGTTCATGGGGTATTCTTTGGGAGGAGGATTGATCTAAAGATGACTTTTGAGTTGAAACTGTGACAATGATGTGTAGAACTTGAAGGATGTTGATTTTTATATTCTAAGTCTCACAGAAGTTTCGCCAAACTAATAATCCAAAAGTCGAGTCTAGTTCCATTTTCACCTTCTGCTCATGGTCTTGGTAAGGAGCTCTATCTCATTTCACCTCATTGCATTGCTTTTGATGCTCAGGGACGAGCATGGTTTAAGTATAGGAGGATGATGAATCTCAGATTCATCACTCTAAAAATGATGAGTTATGCTCAAATCCCTAAAATTCATTGGCATTTCTTCATTTATTCCTCATAATTAGCATTCATGCATGTAATAATTGCATTTTATTACCCATTATTGCACAAAATAAGAAGCCAAAAATCCCAACCAAAACGACATGTAAATTAGCTTAATTCCCTGATTTTTAACTAATTCATGCTAACTCCAAATGACCTGAAACCACCTCCACTGTGTACATATTACTAACACAAGTAATAGAAAATTACAAAAAAATCACTAACCTAAATGAGTGGACCAAAACCCCAAACCCTAATTCTAGGATTTCTGGACTAAAACCTTGATATCTTCCTCATCCAGTGTCTGATTTGATCTTACTCACTTTTGAACTAATGTACATTCAAATACGTTTAAAACAAGACCAAGTTCAAATTAATCGAAGCTCATATGTGAAAATTTGATTTTGGGCCTCTTTTGTACATTTTTTATTATAGCGGTTTTTGACCTATTATTTTATGTACATAATTGACTCATTTTATTTTATTCCTTTTTCATTTGTCATCTTTGATAAAAGTTTTATTAAAATGTATAAAAGTCCAAATCCAAACTGAGCTTGAAATCAATGAAACTAACTAAGTCAGAGCCTTCACTAACTGTTTGTACAAAAATTATCATTTTCATGTTTTATTTTTTTCTCTTCTTAATTATTAAAAATACAAAAAATATATATTAATGTGTAAATATTTGTCTTTGATTTTATCATATTTTTCTGGATTTTTATCTGGTTTAAAAATGAGAAAAATATAAAACTCAAAATCAAGGTATTCTACGTAAATGGGATACCCAAAAATATCACTTTACACAAATAATCTATTTTGATTTTGGTCTCTTCATAAAAGTTGTATATCTCATCGAGACGAGCAACTTTTGTGAAGAAAGGTTTTCGATCTGAGGTTGTTTGTTATTTCTTTTCTATTTTTCTTTGTATTTAGTTTTTCAAATTTTTCTGGGGTGACACGTGACAACTTCTGGAGCCGCCACGTGTCACCATTTTTAACCTTTATTTTCAATTATTTTTAATTACAAAAAAATTAATTAATTAAAAAATTTAATAATAAATATAAAAATAAAAAAATCCCTGCCACGTAACATCTTTGGGACCATCCGATCTCGGTCGGTCAGACGGCCCAGAGATCGCCCCCTTTCTCTACCCCACTTTCCCCTTTGGGAGCGGTGCTGCCATCCCCCACAAAATCTCCAAGGTGTCATCATACGCTCCTCCACCTTTGGCCGTTGCACCTTCCTCTTCTTTTTAACAACTGCTAATCGTACCTCCTCCTTCCAAATCAGGTCAGCTGCCACCTTCCTCTGTTGGTGCCGTTGTCGCCCTCCGCTCGTCACAACGCTGCCTTCCTATTTTGGCTGGCCACTGCCCATCTCTCCCTGTGTATCCCAAGAAAATCCCCAGATCTCCTCCTCCATCTGATTCCTTTCCATGTTCGCCATCCCCCTCTCTTCTATAAAGCCACTGCTGCCAGTCCTTCGCTCCTCCATCTGCCTATATCCCCACACCGCGGAGGAGCGGTGCTGATAGCACCTCCCCCCCCCCCAAATCCGGTGAGGTCTGAGGGTTTATCCCTCGTTGTAGAGCGACCCACTTCTGCTGTGACTGCCTAGCTCCGGCTTTAGTTGTTGAGAATTACACCGCTCCACCCGTGTACCCACAACATCTCACCAACATCGAAGCTCTGCACCTCCACCTCGACTATAGCCACTCTGCTTCGCTCTCTCCTCTACCATCTTCATCAACAACGTATGGCTCCACCAACGTATCTACCTCCGCCACTCCCCATCAACGGTGCCATCTGACGAGTCTTGAATCACCCTTAGTTAATTATGGGGAATTATCGAGTGTTTAAATTAATGTTGAATGTGTCATTGTCGGGCAATCAGAATCGGTCAAGAAATAACCACAAAATTTTATTCAATTTTATTCGAAGTTGTTTAATGTTTATTTTACTTGGGCATGTCCTAAGCTCGAACTCAAGGAGGCAAAGGAACAATCTAGAATTTTGTCTATCAAAGTTAGTGCATGGTTTTCGAGGCAGTCTTTTTTTGGTATTTTTAATACAAATTTTGTATGTAAAATGCAAATTTGGCTAATTTTTAGGACTAGAAAGCAATTTTCAATCAAACCATGTTCGAAAAATATGAAACTTGGCCGAGACGTTAAATATGGTGAAATAAATACACTATATTTTTTGGAATTTTTAGATGCAAGATAAATATTGTATGAATTTATGAATGCAAATACAATGAATTTCAATAATTAATTATAATAAATACTAAACCTGATTTTTTTCAAGTTATAAATATATCCAAGATCTATCACAAGGTGAGATCAATCAATATGGATTGATCTGAAATCTAATTCAAATCCAATATAACACCTATGGATACATCGATCTCAAAAAAATCCAAAACCTCAAAAATATGAGATTTAATACCTATTAAATATTAAATATTTAAATATGCAAAATGATTTTTACAAGGCAAATCATGCATGCAAATGCAATTCTTTTTGGACATGATGTAGCACACAACTACTTCTACAATCAATGAATTTTTGGAATTTTTTTGAGCAATAGTTAATTACTTATGAATTTTTTAACACAGATTGGGTAAAATATGCAATTTTTCACGAAACAATTAATCGTTAATTAACCACATAGAATAAAATAATAATAAGCATACCACATCGTAGATAATTGGTTAAAGAACATCATGCAATTTTTTGATAAATAAAATGATATAAATGTTACTTAAATAATAGATAGAAGTCAGGGTTCTAATTGTAATTACAAAAATAAATAAAAATAAAAGTATGTAGTGAAGGGACTAAAATGAAAATATTGAATCCCCTGGGGGGATGTTGCAAAAGTTCCCAGAGGGGCACGTGCATCACAGGAGCCCTCTGGACGGTGGGGGTGGTTATGCGAATTAGCAGCATGGTAGAGGGCTTGGTGCAAAATTTCAATAGGCACGTGTTATATACGTGAGATTCGTACCGTGGGGCTACTTCTGGAATAAGGCGGAGATCTAGGGGGTTGAGTGCAAATCCCCCAATGCACGTTCTCCTCACGTGCGTGGGGGCCTTAGGCTCCTGCGCCCAATTCTGGCGTGGCGAAGAAGCAGAGCAAGTGGCTCTCTATGGCCGCCGGATCCGAGGACATTTACTATTATTCAAGCTATTAGGGTTAGCTTGAATTTGGGAGGGAATGGTTGTAGCAGGGGTTGTCTGTTCATCTTTCCAACAGGACAAGCGATTAATATCAACACGTAGATCTTACAGTTCATTTCGAAAATAGTGAATCTCCTCGAGCATTTGTTGTTGGATATCTACGGTTTCTCCTTGAGAGTTGGATGGTTGAGATGGTTGCTTTGAGGGGTGGCCTTGTGGTGCTTGGTATTGCTGCTGGTATTGCTGGGATGCCTGCTGGTGTTGATTCTACGTTTGTTGCTTCTATTTCTGATGCTGGGATGGGGTAGTATTCTGAGTGTGTTGCGGAGCTGGTGGAAATGTGGAATTATAGAAAGTGACGAGATGTTGGTAAGGCTGACGGTCCCCCATATTATCCTTTCAGCTAGGGTCTTGAGTGTACCAGATGTCGTTCACCTCAAACACTAGAGGTGGTGTTTCTTCTACGATCTCAGCCGGTGAGGGCGAGTGCTGGAAAGGTTGGGCATAGGATTGGTCATGAGCTCATGGTTGTTGTTGTCCTGATGTTGGCTGCTCCTGAACATGATGTACACGATAAATGGGATCTGCGAGTGCAGCTGCAACTGGTATCCCTATCTCGGATACCTTCTCAGTTAGCTCCTCCCTTTGCTTTGGAAACTGGGAGATTCTATTGTCGATTTCATTCATCCTCTTGTGAATTTGATCGACAACCACTAACTTATCATCAATTATGCTCATGTTTGAAATCAAATCCTCAACTATTTGTGCAACAGTCTGCTTTCCTCCTTTGGATTGAAGTGTGTTGAGGGAATCAGTGTATGCCCTAATGGCAATCTGCGAGCGGCTTATCTCATCCATTTACTCCAGTACTTTGCATACGATTTCAACACCACGTGATGTATAGTTGCCTCCATAGGCAGCAGTAACTAATCTCTGTGCGGCCAATGGACAAAGATGTTGTCATCTAGATCATGGCACAAACACTTCTGTAGTAGATCTTTAAATCTATCCCAAGCATCACAGAGTGGTTCATTAGGCATCTGAGAGAAACTGGTGATGTGTATCCTCATCTGATTGGTTCGACTCAAAGGGTAGAATTTTCTAAGAACATGTTCTTGAACCTATAATAGGTAGTCACCGTCACTCCTAAATTCTTCACCTAGTAATCTATCTTCCCTTTTAAGGCGAAAGGAAGTGCAGTGAAGTGAATGTAATCTTGGCTAACCTGGGGATGCCTCAGATTAGAGAATACCACCTCCAAGTCCCGTAAAAATTCATATGGTTCTTCAACAACATTACGATGGAATTGTGGCAATTGGTTCAAAAAGTGTAGTTTCATTTCATAGTTTATTTTTGGCTCAAGTGGTTGCAAATAATTTCTCACTCTATAATAGCCAGGGTTGTATGCTGCTTCCATTGGCGATTCTCCCCTAGCATTTAACTTCTCAATTTGTTCTCTCAATAAAAGTTGTTGCTGCTCAGATGCAACCAATCTTGCCAAAATCATCTGCATCGAATCTTCATTGGGTTCATCATCATGATCTCTTTTCTTAGGAGGCATCTTCTTTTCTTCTTTTTCACCTTCAGAATGTTAGAAATCTGAGTCAATAGAATGGAAAGACCAAGTTCAAGTGAATCGGAGTCCTGAATCTGAGTCCTGAGTCGGGAAATTGGAATCGGTCAAGCTCTTTTTCCCCATTTGGTCAGGCTTGTTTTCCCCATAATCTCAGTCAATAGAATGGAAAGACCAAGTTCAAGTGAATCAGGCAATCAGAATCAGTCAAGAAATAACCACAAGAAATTTAGTCAATTTTATTCTATGTGGTTTAATGTTTATTTTACTTGGGCAAGTCCCAAGGTCAAACTCAAGGAGGAAAAGGAACAACCTAGAAATTTGTCTATCAAAGTTTGTGCATGGTTTTCGAGATGGTGTTTTTTTGTAATTTTTAATGCAATTTGGGATGCAAAATTCTAATTAGGCCAAGTTTAAGGACAAAAAATAAATTTTATATCAAACGATGTCCGGAAAAATTGAAACTCGGCCAAGATGACAATTATGATGAAATGAATGCAATGTATTTTTTTGGAATTTTTGGATGCAAGATAAATATTTTATGAATTTATGAATGCAAACATAATGAATTTCAATAATCAATTATAATAAATAATAAACCTAATTATTTTCAAGGGATAAAGTTATTTAAGATCTATCACTAGGTTATCGATCTAAAAAAATCCTAAATCTAAAAAAACTTGATTTAATAACTATTAAATTAAAGATTAAAATATGCAAGATGATTTTTACAGAAAAAATAATGCATGCAAATACAATTGTTTTTGGGCACAATGTTAAACCTGGTTAATCTTCAAATCAGTGATTTTTCAACAATTTTCAGAGCTATTGTTAATTTCTTAGAAATTTCCAAGCATGAAAAGGGCAAAATATGCAATTTATAACAAGAATATTAATTATTAATTAACCATAGACCATAAAAATATCATAAGCATGCCATAATGTAGAGAATTAAGTGAACAACATAATGTAATTTTTTAAATAATAAAATGATGCGATAAGGAGGTCCAAAATATAGGGGGAACATAGGGGTTTGCTTGCAATTATAATAATTAAATAATGTAGAACAAGTATGAAACTATAATTACCTAAACCTTTGGGAAAATTCTGTAAAATTTCCAATGGGTCACGTGCTCCTCACGTGAACCCTGGAGTAGTGGACTCCGGCCCAATTCAGAGACTTTACAGGGGTGCCTTTGCAAGTTCCCCCAGTGCACGTTCTCCTCACATGCGTAGGGGTCTCGGGCCTTCTGCACTTGGTTCTGGCGTGGCGAAGTGGTGGAGCAGGTGGCTCTTTGTGGCGATCGAAGGAGTGTGGGTGGAGGACCGGCTGTCGTCGATCTGCTTGGCGGTGTGGTTGATGCAGACCGGTGTCGCATCGAGGAAGAGCCAGTGAAGGATTGTCATCTTTGTGAGGTAGAGGGCAGAGGCAGCACCTTAGCACGATGGCTTGATGTCCGAGGACCGGAGGTGGGGGAGATGCTCTGGAGTTGAAGGTTGGAGGCATTGGCATGGAGGAGCCTTGGTTCGAAGGCGAGGTGGAGTTGGTTGGAAGAAGAGCAGTGTTGTCGGAGGTGAAGTCGTGGCAGTGAGGAACTAGGAGCTCGATGGCATGGAAGTTGAAGGTGGATGATGCGATCGAAATTGTATGCAGGGATGTTTTACGTGAAATGATCGGGAACAAACGTGTAATGAGGATGAAGGAGATGCAAAGGGAGAAGGAGGAAAAGTACCTGAAGGCGCAGCTCGACGAAGGAGATCCGGAGCGGAGCAGCCTCACTAAGAAGGACTGCAACGAGGGGTGACGTGCCTCGGATCACACCGAGCGACGGGGTATCTTGGTGCTGTCGCCACCGGAGGGACCCGTGCTTAATGAACGACGGATGAAGTTGAAGAAGGGACGGTGGTATGATTTTATTGGACGAGGGCAGGGGTCTTAGGCGGTGCCCGCTAATGGAAGGAAGGAAGCGGTGAGATATGAAATCGCGGGGATGGCTTGCGATCTGTTGATTGATACGATTGGATGGGATTACAGATTGGTGTGTGACGGCGGGCCTGAAAAGGAAGGTGGATGGCTAGGAGTGGTGGGTGGAGGTGCGTGAGATCCGCGTGAGTGATACGATTGGGGTTTATGAAGATCGGATGAGGGTTGAAGGCGGCACCCGATTTGGAAGGTTGCATAGAGACGAGCGGCGGCGAAGCTTGCAAAGGGGAAAGAGGGTGTGCCTAGGTCTGGAAACGGGGGAGGAAGACGACGGGTCTAGGGTCGTCCGATCAGTCGCGATCGGACGACCCATAACATGCCACGTAGCTTTCAATTATTTTTATTTTTATTTTTGTTTTTGTTTTTGTAATAATTTTTTATTATAAAAACGAAATTAAAAAGCTGAAAATTGAGTGACACATGGCAGCTCCAGGAACTGCCACATGTCAGCCCCACAAAAATCAAAAAATTAATAAATACCTTAAAAATAGTAAATGACCTCAAATAGAAAAATTTTATTTATAAAAGTTTCTCATTTCAATGAGATCTATAATTTTCTTGAAGGATAAAAATCAAAATCGACTATTTGTGCAAAGTGATACTTTTGGGTATCCCATGTACATAGAATACCTTGATTTTTGGGTATTCTAATTTGTCATTTTTAAACTAGATAAAAATCCAGAAAAGATAAGATAAAATCAAAGATAAATATTTACACTTTAATATATTTTATTTGGATTTTAGTAATTAAGGAAAAAGAAGAAATAAAATAAAATGTGAAAAGACAACTTTTGTATAAATGGTAAGTGAAGACTCGGATTTAGTTAGTTTCTTTGACTACAAGCTCAGTTTGGATTTGGATTTTTGTGCATTTTAGTAAAACTTTTATGAAAGAAAATATATGAAAAGTAAATAAAATAAAATGAGTTAATTATGTACATAAAATATTAGGTCAAAAACCACTAAAATATAAAATGTACAAAAGAGGCCGAAAACCCAACTTTCACATATGAGCTCCGATTCACTTGAACTTAGTCTTGTTTTAAAGGTATTTGAATATAAATTAGTTCAAAAGTGAGTAAGAACAAATCAGACACTGTATGAAGAAGATATCAAGGTTTTAGTCCATAAATCCTAGAACTAGGGTATGGGATTTTGGTCCATTTATTTATGTTTTTTTTAATTTTTCATTTATTCTTGTTAGTTATATGTACACGATGGAGGTGGTTTCAGGTCATTTGGAGTTAGTATGAATTAGTTAAAAATAAGGGAAATTAGGCTAATTTACAGGTCAATTGGGCTGTGATTTTTGGCTTCTTATTTTGTGCAATTATGAGGGATAAAATGCAATTATTATCAAAACAAGCATGAATGCTACTTATGCAATATAAATGAAGAAATGCCACTGATTTTTTGGTATTTGAGCTTAATTCATGACTTTTGGAGTGATGAATCTGAGATTCATCAGTGGTTATGAAAGAGATATCCAAATGGTGGAGCGCCGATTTTATGTACCCCATCTCTGACTCCAAGTGGGTTAGTCCATTGCATGTGGTGCCCAAGAAGATGGGCATCACCATAGTTGTGAGTGAGTCTGGAGAGGATCTCCCTACCTGGGTACCCACTTCTTGGAGGGTCTGTGTAGACTACAGACGGTTGAATTAGGCCACCAAGAAGGACCATTTCCCATTGCCTTTTATTGATCAGGTTATAGAGAGGCTAGCTGGGAAAGTTAATACTGCTTCCTTCACAAGTACTCCAGTTATAACCAGGTGGCCATAGCGCCCAAAGACCAGGATAAGATGACATTCACCTGTCCTTTTGGGACTTATGCTTTCAGATGGATGCCCTTTGGTCTATGTAACGCCCCGGCAACATTCCAACGGTGCATGTTGTCCATCTTCTCGGACATGGTGGGTGACTGCTTAGAGGTCTTCATGTATGATTTCTTAATCTACGATGATAGGTTTGATGCTTGTCTTGATTTCCTAGACCGAGTGCTTCAGCTATGCATTAAGGTGCATCTTATTTTATCTTGGGAGAAGAGTCACTTCATGGTGACTCAGGGGACAGTACTTGGTCATATCATCTCCAACAAGGCATGGAGGTTGATCCGATCAAGGTAGATATCATCAGGAAACTCAATCCACCATCCAACTTGCGGCAGTTGCAGTCTTTTCTGGGGCATGTTGGTCTACCGACATTCAGGACTTCATCAGGATTGCCCGACCACTCAATGATCTGCTGACGAAAGACACTGAGTTCATTATAGATGATAAGTGTCTTGCATCTTTTTAGACTCTCAATAACCTAGTTGTTGAGGCTCATGTTTCAACCGCTTGATTGGTCTCTCCCATTCGAGACCATGACGGATGCCTCCGATATTGCCGTAGGGGCCGTGCTAGGACAGAGGAGGGGCGGTTTACCATTTTCCATTCACTATGTTAGTTGTACATTAGATGCCGCTCAGCGGAACTATACAGTCACGAAGAAAGAGATGCTAGCCACAACATTTACTTGGACAAGTTCAGATCATATATTCTTGGATCCAAATTGAATATCCATACTGATCATACTGCCATCACGCACCTCATGGCAAAGAAGGATGCCGAATCTCAATTGACCAGATGGATCCTTCTACTCCAGAAGTTTGACATAGAGATTAAGGATAAGCCTGGAGTCAAGAATGTGGTGGCGGATCATCTCTCCCGTTTGGAAATTCTTGAGGAATCTAAGCAAATTGAGCCAATTAAAGAGACCTTCCCATATGAGAAGATCCTTGCTATCGCCTCACTCTATGCCGACATTGTGAACTATCTTGTTGCCAAGAAAGTTCCACAGGGTTAGCCTATGCAGTGACTTGATACCTTCCTTGCGAAGGCTAAGTCTTACCATTGGGAGGATCCCATCCCTTATCATGAAGGAGGGGATAGCGTCTGGCGTCGGTGCATTCCTCATGAAGGGCACCACAGTGTCGTCACATACTGCCACAAGCTTGAGGTAGGAGGACATCATTCTGGGAGGAGAAGAACACAGAAAGTGCTCCAATCCAGCCTATGGTGGCCTACCCTCTTCAGGAAATTTGATTAATTCGGAAGAGGTGTACTGACTGTCAAAGGATGGGCACCTATGGACAACGTGATATGATGCCGATGCAACCAATTCCCTTTTGTGAGGTCTTTGATGCATGGGGGATTGATTTCTTGGGTCCATTCCCTAAGAGTCAGGGATTCGAGTACATTCTGTTGGCTGTTGACTATGTGAGTCATTGGGTTGAGGCCATCCCAGCCCGAACCACAGATGCTAAGACTGTTTGTAGATTTTTGAGGAAGAATATCATTTCACGGTTCAGGGTGCCTAGAGTTCTAATATCTTATGGGGGGTATCATTTTATCAACGATGAGGTAAAGGCTCTTGTTAACGAGTTCAGCATAGACTATCGAGTTGCCACTCCCTATCACCCTCACCAATGGTCTCGCTGAAGAATCGAACACGGATATCAAGACGATACTGCAAAAGGTAGTCCACCCAGAACGAAAGGATTGGTCACATCTTTTGAACTCGATTTTGTGGGCATATCGTACTTCCTTCAGGATACCTTTGGGTACGTCTCCCTTTTGTCTCGTTTATGGAAAGCCATTCCATTTACCTATTGAGATGAAGAAAAAGTCACTATGGGTTGTCACTGAGATATAATTGGATCCAAAGATTATAGGTGATCAAAGGAAGGCAGAATTGGCAGCCTTGGAGGAGCTTAGAGATACAGCCTTTTTGAGCAGCCTACAGTATAAGGAGTTAGTAAAGATATGTCATGATTCGTATATCAGCCATAAACAGTTTGATCCAGATCAGAGAGTATGGTTGTTCGATGTGAGGCTTAGATTATTTTCAGGGAAATTGCATAGTAAGTGGAAGGGACCATACCTAGTTCAAAATGTACACGACAATGGAAGTATCGACATATCTGAGATGTCATCTGAGTCCACCTTTCGCGTTAAAGGTCAGCGCCTCAAGCCATTTCTAGATCATGATCCGCTAATCGTTGACATTGCCCTGATTCATTTTGCATGAGATGTGGTCTCTGACTCACATCATTTGCATCTCAAGCCCGATTATCACCTTCTTCCGCACTTGTATAGATCCAAATGTCCATATCACACAATCTTTTGTCTAACACCCCATCTGCAGAGTAAGTGTAAGGGACCATACCTGGTCCAAAAGGTGCATGACAATGGAAGTATCGACATATCTGAGATGTCATATGAGTCCACCTTTCGCATTAACGATCAGTGCCTTAAGCAATATCTAGATCATGATCCGTCGATCGTTGACGTTGCCCCGATTCATTTTGCATGAGATGTGGTTTTTGACTCACATCATTTGCATCTCATGCCCGATTATCACCTTCTTCCGCACTTGTATAGATTGAGATGTCCATATCACACATTTATTTGTTTAACACCCCATTTGCTTGGTATGATTAGGCTATACTTAGGGTGTAATTTACCCTAAGTATATGGGGGGTGTTAGATTTTTTATTATTATTTTAATTCTTTTTACATGTGTTTTATTGCCTATACTTAGGGATATTTTACCCTAAGTCTAGGGGAGGTAGACCGTGTACATCCTAACCCTTGGTTTCCCTTTGTGTACGGACTCTATACATAGGATTACTTGATCCTATGTATAGGGAGATCATCGAATTCTATTCTTTTATTCATCGTTGTAGTATAGCCTTTCTTTTCATTTCCCAATACTATGCACGAGTTATGTCTTCTTCATCGCTCTTTGATCACTCTGAGGACATCGTTCGAGTTAAGTATAGAGGGATGTCGTATATATTCCATATATACTTTAGCAATAACTCGTACTTTGTGTGAGTAGTTTAATAAATAAAATGGCTAAAATCAAAAGCTTAAAAATTACAAAAAATTTAAAATTTTCCTGTACATAAAATTCATTGTTGTATATACATAGTTATTTATAAAAATTATTTTTGTAGAAATGTTTGCAGAAATGATTTTTTGTAAAATTTTTGTAAATATTTTTGTATCGAAATTATGTATATACTACAAAATTTTGTAAAATGTTTTAAAAATAAAAGTTTGCAAAAACCCTGATGTAATGTTTGTAAATAGTTTATTAAAATTTTGAAAAATTGCATAAAAAGTGTTTTGTACATATTTATATATTATTCTGAATCATAATTGGCATTTAAACTAGTCTGGAATTAAATTGGGAAATGGAGCTTGGTTAAGATCTTAATCCACCTAATACTCAGAGGAACCTTATAGGATTTGGGGCTAAGACTTTTCAGGTCCATTATTGACTTAATTCTTTGAGTCCACTAGGCAATGTTCACATATCATCATGATGAGCCTAAGTAGAACACTTAACAACGCACGCATGACTCTCACAGACATTGGCTTTACTTGGAACAACACTTTACACAGCTCCACATGGATGAGGTGGTGAAGAGACAGTTTCCTTTGGCTTGGGGTAGCATACGAGGGTAGTAATTCTAGGCGGAACCTCTCGACTTTCTTTAAGGAGGGAAGTGCACCTCAACTTGGTCTGGCGGTGTTGAGGTCTAAAGACAGGAGTTGTTGGTTGCAATAATGCTTCAAAAGAGGGATAATCTACTTGCTCGAGAAGAAAAAGTCCTTATGTATATATGTTGCACCATGTAAATATGTTGTACATATGTACATCAAAAAAAGTGTGCAAAAATCAAGAAAAACTCCAAAAAGGTACCGGACCTAACTGAAAATAAGATGCCTGTTGAGTGTATACAGTCAAATAAAGCAAAGCTTATGTATTACTCCTTCTCATCTCATGAAGATTACATCGGGAGACTTAGCTACACTGGTTGGGTTCGCAAGGATACTTGGCTACACTGGCCACACTCCATTCTCTTCTTTCCCCCTCTTCTTGAGCTGGTTGAACTTGAACTTAGAAGGGAATACCCCGCTCCTCAAGGAAAGAGCTGCGAGACTAGGGAAGTAGAGTTACCTTGTTGAGGGAGGATGTTGCCTTGTCATTTTTGAGGTAGGGAGCTACATATCATTTACACCGTACAATGAAAGATACATGTTCATCGGAGTTTGTGTATGTAGACTTGTTCTCGTCCGGATTATTGAGGAGTCTTGACCATAGAATAGTGGAACTTAGAGGTTGTTGAGTCTTAAACTTAGATCCAAATAAGGTTCCGACAAACTAATAATCCAAAGGTCTGACTGAGATCCATACTTTCATTTAATGAAGACAAGTTTAATAATCAACCTTCATCCTCCTTTTTCTTTTCTTTCGTTTTTTTCACTTCTTTTTCAAATAAGTGTTTGCTAAGGGACTAGCAAAGGTAAAGTATAGGGGGGTGATGAATCCCTGATTATCACTGTGGTATCACTGTGTATTCTTTTATTTTAGCTATTTATCTTGGCAAAAACAACATGTAAATACCTGTAAATACAATAACATAGCATTATGAATGCATCTATTAATATTGCGTAATTAGCATTGTATTTGTGCAAAATAAAAGAATAAATGATACAAAAAGGAAGGAGGTATTTGGAATAAATATAGAGTGACTCGAACCCCAAGAGAAGGTCAAGCCTTGACCGGATCGCCAAATAAAATAAGTAGAGAGAGATAGGGCCTACTCGGTGTTATACATATTACCTTGCATATAAATAATTATTTCTGACAAAAAAATTAAAATATTATTTCTAGTACTGTGAATGTATTCCTAGAAATAAAACAAAAATAAAATAAAAATCAGAAAAATAAAATAAAAAGTAAATAAATAAAAACCTCCTCAATTCTACAAAGCACATGTATATATCACATCCTCTATTTATTTTAAACGTGTAAATAACCCATAAAAATGAAATAAAAATTATTTTGTACTCCTAAAATCATGTTGAAAATAAATAAAATATAAAATTAAAAATAATTGTACAAAATACATAGGTATATTATACCTATATACAACACCATATATTGTATATACACTAATTTTTTCATAAAAATTAATTAAAAATCATAGAAAAATTCCTTGAAAAAGAATAAACATTTTTCATATTATTAAATGCATTTATTATTTTAAATTTAATTATCTTTCTTTTTCTCTTCTATTTTGTCTTGTAGCATATTTTGTCTTCATTCTAGGTGGCCCTTGATTGGGCCACCTCGAATTGTTGACTCTGGTCAACTGTTCCCCCCGGGTGGCCCTCCTCGTTGGCTCGGGTATCGCCAAAACTTCACCATTTTGTCTAGACCAGCTCCGATAACCTTTTCACCCAAATCTTTGTTTTGAGTATAGAGGTCGGATCCCTAATCTTCGCTCAGTGCTCATCTCTTCGATCCGAGCCTCGGTTCGCGGGCCACGCGTCCTCCATATCAGACCCCCAAGCCTTTATATATATTGCACCAGTCCCTCCTTTTCCTCCACCTTTTGTATATGCCACCTTTTCCGTTGCACCCGTCTACCTTTCCTAGAGTGACAGCAAGTGAGAAGAGGACGAGGGGAGCGTTTCGTGCGTGCTAGTCTTGGGTCCGGCGAGGTGTGAACCTCAGCTCTGTCTCAAAGAGTCTAACCTCTAGCTTCACTGGCCATCGATGCCACGACCTCCGCATATTGTTGCCTGCAATCCTAGGTGTGTTCTTCCATCTCCAGGTACCCTCTTTACCTTCCATTTTCGTCCAAATCCATCACATATTCGAGAAACAGAGCATTTCCGACATCCCCATTTCCTACCATGTTTCTCGACTTTCCGATGATCCTCCGCCTCGCCCCGACTCCCTATCGCTCCTACATTGTGCTTCGCAATCATGCCACTCCAGCTATTATTTTGGAGCCTCTCTTAGGTCAAATCTTCCACTCGTCGGCGACCTTCCCATTCACCCCCATCTTTTGTTCTTGGTTATTAGTGCTGCTCTAACTCGTGTTGGAACCATCCTCCGAGCAAGATCTTTTCCTTTACAGGAGTAGAGCACATCCAGACCTCGTCTGGATGTCTCAGTTAGTTCAGGAGTGCTCCAGGTCGACCATGAACCCCCAGAGCCATTCTTCGCGGTCCTGGGCCCCTCTGAGCCTTCCTACAGCTGCAGAGCTCCATCACCAACTGATCCCACATCTCAGCAACTCGTGAGGATGTCGGAGACGCGTGCAATCGATGATGAAAACTTGCAGGAGGCAATTTCTTCCCCAATCTTGCAGACGACCTCCCACCATCCGATCAAAGGTTCCCCTAGTTCTAATCTCTATCGTCCATCTACGGGAGAGCCTCGGACATTAGATCAATCTGAGGATCTAACCTATGTCCTTCATAGTCGAAGCGCCATCCGTGAAGCACAACCGTTCGATCATAAGTGGGACGTCCTCGATCGTTGGATCGCATTTAATAAAGGGTAAATTTCACTGAGGCCCTTTCTGCTTTGCTTTTTATTGGTTAGTCCTATAAATATTTACCGTAGTTTAAATTTGTTTGGGTATTTGTATGCTGACCCTTGTTATTTTGTGTATTGCATTCCAATCTTGTTTAACAAAACTCACGTGTTGTCTCACGTGCATAGTTGGTGTATTTGCATGATATACCCGTGAGCTTTTTACTGGTATGCTTTGAATAAAAGTTTTCTGGTATTTTTAGTTATACCCATGTGCATATGTTAATCAACATGTGCCGTTTTAATTGGAAATTTTGCATTATTGGCCCTGAACTTTTTATTTGATTTAATATTTGGCCTAGGAACTTTATGAAAATTATAAAAAGGTCCCTATGAACTGTGTTTCATTTTTGATCAAATAAATACCTAGTTAACTCCAAATATTCCATAAAAATTACAGTTAGCTCCTGCTAATACGTAATATTTATGGAAATTTTTGTGAATTAATTTAGTTTTATTTGATATTTTCTAAAATAAAAAACCCTTAAAAAGTGTTTTTCTGTATTATAAAATACATAAAAAATAGGGTTTTATCAGTTGTGCCCCTCCGAGATATTGCAATTTTAGCTATGCCCCTTCCTTTTTTGGAATATCGATTATGCCCCTACCTTCTTATAAAATTCACAGTTTTGCCCTTCTGTTAAGGTAAGTAGGGGTATAACTAATATTATGAAAGGGTAGAACTGTGAATTTTGCAAGAAGGTAGGGGCACAACTGATATTTCAAAAAGGGGAGGTGCATAGCCGAATTGCAATATCTTAGAGGGGCTAAACTGATAACTCCCTAAAAAAATATAAAAAGTGTCAAAGATATAAAAAATCGTGCGTACTTGTATTTGTGCTTTGTCTCCAGTGCCTGTTTTGGTGCAAAAACCTATCTAAAAACACTAAAAATTACAAAACCCTTAAAATTTATAAAAATAATTAAAAACTCTAAAAAATAAAAAAGGTAGGATTGCAGTTTCTTTTTGTAGATCTTTTTATGTAGCTTTTCATGAAAATCACAACCAGGACATTATGGCACTTTTAGTCTTTTTAAGTTGCCTTCTAATCCTGGGTTTAAACTATTTTCCCTTTTTATCTTTTTTTTATTTTTATAAAAATCATATAAAAATTGGAAAAAGCCAGAAAATCACCAAAAAATCTGAGTATATGAAAAACATAAAATATTTTTATTTACGATTTTTTAGCATTATTGGTTTAATAAAAATTGCAAAAGATTTGCTTGTTCGTGTTTTCTTATTTACTTGTTTGAAATAGAAAAAATGCAAAATTAAAAATTATAAAAATATGATTTTATTTGTCTGATTACGACTACTTAGTAGGTTTTACTCATGCTCCTTGAGTTTGACCCTAGTCGCTAGACCAGGTTAAAATAAAATGGCAGAGACCGCTTAAATTAATTTTGATTTATTTATATGCTTGATTGAGTGGTTTCGATTTTTTTTTGAGCATAGGCCGTGTGATCGGGGTCACAATGACCCTCTATTTATTTCATTCGCTAACCCATGTTGCTCGGTCACTCATCAGAAACCCACCATTCTGCAACCCTATCATCCATCTTCATTGCCACACCTTAGACTCAACCAACCACCTCTCATCATCACACCATCTCCTCACCTTTTTGCCATAACCCATGACCAAAAGCACAACCTTCACCCCCCCTCCTCATTTTGATCCCCGATTCACGCTCGTAACCCTAATAGGACTTTAGGATAGATGCATCTTGGTGATAGCAAGAGAATCCTCTCCTTGTCGGCGTAGACAAGGGTGTAGTTCGTGGTGATCCAAGTTCACCGCAGCTCCACCGGTCAAACTCCTCTTCTCCCTGTCTCAAACATATATGAATTATTTTTCTTTTTAGGCAGCGTTCTTTTCTTGCATTATAATGCTATATTCAGTTGTATCATTTAATCCTTAGATTAACTTAATTTTAGATTGTTATGTCTGCTAGAGCCTTAAGCTCCAACTAGAATTCCTCGTGATCCCGATTGTTCCTTGATGCATTTTCACCACCTCTTGCATCCCCATCGCCTGCTCCACGCTTCCCACCTTTTTTCCCCTCGATTTTGCAACAATCGAGGTACTTTGAGGCTGCTCCTTTACCGACCACCGTAGCCTCTTCATTCGGTTCATCCCCATGCTACTCAGATTCAACAATAAACGAGGACCTTTGCCTCGAGCCATGCATTCTTTTTGTACAGGTTCTAGTGTCATGAAACACTTGGAGCACGAACTCAAAGGTATAAACAGATCGCTAAGTGCATCGAGCTCCAGCCCCTCTTCCGATGGGGCCCAGACCCAACTAGACCCCCGTAAGTGCGACTTAGTCCTAGGAAGAGATTGGGACCATCTGTGAGGACGGAGGAGGTCGGAAGATGAAGGACTTGAAGATAGATGTCAGGGAAGAAGACAATCTTCTCCATACTTCTTTTTGGCATCCCAGCCGTCGAATCATCAACGCGACCTAGATCAAATATGGGACCCTCATTTCATACGAAACATAGGCACGCCCCGACCGTTGGATTGTCCACATGGCGCATGAAGGAGCGCCTGATCACGCCACTTAAAGGAACAAATTCATAGAGTCCCTTTGCCTTTTTGTATTTAATAGTAGGTCCTTTCAATATTAAGTTATGTTTTCAATTCTATGTAAACATTACATTGGACCCCCTGGACTTATTGAACATTGTCATCAGATCCACACCATCTCACCATATGTGGCGACCCACGTGACGTAGGCAAATTGCAAGAAATCAGTCTCGACTATTGTCATTTATTTTTAGTATTTAAAATTGTAATATACGTGTTAAGTTTGTGGGTATTTTGCACAAAACACCTTGTATTTTTTTAATTGCAAAAATACCCCTTTGAAGCAGTTTACTTATTTCTTACATTTCTATTTTGATTAAATTGTTGCTTAATTTAAAAATTGTGGCAAAATTTCTATAGTTGTATGATATTATGTTGGTGCACACTATCATTTTTATTTGGGCATACAAAAATGTTTTTCATTTATCAAAAAATAATATGAGCTATATTTCCCCTGTTTACATATTAAAATACAAAAAATTATAAAACCTAGTTTAAAATTCAAAAAATGGAGTATATATATTACTCTCTCTTATAACTCTAGTCTAAAAATCATAAAAAATATAAAAGGAAAACACTAAAAACTTTAAAACCCTCAAAAACATATCAAATTTAGAAAAAATCAGGTAAAAATCCAAAAATATTTATTTTATGTTTTTTTATTTCTACAATATATATTAAAAATAGAGTTGAGAATTTTTGAACTTACTATCTATTTTAAAACCCAAAATAATTTACCTATTTATCTTATTCCATGTTTTGTATATTTAAATCATTAAAAATATATAAAAAGTAGCAAAAAATATCAGAAAAATCACAAAAACATTGACAAAATATTAGAATAGAAAACCTTTTTTGTGGATTTTGACTGTGTAGATATATTTAAAAATATAAGACCCTATATATGCTATTTATACTATATATTACATATATAATCATTATTATAACTATTAATTATAAATACCTATATATTTTAAAACCCTTAAAAAATAAAAAAGAATGTTCTTGTATATATTTCATATATTTTACATTTTTATTTATTATATATAAATCTATAAAGTATTTATAATATGGGATTGATGGGGCTACCCCTGTGCCATTTTTCCCATAAAATTATTATATTTTTTTAAAAAAATATCACCATATATATCCATCTATATATCCCTCTAATATACCATTCGAATTTCATCAGAATGAAGACTCTTATGCCCTCCATCTAGAACATGTAGATTATAGCAATGTTTAGACCATTAGAATTACGTGTTCTATATGGAGGGCATAGGAGTCTCTATTCCTTACAAAGTTCAAATGGAATATTGTAAGGGATATATAGATGAATATGCATGGTGATATTTTGTAAAAAAATAAATTGTGGCAAAATGGCACAAGGCTAACCCCATTTTTTCCTTGTAATATACATACTACTATATATACATTATATATCTTAAAATAAAAATAATATGAAATTTGTAAAATTTAAAAGAAAACAAAATTTGTAAAAGTTCAAAACATAAAAAATCTATAAAACATTAAAAATACATTTTAAAAATATAGAATATAAAAAACCAAAAAAAAAATAAAAAAGCAGAAAAATTACAAAAATAATCATTGTTTATTTTTATTAATTGACAATAAGTATACTTATCTGTGGTTGTCTATCAGGGGTTCGACCTCTACACTTGTTGTCTATACATATCTTTATGTATGGTATAATAAATTTCATCCCACATTCCTGTATTGTTTTATCATTATTGTGGGTTGATTATTGTCTTGATTGATCGGTGATGTTCCAAGTACCATGACAGTGACCGATACAATGATTACTGGATCCAACATATCGAACACCGAAGGCCCTCCAAGATCGAGCATTACGAACCCCACTCCGATCGACTGAACAAATTATGCCATTACTGGGGAGTAACGCCTAGGATAGGATTTTTTCATATATTTCTTTTTATAAATAATTGTCAATCTTCATTTGACCACTTTATTTGTTGATTGTGAGGGACCACGTGTCAAAGGATACTCTTCTAGAATAGTCGGTGCACCCAAGTTATGAGGAGACCATCTCCTTACTCAAGAGCTGATTAGAGAGAGCAAGAAGGAGATAGAGAGAGACAAGCCGGCTAGTGTAGTTTTTATTTTATTTTGAGAGCGAGATTTTATTATTTTCATTAATAATTGTAATAATAAAGATACATGGACATTTGGACACTCAAACTCTTGTGAGCCTATTTTATAAAGTGTCTGTTCACTTGAGGGTCCGCTCAGTTTTATTCACATTTTATTCACCTTCTTTCGTTTATTCTCCCTATTTCCCACTTATTTAATTTGTTTCCCATAATTTGAGTTTTCTACCTTTATTTTATTTGTTTTATGTGAATGAGCCATTGGATTTTTAAGATTTACTTGATCGAGTAATATGGATCCAAATACCTAATATTTGCATGTGCATATAATTATACATTTGAACATAGATCAAATTTAATTTGTTCTATGTGCTATGCTTATGGTGATTTCATCTGCTTGCATTCCATCTAGTGTAAATTTAAATTCTTTGTCTTGCATTCTACATGGAGAGCGTTAGAAGTATGATTGGTCTTCTTACTAACCATGCATATTTGATACAAGGGTGAGATTTCCATCCTAGTATTCACTTACGGGATTTTCAGCTATCTCCCTCTATTTTTTCTTACTTAAAGAAAACCTAAAAAATCGTTTGGGAAATTATTTTGAAAAATACTCAAAAAGGTGAAAACCCAAAAAATTCGTAATAAACATCATTGTAATTGACATCATTGTATTAGGTTCATAAAGCCCACATTGTATTCAGGTACCATCGAGATTGAGTGAGGCACGATCCTAGGAAAATATAGCCAAAAGCCCAGCCTGAGTACTGCCTTGTTATTGACTGGATTCGCGAACTATTAACGCTTCTATCGTACATGGGCGAGTAGGGTTTCGTTTGCTTGCAGACTTAGTCTGAAGTATTGAGCTTAGGCCATCCCCTTGCAGGGGTGTCTATCTCATTGTTCCATGTCCGGGCAATGTGTAAGGGGGAAGTATTGGTTTCACATTGCCTTCCTCCTCTATTCTTTAATTGAGTAGTGGATCCAAACCCAATAGCAGGGATTCTCTTAAAAAGTATAGGCTACAGGTTACAAAGGAAGTGGGAAGTACGTGATACTTTCCTAGCAGTACTCACTTTCCTATAGGGCTATCCCACAAAGGGCTTGTTAAAAGATTGCTTGAAAACAAAATAAAATTGAAAAGATAAAAATAACCAAACTCCCTTCATCTGTATTGAGTCGTTCAACCCATTTTGCATTGTGTTTATTTGAATAAGATTTATGTCTAAGATCCAGTCCTGCGTACTTGTGCCCTTTTTCATTTCATCTTTCATTTCTTCTTGCCCTGTTCACTTTGAGTCTTCGGATATTTTCCTCTTCACTTCATCTATTGTTTATCATCGTATTCCATTCCTCATCTATTCTGCTTCTCTCAAGATGTTGACTCATGGATGGCTTATTCAGGACCCCACCAATACCATCATAGATTCCATGAATATGCCATCTTCAATAATTCAAGGCAATTCCCGAGAATTCGATTCAAACTTTGCAAATCGATCTCAAGACTCCTTGTATTCTTCTCATTCCTCAATAAACTGGGATCACTCTTCTCCCAACATTAACCTCCTGTTGATGGAGATCAATTTACCTTCATATAAAATGCTCCATTCACCCATATCTAGAATTGATCCTAATTCCATATCTACATTTTTATCTGGTGCCAATGACTTTCAATCTGAATAGGATGCATCTTATTATGCAGAACCGACCCTAGACCCCATGTAGATTCATTAATCTAAGTCTGACTCAGAGATGGCTACCTAAGGGAAATGGAAGGGACCACAGTTGTCGAATCAGGGTCAACAAAATCAGAATGTAGTGAATGCCCACTTGCTAGTTTCCATTCATTCTATCCAGCAACGGCTCACCGATCAGGCACTTGCCAAGGTTGCCTTCGAAGACTTGTCAAATGACATGAGGAGAGAGAACAAAGGAGGAGGAGAAGGAGGAGGAAGAGGTGATGATGAGCAGTAAGATGGACTACGCAGAGGGCCTACAGATGAGGCTAGGAGAGAGGCTCCGAAGCCTACTCTCAAAGAGACGTACAATCGTAACTCTAGCCAGATGACTAAGTGGATACAGATCCCAATAGTCCATGGATATTTCAAGCTTAAGACTAAATTCTTTGCTCTTTTCCTTTCCTTCCATGGGAATACCAATGAAGAGCCCTACATCAATCTCCAACAATTTTCTTGCATCTATCGCACCACTCACTACCCAAGCATCCAATTAGGTGTAGTCAAAATGACTGCATTCCTCTTCAGACTTCAAGACTAGGCTTTAAATTGGATTAATCACATGGGGATGGTCGTGATGAATTGGGAGGAACTTAAGTATGTGTCGTTCCAAAAACTATACCCTTTTGTTCATTTGAATCATATGCGAGCACGTATCAGCAACTTCTCTCAGGGATCAAATGAGTCCATTCATGAAGACTAGGAGAGGTCTAGAGATTTGAAGAGAAGTGCCCCCATCATGACTTCTCTCAAACGAGCCTGGTCCAACATTTCTTTGGGGGCCTGACTCCATAAAGTCAGAGGATTGTGGATGACACATGTCATGGATGTCATTTTACTAAGGATTAGGATGACTTCTGATAGATATTTGAAGAAATGGTCGAAGGAGAGGTCGCTTTATACTCGACTCATACATATCAGGGACAGCTGTAGATCCACCACAAGCCCGTCAGTGTGGCAGCGTCCAATGAATTTGGTGGGGATGAGAGCTCCAATATCAGTATTAAGGTTGATATAATTGAGAAATGATCACAGGACCTTGAGAAGTTATCTGTGATTAAACAAAGAACCGAACACCAAGACAAGCTGGATCAGATTTCCATGCGGCTGGAGCTGTTGGTTAGCACCATTAATGTTGTGCAGTCTATGATATGGCAGCCACAACTCCTGCTGAGCTGAAAGAGCCATCTTCGCCACACCAGCCTCAGTCAAGTCTAGGATAACCCCAGGTCTAGCACTTATACTAGTTCCTGGTGTCTGACCAGGAACTACCATAGTCGTCGCAATAGATTGTCATCTATCAGCAAAGGCCTAACCCCCATCATATGTTGATCCATTTTTTCCACCACTTCCCCAAATTCAAGAAGTGAATGGAATATGGAACTATGACACATAATTATCATGTATAGGTGGGCAGCAATAGGGCAATCCTCTACTATCACACCGTATCACCAGCCCTCTAGTGGGTGCTTTGTCTAGAACAACCAACCTATGCAAAACCAGTCTCCACCTTATCAAAACACCTAGAGATAGAATCATTCGTAGCAACAGCTATCGTACCGTCAATACTAGTCGTATCATAACTACATTGGTACTCAGCACTAACAATAGCTCCCTCCTCCTCAATTTCATCTGCGGCAACCTCGTCCTCAGTAAAGTAATCACTATTCCCACTCACAGCCTCTACATTATCATTCTTGAGGTGGTCAACACATTGAAACCGAGGCATCTCTTGTGAACCCAGCTCTAGACTGCTTGGCCCAACTAGTCAAAGGCCTAGCGAAGATGAGCTAGAAGCTCGACGAACTTACTACCAACCCCAACAACTTCAAAAGAAAGGAGCATGTAGTTTGTGTTATTACGTACATTCCCGCAGAGTCATGTATTTCAGATTTTGTGTTGTCTCGTGCAGTGACTCTCAAGAGCAGTAGGACATTGAAGCCATTTACCGCATAGAAGGGGAAGAATAAAGCATCATCGAGCGAGTCGTCTTCTACATCATTCAGTTTTGGCATCAAAGCCAGGTGAGGATGAAGATGATGGAGGAGTAGCACCAGTCCACCACCATCCCAAGACAAAAACAATAAAAAATTATGCAAATAGAAAATCTCCAAAAAGAAAAAAAAGATCCGAAGTCAACAAGGACCAACCATGTAGGAGTCAACACCATCAACAATTCCAATACCATCAACAATACCAACAAAGCTCATGTAGATATTTTTTTACCTATTTTAAATGGTGGATTACCTTCTAGCCAGCCATTTGTAAAAAAAATTGTAGTTAAGAACAATGTGATTTCTCCTGTGAATATTTCTTTTCTTGAAGAAATGAAAAATACCAAGAAAATTAGGAAAACTAAAAATATATTGACCGACCCTAGTATTGTTGAAATTATTAAAAATCATGTTTTAAATATACCATTGATGAAGGCCACGAAATACATGCTCGCAATTAAGAAAGGTTTGAAAGTAGCATGCACCTCAAAGCATCAGAGCTGCAAAAACAGATGTAAACAAGGAGAAAAAACACATCTTAATCACGGCCATTGTGAATATTATCGGCGATCTCCCACAAAAAATGAAAGACAAAGGAGCATCCTTAATCAGATGTCATATATTTGATCAAACTTTTGAGCAAACTCTGCTTGATAGCGGCTCTTCTATAAACCTCATGCCCTCGTCATTTCTTAAAGAATTTGGGTTGGGTCCTCTTAAACTCACTTTGATGATCCTGCAATTTACAGATATATCTATCAAGCAACCTAGGGGTTTACTAGAATACATTATCGTGACGGTGCATGATATGCACGTTCCAGTGGATTTTATTTTCCTAGACATGGACTTCCTACACCGTTGCTCTAAGCTCCCATTATTCTTGGTTTGTCGTTCCTTCGAACTACCACAGCAGACACGGACTGCGGGTCTAGAAAGATCACATTTCACTCATGCAATGACAAGGTTACCATGGATATGATTGCTGAGCCTAAAACCACATCTGATGGTGGTAGAGTTGAACTAGCTGAAGACTATGACGATGTTGATATCAGTGATGAACAAGTTTCTCTAAATGACATTCTGACACAAAAGGTCCTCTCTTCATAGGAGAACCTGGAAAGCACAACCAATCCATGCTCCATTTCCAATTGGGAGACAACATTTGAATCACTGATCAACCTTCTTGAAGATGATTCATGCAAAAATGAACATGAAGAATTCATTGCAGACATGTTTGTTACATGTTTATCAGAGCCAAGAGTGAAAGAGGTGGGCAGCACCTCGTTGAATTCAGCAAGCCATTCACCTACCAACATAGTTTCTGAAGTTTCCACATATCAGACTCTAAAATTACTGAACTCAAACATCTCTCGGCATGCCTGAAGTAAACATTCCTTACGGGTGAAGAACACATGTATCGGATCATCAACAGCAACATGCTAACTCTGAACTAGGAATCTCGACTTCTCAAGGTTCTAGAGAAAAACCGCAAGGCACGTGGTTGGAAATTATCGGATCTTTGAGGGATAAATTTAGCCTTGTGTTCACACTACACCTATCTTGAAGACGACTACAAATCATCTAGGGAATTCTAGAGAAAACTGAACCCTAGTCTTCAGGAGGTAGTTATGAAGGAAATCGTGATATGGTATGAAGCAGGTTTTATTTATCCCATCTATGACTCTAAATGGGTGAGCCCCCTACATGTTGTTCCAAAAAATTAAGGCTCACTGTGGTTAAGAATGACCATGGAGAGGAGATATCTACTCGAGTACCAACATCTTGGCGTGTGTATGTTGATTACCGCTACCTAAATTTAGCTACAAAGAAGGACCACATCCTGCTTCCATCCATTGATCAAGTGCTTGAGAGATCAGCTGGGAAGGAATTCTTTTAATTTTAGATGGGTACTCTAGGTACAACCAGGTAGTGATTTCCCTTCAAGACTAAGAGAAGACAACATTCATCTTCCCATTCGGCACTTATTCTTTCCAAAGAATGACCTTTGGATTGTGCGATGCTCCTACTACATTCCAAAGATGTATGCTTGTCGTTTTTATGATATGGTCGGGAGTTTTTTCGAAGTTTTCATGGATGATTTCTCAGTCTACGGTGATAATTTCGATTCATGCCTCATGCACCTAGATAGAGTACTACACAAATGTCGTAAAGTGAATTTAGTTTTATCATAAGAAAAGAGTCACTTTATGGTCAGTGAAGGGATTGTGTTGGGCTGCATCGTTTCCAAGTGAGGCATGGAAGTCGACCTGACAAAGGTGGACATCATTGCTAAATTAGATCCACCTCAAAATGTGAAGAATGTGAGTTCAAATAGAGAAGTTTGGACAGAGGTTCCTAATGCCCGATCTTTGGTGGCACGCAGTGTCCGACAAGTTGGATCCGGCAATCGCTATATTGGCCACTCTCACGGTACTTGGAACATGCTCAACCAATGAAATCAATAATCCAACCACAATGTATGAGTAATAAATGCAAATGTGTGAGTTAAAAATTAATCTATTTAATTCTAGAGAATATGTGTATAGTGAATAAGTATAGATTATCGAACCACAGAGAGTAAGTTGCGGATAAATAAATTATTATCTATTAATAAAAATAAACAATTATTGTATTTTTTGTTTATTTTATTTTATCAGGTTTTAATTATATTTAATTTTATGGATTTTTAGTATTACTATTTTTATATTTTTGAATTTTTTATTTTTATTTTCTTTTTAACCTTATATGATTTCAAATATCTTTTTGTTTTTAATATATAATTATATATATATATATAATACATATAATATGAATACTATATATGATATATATATTAAATATATAAAAATATAGAAAATACAAATAAGAATACTCCTTTTTTATTTTTTTAAGGTTTAAATGTATTTAAAGGTATTTACACATAATAATATTTTTAATAATAAGTATATAGGCGTATATAATAAATAGTCTATATATGATTTTATATTTATGAATATAAATATATGTACTCAAAATTTTTAAAATAAAATGTTTTTGTGTTTTTAATATTTTTCTCTAATTTTAGGATTTTTCTTATAATTCTTCTAAATTTTAAGGATTTTTAATGTATTAACTATCATAAAACATGAAATTTAATAATAGGTGAAATTGTTTTAGGTTTTAGAAATAAGTAATAAGTTCAAAATTTCCCAAAATTATTTTTAATATATAATATATGAAAAAGTAAAAACAAACATAAGAAAACTATTTTTTATTTGATTGATTTTTAGCTATTTTTCTAGAGTTATTAGGGTTATTCAATTTTAGGGCTTTTAAATATTGTTTGTGATTTTTGTTCTGAAGTTATAAGATATAGCAATGCATCAATACAATATGTTTTGGAAATTTAAGATAATGTTTAACATATTTTTATTTTTAGAGCTAGATAGGGAAAATATAACTCCTAGTCTATTTTTAATAAGTTTCAAAATGCATAAAATGCTAAAATAAAAATAAGGCAAGAACTAGCATAATAAAAGGCCTTTACTACCATTTCCCCCAAATTTTATAAGCTCAGGAGATATTTAAATAAAATAGAAATTTAAACAAAATAATTAAAGCCCTGGAAGAGATATTTTTGCAATAAAAATAAAATGCAAGGTGTCCTATACAAAATATCCCAAATATTTAAAATAAATTATAGATTTTAAATACTAAATATAAATAAAGGAATCGGTAAGGTTTCCTTGCAATTTTCCCACCATACTTGGGTCGCCATGTGAGATAAGCTAGAATGAGACGTAAATGTTATAGTCAATATGTTCCAAGGGGTCCGTTCAATTTTTACAACACTTTCTAAACTAAACTTTATTTACAAGACTAATAAATAAATAAATAAAGGTAGGGGAGCTCCTATGTAATTTACCATTTACGTCACCCGATCAGGCGCTCCTTCGCATGACATGTGGCTCAACCGATGGTGGATAGAGGATTCGCTTCGCTTGATGACCCGAAGGTGGAGAAAAGATTTTTAGTTGTGCCTTGATCGGACGTCCCTAGAGGCAGGAGGAAGAACTTAGAAAAAAGGTCAGTTGGATTGACCATTGATCACTTATTTCGACCATATTCAGCATCATCTTCCTTCGTCGTGGGTCGCTACACATCCTGCGGATGAGCTATGCCTACAAGATGGTCTGATGAAGTTTGGGCTCCATAAGAAGGGGCCTGGAGGTCCAAGCTCTTGGAACTCCTAGTTTGAGCTTCAGGATGGTGCTCCGAGGACTTTGAAGCTCCAATACATAGACAAAATGCTACGGGTGAAACTAAGGGGTCCTTCAAGATGCTGAATGAAGTCGAATGGCACTATGGATGGATGGATTGATCGAGCTCTTACGAAGGGTGGTGGAGCGATCTCAAATGAATCTCGATTCTTATGGAATCGAGGGGGAGAGAGGGTGGAAAGTGTGGACAACATGATAAGGATCGAAGAAGGCCGGAGATGTTTCAGATTATAAGTAGAGCACACAAAATTTTTGGATGGAGCTCAAACATCTAGCTATTTTGATTTTTTAAATTACGCTAATCTATGGATTAAATGAGGAACTAATTGTTACATTAAATGGCAGGAAAGGAAATCTACCTAGAAATGCATGAAAAGAACACATACCTTCTCGGAGAATAGGTAACACATAAGCTCACTAGAGCTAAGCTCGAGGGAGATAGACCTCCTTCCTCCGACCATATCCACGCCTCGTACCTCGAGTTATAGAGCAATGACATCCAATCACTAAGGGACTCGATCCTTGGTGAATCTTGACGTTATAGTGCAGTAAAATGGGATAAAAAAATGTGAGAATTGGAGGTTACTTATAGGTGGTGTTCGGGCAAAAATGGTAGGGAGATTACGCAGAGGAGGAGCATGGTAGGAGAGGTCTATAATTAGGGCGATGAAGAGGGAAGGTAGGGTTGTAGATGGGTGGAGAGCTCGAGGGAGAAGATGACATGGAAGAGTGAAATGGGTGAAGAAGGAGGGTCACCTGTTAGACACGGGCGTGGGCTAAGGGTAATACAACTAACCCGACTGGTCAACAAACAACATTTTCTGGTTGGTCCACATGGACCAACCAGAAAATTAGGGGGGTTAATTACATCATTAATTCATTTAAAATTAGTAAATCATTTTATTAATTTTAAGTCAAAACATGAAATATGTTTGTTGTTTTATGTATCATTTTAGGGTATTTTTATTAAAGTTTACAATGCTTTTTATTTGGTGCTAATGTTTCAATGTATATACATAGGTATATATACATGTATCAAGCATTTTTATTTTGCATTGTATATTTTATTATTTTCTATACATAATTTCTATATTTATAATTTGTTTAATTAGATAATTTAGTTTATGTCTACATAATATATAGGTATAAGTTACCTTTAAATTTTATAGCTTCATTTACTTTTTATAAATTTTTATTGGTTTATTATATTTTATTATTGAAATGTATTTTGAATAATATTAACAAATACCTAAAAATATAAAGAAGCTAAAAAAATTAAGAATAAATAAATTGGTTATTATATACATGCACACTTCACAATGAGGGTCCAAAAGCCAACTTTTCCATCTTAACTCAAAATTAAATGAGACAACATTAATTAAATAGATAATTTATTTTATGAACAATAAAGGTGAGTTTGGTCAATTTTGGGCTATATAGAGAAGATACCAGTCTCTAAATTTTTCTTTGTGGCTTTTTATTATGTATGTCCCTTGCACACTGTGCATAATTTTTGAATTAAATAAGATTTGTATTTTCTTTGTATTTTTATGTACAACTTTTAATTGATGGTTTTATTATTTGAGTTATAAAAATGACAAAATAAAATAGGCCCCAAATCCAATTATGGGACTAAAGAATCAGGGTTTCTGTGATGTATTCTTATTGGTATAGATGCCCTATATCCCCTTACTTTATTCCTTATCGACCAAGTCATAGTGATAATTGGGTCTCGGGGTTCACGGTCACTCGGTGTCTTTGACTTTATTCTCTTGCTTTTCTTCCTTTATTCTTTTATTTTGGAATTAAATACAATATTTTGTAAAATATTTTCATATTCATCATTATTAGTGGCACAAATTGATGCTATATACATGCCTTTAGCTATGGATTTAAGGCCAAAATGAAAGAATAATGGTGTTGAAATGGAGAATCATCATCTACCTCTACTTTCCTTTGTTAGTCCCTAGCAAACACATATGCTAATAAGTGCAGAAAAAAATAAAGAAAGAAAAGGAAAGAACTTGGAATAACTTTTGGATTTTAAACTTGTTTTAATAAAATCAGAGTTTGGAGCTCAGTTAAGAACTTTAGATTCTTGATGTGCTTGGAACCATATTAAGGTTACGAAGTGTGACACAACAACTCGTGGGGTCCATAATCCTATTATTCTGTTCAATTCATAGTCTGATCAAGACCATCCTTTCTGTTGCATACTCTCTCAACCTAGAAATGAAAAGTACCACATGTGTGAATCTGCCAGCTCTTTGATTGATCAGAAAACCCTCTATTAATTTATGGGAATTAATGCACAAATAAATTATTTGTCTTTGTTTTAGGGGGGTAATCAGAATCAATCAAGAAATAACCATTTAATAAAATAATCATATTTAATCGAAACATTTTTACGTTTATTTAGCCTGGGCAAGCCTAAGGGACGAACTCGAGGAGGCAAATGAACAACCTAGATAAATGTCTATCAAAGTACATACGTGATTTTCTAGGAAAAATATTTTTGGTATTTTTTAATGTAATTTGTGAATGCAAATGCAAATGAGGTCCATTTTAAGCACTAGAAAATTAATATCAATCAAATAATGTCTAAAAACTACAAAACTTGGCCGAGAAGTGAATAATGGTTAAATAAATCATTTTATTTTTTTAGAATTTTCTGATGCAATATGAATATTTAATGAATTAAATGGTACAAACAAGGTGAATCTCAATAATTATTGATAATAAATATTAAATGTCTTTATTTTCAAGAAATAAATTTATCTAGGATAGATCGATAATTGAACTATTGTAGAAAAATCCTAAACCCTAAAAATGTGGTGTTAAATACCTATTAAAAATTAAATATTGAAATCCACAAAATGATTTTTATAGAGCAAATTATGCAAACAAATGTAATTATTTTTGGGCACGATGTAAAATACAATTAATTCTATTGTCCATGAATTTTTTACAACTTTCTTAGCAATGTCAATTAAATAAGATTTTTTGAATTTAAACTTGGTAAAATATGTAAATTTTCACCAGAATAATTGATGTCATTAACCATAGAGTGTAAAAATATCACAACCATGCTATAATGTAAATATTAATTGAAGAACATCGTGCTATTTTTTGAATAATTAAACGATGCAAAAATATTGTTTAATAATAAGTGAAACACATTGTCTAAACATTGTCTATTGTAATTACAATAATTAAATAAAGTAAAAAATGCAGAGTAAGGACTAAAGTGTAATTACCGAGACCAAGGGGTCTTTGTGCAAAATATCCAAGGGACACACGCGTCGCACATGCGCTTGGTGGCGGGAGCGCTTGTGGAATTTGGTGAACCTGAGGGGGGGACTAGATGCAATTGCTCCCCCTCACACGCACATGAGGGAGCCTTGGGCCTTGTGCGTAGTGATGCGATGGTCGTGGGCGGAGCCTGGGAAGAGAGAAGGTGGAGGAGGGTCCACGAGTTGTCGATGAAGAATGAGACCGAGGCAAGGTGCGGAAGGTGTCGAAGAAGAATGATGAGGTGGCTGAGGGCTCCTGGAGGTTGGCAAAGATGGCATGCGGGGGAGGCGGAGAGATGGTTGAGGCAGTTGGAGTGGAAGCGCGATGGTCGTGGCTCGGACAGAGGAGCGTCAAAGGGAGTCATCTGGTCTGGAGCTTTGAACATGGTCGAGGAAGTGTGAACTGCTGGAAGTCATCGGTGAAGGAGCATGGAGGCGGATGTGGATCACTGAGCTCAATGCCATGGAGGAACATTGAAGTAAGGCAATTTGGAGGAGGTATGCGATGAGGCATCACCGCCTCAAATCTCACTTCAACGGAGGGAGATGTCGTTGCCAGGTGCTGTCACCACCTCCTGGATCTGCTCCTTCCTACTATGTTAATCAACGGATGTCCATCAATGGAGGGGCGATGATGTCTAATTAGGGGGGTGATGGTGACTCAGGAAGGAAAGAGGGGTGGCTAGAGATGAGTGAGGAAAGGGTGGAGGTGCCTGATCTAGAAGGTGGTGGCCAACCAATTCGGAAGGTGGGTTGACGACATTCGATAAGAGCGCGAAAAGGAAGGGCATCATGGATCAAAGATGGGATACACTATGGAAGGGAGGCGGTGGCCGGTCATAGATGGCATATGGGCGACAATTGCGGAGGCGGCGGCGGCAAAATCCATTGCGGAGGTGGTGGCGCAAAAGAGGAAGGGTGGCAGCTAATCGTGGGAGGAATATGGAGTGCAGTGGTCATATGATTTGCCGATATTGGACGACTAAGTTGTCACCACATGGCATTACTTTTTATTATTTTAATTAATTTTGTTATTTACTGAATAATATTTTTTACATAATAAATAAATATACAAAAGTTAAAAATGAGTGACACGTGATGGTTCCAGGAGATGCCACATGTCGTCTCTGGAAAATTTGAAAAATAAAAGAAAAAAATAGGAAAGAAATAGCAAATGACCTCAGATCAATAATTTTCTTCGCAATAGTTTCTTGTCTCAATGAGACCTACAAAAATTACTCTTCTCGATGAGATCTACAACTTTCATAAAGAGACCAAAACCAAAATAGGTCATTTGTACAAAGTGAGATTTTTAGGGTACTATATGTGTATAAATACCTTGATTTTTATGTTTTGTTCTTATGTGACTTTTAAATCAGATAAAAATAGGGAAAATATGATAAAATCAAATATAAATAATTTTACATTAATTATTTTTTTGGATTTTTATTAAATAATAAAATGAAGAAATAAAATAATGTAAGAAAAAGATGAATTTTGTATAAAATGTTAGAGAACACTCAGACTCAGTTAGTTTCTTTGATTTCAAGCTCAATTTGATTTGGATTTTTATGCATTTTAATAAAACTTTTGTCAAAGATAATTAATGAAAAAGAAATAAAATATAAAGGGTTAAATATGTACATAAAATAATAGGTTAAAATTCGGTAAAATACATAATGTAAAAAGAGGTCCAAATCCCAACTTTCATATATGAGCTCTAATTCACTTGAACTTGGTATTGTTTGAAGGTAATTGAATGTACATTACAAAAGTGAGTAGGATTAAATCAGACACTATATGAGGAAAATTTCATGATTTTAGTCTTATCATCTTGGAATTAGGGTTTGAGTTTCTGGTCAATTTATTTATGTTAGTGATTGTTTTGTACTTACATTTTTTCTTGATAGTGATATGTACACAATGGAGGTGGTTTTAGTTGATTTGGAGTTAGCATGAATCAATTAAAAATCAAGGAAGTTAGCTAGTTTTACAAGTCAAATTGGCTGAGATATTTGGCTTCTTATTTTATGCAATTATGAATGATAAAGTGCAATTATTATTTATACATGTATGAATGTTGATTATGCAAGATAATGGATAAAATGTAGATGAAATTTGGGGAACTGAGCTTAATTAATCTCTTTTATAGTGACGAATTAAAGGTTCATCAACCCCCTATACTTAAACCATGCTCATCCCTGAGCATCTAGAGAATGAAATGAGGTAAAATAATATTGGGTTCCATGCCAAGACTATGAGCAAATGGTGAAAATGGAGCTACACCCGACCTTTGGATTATTAGTTTGGCTGAACATTTGTAAGATTAGGATTCTAAAATCAACAACCTCTAAGTTCTACACACCATTATCACAGTTTTGGCTTACAAGTCATCTAAGATCAATCCCCTTTCCAAAGCATACCCCATGAACATTGAACAATTGTCTCACGTGTGTGAAAGGTTTTAGCTCTTCCCATCAAGAATGTCGGACTACCATGCAAACCTCTCCTCCTGAAAACTCATCTACGGGGAGTCGGGTATTTCCTTTCAAAGTCTTTAGGATGTGTTCCCAATCAAAAAAGGGGGAGAAATTAGAAGAAGGGGAAAAGAACGAGAGGTTGACAAGTGTAGTCATCTCTCCTTGTGAAGACGTGCAGATCAGCCATGTCTCCACCAAGATCGGTAGGTTGTCTTGAAGCTTGGACCTTTTTGGTCAAATATTTATTTGGTAGTTGGCTTCTTTTTGTTTAAATTTTTGGTAGCTTTGCACAGATCTTGTTGTGCTCCTGCGGATATGTAATCTTTCTTTCCGTACATGTTTTGGGGTCTTAGAAAAAATATGCCTAGCTGTATATCCATTATCCGAAGCTTTACTTTAACCCGTACTCTGGTTTTAAATGTCCGCGCTACCAGAAAAGAGACTCACACAGTCTTCAAACACCTCATCTAAGTTGAGCTAAGTGTATAGTGTGAGAGTACAAATTAATTCCCATTTCAAGAGTCGCACCTAGAATGAGGAGACTAGGTTAGCCTCTAAGAGTCAAATTCTGCACATTGTCATGTGGAACTCAAAGAATTAAGTCAATGATCTGAAGCTTCTAAAATCATATTTCTTGGTGAAGTTCCTCTGAAAATTCGATGGACTAAGGTCAAGTTAAGACTATTCTTGGTTACTACTCATCGAGTTCAGAACCGAAATGCTTTTCATCAATGTAGTTACATGTAATGTTTGATGAAGTGTAGATGCATGAAATGCCAAGATTTTTTTTTAGATTCTTAATGCAATATTTTTTTGTTTTTTGTTTTTGTTTTTTTAATAAATAAGAAGCCATATTTCAAAACTTTGGTTGTACACACAATTAGAAACAGACCATGTTAGATGCAAAACTTTTTTTTACGTTACTTACCCACCTTGTAAATAAGAATATAGACTTACGTGAAAGTATGAGCTATGGGTAAAATATATACAACTTATATATAGACCCCCTATACTTAGCGAGGGTTATGTCCCCAAAGCATAAGAAACACAGTGAAGACATAGATTAAACTAAGCGTAAGAGAGTGAAAACGAAAAAGAAGAATAGAGATTGACCTGCCCCCTATACTTAGGCTGAGGACTGTCTAAGTATAGAAGAAGAGCAAAAATGAGGTGGTAGAAAGAAGAGGAAGATGATGAGAGTATTGACAGATGACATCGGTCCCCCCTATACTTAGACCTTGGCCTAAGCAGATTAAGAAGATGTACAAGAGAACTAATAGGGTTGGGAGGGGGTGCCGATGATTAATGAGGTTTTCGGCAGATCTTTTTTGAGCATGTTGCTGGAGATCATAATGATTGAAAGAAGATGAAGCAGACAAGTCCCAACTATCATAAGTGTTATCCTCAGAAGAATCATGCTGGAGAGTGGTTTGATAGGAAGAAGATGAAGCATATGAATCATATGATTCCCAGGCATCGTCGAAGTTATCCTCAGAAGAATAATATTTTAAGGTAGAGGTACTCCAAATATTCTTATTTTTAAACTACTTGATCAAGATGTTCTTAGTCCTGTGGTCGATTGCTCGTCCTCAGATGACGAATATTCTGATGCACCAGTCTCAATATGTTCATAAGAGATTATTCTGATATATTTAATGAGACCAAGAGAGTTGGATCTCAAGAAATAGTAGTAAGGGGTAGGAGTCATAAAATAGGAATCAGTATTCGATTGCTTTCTTAGATAGGGCACCAAGGCTACCAAACTAAGCTTACTCATAAAGAACACCTTAGCCGGACCTGATGATGAATTGTCAGAAGATTCCTCTTTCGGTGTGTCGAAGGCGACTTTCTTGGTCGATTTACCAGATAACTAACTAGATGAAGGATCAATCAGAATGGACACTTTGGTCCGTGTTGTCTATGATGGTGCATGTTCTTGGAATGAGGTGCTGACAATCGGTTCTTCAAATGAATAACCATTGAAATATTCCTCCCATGTCAGCTAAAGTCCCACATATTTTTCCTCGATTGACTTGACGTTGGTGCATTCTTGCATTAGATTGATTTGATCAAGATGGTTAGAGGAGGTCTTGTCCGACTAAAACGGTAAGCCCATGCTTGTGTTTCCTCATCATAAGCACCATAAATATGATAAAAGTACTACATTAGGTGTTCATCCGTAGGATTTTACATGATAGTGGTTAAGGTGCAAGCAGCAAGGAATGGGAGGATGAGATGAGTCTCTAATCCAATGCTCTGCTCAACAGCCATTATCTCAATTGTAGCAGCGGGGTAAGGCTCTTCTATCGCTTGATGGTTATGACTATTGAAGGCGTTGTGGGTTGTTTTGGAATATTGTGTTTCCTCGAAGACATGATGAGATCAAAGTGCTCCCAATGCGAGAAAATTGATTTCTCGAGCCTTACACTCTATAGTTGCCTTAGCAAAGGCTAAGAACAGCTTTCTGAGAATGATTAGAGACTGGGTGAATTCTCATTGATGCTCAATGTCAATGACCATGAAGTCCACCTTGAGTCGAATCACCATGGAATGTGATGATGATTGAAATTGTTACTCTCGGCTGTTTTATAAATCGATCAATCAGTTGAACAATCTCTCTTGTTTTCCTAATTGGTCTGAGTTTGAGCTTGTCAAACACGAAGTTCAGAGGATGTTGATTTGGGAGTAGTCATCAATTCGGCAAGGGTGAATGTTGTGTTTTTGATTCCATAGTCAAATCAAGGTAACTGCTTCACTTTGCAGCTCTTGATCTTTCTTATCAACACCAAGGAGGTGGTCATTGACAATATATGTCTTTCGGTCCTTGTTATCTTCCTACCCAACTTTTTCGGCATTAATTTACTCTTTACAAATCTTTCCAAGTTGGGGAAATGTTCAATGGCCTGAATTATGGGAATTAGAAAATCAATCTTTTATCTAGCGCTTCCCTCAGAGTAGGATACTTTCCACTTTCAATTTTTATGGAATTTTCTATTTTTTTCATATTTTTGGGAGTTTTCTACTTTTTTCATTTTTTGGTATTTTCAGTGTGGTATGTTGATGTACTGCTTTCCACAACAGAGGAAGAGTTTTGATCAAAGTCAGAGTCATCCCTAAGGGAGTAGTATGCATAGGTGTCACTATCAGAGTCATGCCTAGGGGGTATAGAGTTTGTGAGTCTTGGAGTGTTCTCGTGGTTTTTAACTTGCGATCCTATCATTTCATCTTCTATTTTTATGTACGATATGGACATATATCCTCTCAGAATATACAGTATATGTTTTGATTTGTTATCCTCTGAAAGTTTCTCCTGAAAAATCATGGAAAGCGTCTGCTCAGGGGGAGGATTTTGCGGGAACCTGTAGGTCTCATACTCAACATACAGTGACTCAAGCATGCAATGTTGGGTTGAGTAGAGTCCATTTCCATGGTCGTGAATGGTCGGATCCTCATACGGTGAATTCAACATACATGGTTTATGTGTGTCGATATCATCAATCCAATCCTCTGAATGTGCATGTTGACTGAAGGAGTGGTATTTGTGTTGGTCAATAGAGATTTGATTATTGGGGTCAATCCAATACAGATGATCATCAGTTGCAGACCGCTCCATTTGATTTGGTTGGGTTATTATGTTATTCCCTACGGTCTTGTAAGAATGTGTTTCGATGAACTATTGACCTATCCCACAAGGTTGTGATGAAAAAGTGAAGTCAGTTGGGCTTGATGTCTCTGCTAGTCGTTTGTCTCAATTGCAGATTATTCTTCAAATGGATCATGAGTTCTGGAGAAAAATCGGGAATAAGATGGGTCAGCCTAAGATTGAATTTGATCATGTCTAGAAACAAGTTGGGGAGGAGGAAGTGTGTTGAATTCAGTCAGATGTTATGAGTAAAATTGATTGGGATTCATAAAGTGGACTAGATTCATTTTAGGGTAAGAGTCTCCTGCAAATGTTGGAGTATTCTTGATAGAAGAGAGTTTAGAAAATTTTAGTTTGAACAAAAAGAAATAACATGCAAACAATTCCCTTTTAAATGTTAAGTGGTAAAACAGGAGGGAGAAATTCAGGAAAAGCTGATGCATGCTGAAAATGATGATGCATGCTCAGTTAGAAGACTTATAGTGATTCCTGGCAATGTCCATGTGGGATGCAATACAAGATTTTAAAAAATATTCTATATGTATGCAATCCGACAAAACCTCACCTGGCTGATAGTTCTATTAGTTGGGAAGCATGAGTTAAATTTTTAACTAAGTTGAACAAGCTAATGTGCATCTCAATTAAAGTGCAGTGTGGTCCTAGGTTCTATCAACACAATCAGAAAAATTTTAGAAGCTCTAATAGTCATAGTGCATGTATAACCTACGAGCCACTCAAGTCAGACCCCACCCTCACCGGAGAGTGAAACAAGTCCGACACACCATAGAGAAAGAGTTCAAGTCTTGTTACACACGCGAGAGTCCAAATGGATGCCGCTATAAATGAGCAATTAGTAACTAATAATTAAAATTGTAGAAATTAAAATACTAGACTCTACGCTCTCGCACGACTTGACTCGGTCTTAATTGTTTGCGGCGTTTTTGGAAAGTCAATAGAGATGTGTTGGTTTTCGGGAAAATCACTCCACGTACACTGGATACCTCACACGAAAAATAAGAGAGAGAGAATAAGTGAGTGACATGAAATAATCAAAAATAAAATCAGAAAATAAATGCTAAAAATAAAGATAAAATAAAATAAATGCAGGAATAAAAAATGGAAAATGTACAGTGATGAGATTAGGGGGTAAGACTACCTAAATATGTGGAAAACCAAGCACTTAATTTTATATACAAAACATAAGCTGTTTGCCTCCCCGATAATGGTGCCATCTAATTGGTCCGAAAACCCTCTATTTAATTTATAAGTGTCGTTCGTTGTAGGCAGGTAATCGGAATCAATCAAGAAATAATCACTTAATTAATTAATCAAACTTAATTGAAGCAGTGTGTTTATTTAGCTAGGGCAAGCCCTAGGGTCGAACTCGAGGAGGAAAGCAACAACCTAGATTTACACATATCAATGTTCGTGCACGGTTTTTGAGGTAGAATATTTTTGGTATTTTTTAATGCAATTTGTGAATGCAAATGCAAACGTGGGCCAATTTGAAGGATAGAAAATTAATATCAATCAAACAATGTCCAAAAATTACAAAACTCGGTCGAGATGTGAATAATGGTAAGTAAATGCATTGTAATTTTTTTTGGAATTTTCGGATGTAATATGCATATTTAATGAATTAAATGTTGGAAATAAGGTGAATCTCAATAATTAATTATAATAAATATTAAATCTCTTTATTTTCAAGAAATAAAATTATCAAAGATATAACAATAATTGAACTATCCTAGAAAATCCTAAACTCTAAAAATATGATATTTAATACCTATTAAAAATTAAATGTTGAAATCCATAGAATGACTTTTATAGAGCAAAAAATGCATGCAAATGTAGTTATTTTTTGGCATGATGTAAAATACAATTCTTTATGTTATCTATGAATTTTTGATGTTTGTAAACTGGGTAAAATATGTAATTTTCCACTATAATATTTATTGATAATTATCCACTGAGTGTAAATATCACAAGCATGCAATAATGTAAAGAATAAATTGAAGAACAACATGTAGTTTTTTTAATAATTAAATGATGGGAAAATATTGTTTAAACAACAAGTGAAACACATGGATCTCTTTGCAATTACAATAATTGAATAAAGCAAAGAATTGCAAAGTAAGGACTAAAGTGTAAATACCTTGCCCAGGGGGCCATCGTGCAAAATGTCCAAGGGGCACGTGCGCAACACGTGCCCTTAGTGGCTGGGGCGCTTGTGGAATTTGCTGAACGGGGGGGGGGGGGGAGGAGGGGGGGCTAGCTACAGTTATTCCCCCTCACGCGTGCAGAGCACGTGAGGGAGCCTTGCGCCTGACGATGCGACGATCGTGGGTGGAGCCTGGTCGGAGTGAGGATGGAGGAGGGTCCAGGAGATGTCACTGAAGAATGAGGTCTAGGCTGGGTGCGGAAGGCATTAAACCAGAATCATGCGGTGGCTGGCTGAGGTCTCTTGAGGTTGGCTGAGACGACATGCGGGGGCGGCAGTGAGTTAACTAAGGTGGATGGAATCGAAGCGTGATGGTCATGGCTTAGGCGGAGGAGCATCGAAGGGGGTCCTCTGATCTGGAGCTTTGAACGTGGTCGAGGAAGCGTGGACGGCTGGAAGTTGTTTGTGAAGGAGTGTGGAGGCGGAGGTGGATCACTAGGCTCGATGATTTGGAGGAACGATGGAGCAAGGCAGCCTTGAGGAGGTCTGCGATGAGGTGTCACTTTCTCGGATCTCATCGTTGCGGAGGGAGATGCGCTAGCGGTGGATGTCAAAGAATGGAGTGGAGGCAATGTTTAAATAGGGGGTAATGGTCGCTCAGGAAGGAAAGGGGGATAGCTAGAGATAAGGGAGGAAAGGGTGTAGGTGCCTGATCTAGAATGTGGTGGCCAACCGATTTGGAAGGTGGGTTGATGAGATTCAATGAGAATGTGAAAAGGAAGGGTGACGTGGATCGAAGATGGGATATGTAGGGGTGATGTGGCGGTGGCCCATCGTAGATGGCAGGTGGGTGACAATCACAGAGATGTCGGCCACAAAATTTGTCGCAGAGGCGGTGATGCAAAAGAGGAAGGGTGGCGGATGATCAAGGAAAGAAGAAGAGGTGCAGTCACCATCTGATTGGTCGGGATCAGATGACGAAGATGTCGCCACGTGACATTACTTTTTATTTATCTTACTTAATTTTTTTATTTATTTAATAATACATTTCTTTAAATAATAAATGAATATATAAAAGCCAAAAATGAGTGATATGTGGTAGCTTGAGGAGCTACCACATACCAGCTCCAGAAAATTCGAAAAATAAAGGAAAAGAAAAATAGGAAAGAAATAGCAAACAACCATGGTCGGTCCCAAGCCCGGGTAAATGGGGAGGGTTGCGTTAGGTAGCCGACAGCCATCGTAAAACAGTCAGAGACAACTTCCTAAATAGTACTTTTTTTCTAAAAAATTACTATTTACGAAGTTGCCTCATGACAGTCGGATCTTTTCAACATGGATTTAAGCAAACATACAGATTTCGTTGGGGCGTTTTAAAACAGAGGAAACGGTCACAAACTACAAAATAGCAAAGAAGGAAGCAAAGAAGGCCGTAAGCGAAACTAGATCAATAGCTTATGAAGTTTTGTATAAAAATCTTGACTCTAAGGGGGACAGAAAAATATATTCAGGTTGGCCAAAGCAAGAGAAAGAAAGACCAAAGACCTTTCTCAAGTAAGATGCATTAAGGACGAGGAAGGTCATGTGCTTGTTATTCAGAAGGATATAAAGACTAGGTGGGAGCAGTACTTCCATAAACGTTTCCTTGAGAAAAGAAATAGAGAGATCACTTTGGGCGATCTAGCTTGTAGTGAAAGTTACTTGAATCGTGCAAGCTATAGACGGATACAAAGAAAGGAAGTAGAAGAGGCTTTGAAGGTTATGAGACCCGGGAAAGGTGTAGGACCAGATGACATCCCTTTAGAAGTATGGAAAGTTTTAGGTGAGCGTAGTTTGACTTGGCTTACGAATCGATTCAATATTATTTGGCGAAGCAAGAAAATGCCTGAAGATTGGAGGAGGAGTATAGTGGCGCCTCTTTATAAGAATAAAGGAGACATTCAAAATTGTTCAAATTATAGAGCTATCAAGATGATGAGTCACACTATGAAAATTTGGGAATGTGTGATCGAAAGAAGGTTGAGGCAAGTTTCCAACGTAAAAAAAAACCAATTCGGATTCATGCCAGGTCGCTCAATGATTGGAGCCATCCATTTGTTGAGGAGAACAATGGAGATTTATAGAGCTAAAAGGAAGAACCTCCACATAATCTTTATTGATTTGGAGAAGGCTTATGACTCTGTCCCACGAGAGATATTGTGGAGAGTGTTGGAGAAGAGACAAGTACCTGTCCTATACATTAACCTCATAAAAGGACTTGTATGATGGGGCTTTATCTTGTGTAAGGACCCCGTCTGGGAAGACTGGATATTTTGACATCAACTTTGGTTTACATCAAGGTTCTGCTTTGAGTCCATTTCTTTTTACTTTGATTATGGATGAGTTGACAAGTCACGTTCAGGATGAGTTACCTTGGTGTATGTTATTTGCTGATGATATTGTGTTAATTGACGAGACTAGAGATGGAGTAAATAAGAAGCTTGAGGTATGGAGACATGAGTTGGAGACTAAAGGCTTTCGTATAAGTAGGGCCAAGACGGAATATATGGAGTGCACCTTTGATGGAATCAATGGTGAAGGAATCGAGGTGAAGATTGGTGACGATAACATTCAGAAGAGAGATTCCTTTAGATATTTGGGATCTATTGTACAACATGATGGGGAAATTGATGGAGATGTTACTAATAGAATAAATGCCGGAGAGGAACCTCTGTTGTTCTCTATGATAAGAAAATTCCTTTAAAAATTAAAGGAAAGTTTTACAAAGCAGTCGTGAGACCTGCTATGCTTTATGGATCCGAATGTTGGCCTGTGAACCATAAACATGTGCAAAGAATGAATGTAGCGGAAATGAAAATGTTAAGGTGGATGTGTGGATACACACGTAATGATCGGATTCGGAATGTTGTAATCAGAAAGAAAGTTGGTGTAGCTCCGATGGAGGATAAGATGCGAGAAAATCGCTTAAGATGGTTTGGACATTTGCAAAGAAGATCAGCTGATGCACCAGTTAGGAGATGTGAGGGTTGGGATGCTGAGCCGGCTAAGAGAGGGTGAGGACGACCCAATAAGTGTTAGAAAGAGACCATACGAAGGGATCTTAGTTTGGTGGATATAAGCCCGGGATTGACTCAAGATAGATCTGAATGGAGGCGAAGAATCCATGTAGCAGACCCTACTTAATTGTGGGAAAGGCTTTATTGTTGTTGTTGTAAATAGCAAACAACCTCAAATCAAAGTATTTTCTTCAAGAAGTTTCTCGTCTCGATGTGATTTTCATGAGATCAAAACCAAAATAGGTCATTTGCACAAAGTGATCATTTCGAGGTACACTATGTGTATAAAATACCTTGATTTTTAGGTTTTGTATTTTTTGTTTTTTTTAAATCAGATAAAAACAAGAAAAAAATGTTAAAATCAAATATAAATATTTACACATTAATATATTTTTTTAGATTTTTATTAATTAAGAAAACAAAGAAATTCAATAATGTACAAAAAAGATAACTTTTATACAGACTGTAAATGAACATCAGACTCAGTTAGTTTCTTTAATTTCAAGCTCAATTTGTATTTGGAATTTTAACCAATTTAATAAAACTTTTATCATAGAAAATAAATTTAAAAGAAATAAAATAAAAAGAGTTAAATATGTACATAAAATAATAGGTTAAAATCAGGTAAAATACATAATGTACAAAAGAGGCCCAAAATCCAACTTTCACATATGAGCTCCGATTCACTTGAACGTGGTTTTGTTTTGAACGTAATTGAATGTAAATTAGCTAAAAAGTGAGTGGGATTAAATCGTACATTGTATAAAGAAGATATCAGTGTTTTAGTTTGATCATCCTGGAATTAGGGATTGGGTTTCTGGTTCACTTATTTATGTTAGTGATTTTTTTATTTTTCATTTAATCTTGTTAGTGATATGGACACAATGGAATGGTTTCAAGTGATTTGGAGTTAGCATGAATTAATAAAAAATCAAGAAAGTTAGCTAGTTTTACAGGCCAAATGGGTTGAGATATTTGGCTTCTTATTTTATGCAATTATGAATGATAAAATGCAATTATTATATATACATGTATGAATGTTAATTACCTAAGGTAATGGATAAATTATAGATGAATATTGAGCAATTGAGCTTAATTAATCACTTTTAGAGTGATCAATCACATATTCATCACTCATCCCAGACAAAATGTTGAACTATCAAAGAGTCTGCTCCTCTGGTAACTCATCCTCGGGGAGACGGATATTTACTTTTAAGGTCAGGTGTGTGCTAGTTAACAACCTAAAAGGAGAGAAGCTAAAAGAATAGGAAGAGAAGTGGGAATGGACTAGTATAATCGCATTCCTTGTGAAGCTCAGCTTGTGTAACCAAGTCCTCAACAAGAATCAGGCTTTTTCTAGAAGCTCAATATTTGTGGAATTTTTGGTAAAGGCTTCTTTTTTGATTTTTTATTTGTATTGCATCGCTATACATACTTGCTTATCCTCGTAGGATATAGAATATTTTGGTCTGCACACGTTTTGGGGTCTTGGAAAAGTTGTGCTAGCGGACCATTCCTCATCCGAAGCATTATTTTAATCCAGTCTCCAATCGTTAGATGTCCTTGCTACCAGAAGGAGTGGGAAGTATCGATTTCGGCCGTCCCCTAGAATGGTTCATGAGCAACCAATGATGATGTGGCCTAGTATCGTTCCAACTTAGACTCCAAGATTTTTCAACAATCCATCTGAGCTGAGCAACGTGTTAAGTGTGAGGTTTCTAGTCAAGCCACTATCGCAAGAGTAGTACGGATGACATGAAGGGTTCTAGTTAGATACATTGAATCGACTTATGTACATAGTCTCATGGAACCTAAAGAATTATGTCAAGGTGACCAAAAGTATATCAATTCCAGTCCTTAATGGGTTCTTCTACAATTAAGTGGATTAACGTCTATAACAAGCTCCAATCTTCAAACTTTATTTCAAACATATTCAATTGTCTTGATGAGTCCGAAAAATGCAAATGCTTATGTACAATGCAAGAAAATCTTTTTGTGAAGCAATTTTCTAATTTTAAACTTTTACAGATTTTTGAAAAAGTTTTCAAATAGAAAACATTTTAGATTTTTTGAGGTTTTTAAAATTTGGAAATTTTTAGGGATTTTTCTAATAAGGGTAAGTGAAATAAGTATGTGTAGATATTTAAACGGGAGTGCATTTTTATTTTCAAGAATTGGTTATAGGATTTACACAGGGAATTTATACAAGTTAAGTTACTTGTTATTTATAGGTTTTTATATATACAAGTCTTGTAAAGGATTTTATTTGCTACAATTCTGTATAAGGTTTCTCAAAATAATATGAAAATATTTTGATAAATATTTTAAAAACTTTATTTTGCAAATAAGTTTTACAAACAATTTTTTCAAACATTTACAAACTTTGAAAATCATTTTGCAAAGATTTTTCAAATAGTATGTACAGATTTTGCAGACTGTTTTTACAACCATTTTTCAAATCATTTGCAACTAAATTTTTGAAAATTTTATTCAAATAAATGAAAAAAATTTGCAAATATTTACAAAAGATTTTTACAAAGGTTTAAAACATTTCATAAAATGTTTTCTAAATAGTTTTCATTAGATTTTTCAAGTCAGTTTACAACTACTTTTCAAATCATTTTGCAAAATATTATAAAACCAGTTTATTAAAAGATTATGAAAAATTTTATTCCTATTTAGACTATATTCTTTACATTTGATTAATTGTATACCCTTACTCATATAGTATATTAGCCATATTATTCAAAAATATGAAAGTATGAGTTATGGATAAGTATATACAACGTATATATGACCCACCCCCCATACTTAGATTGAGCTATATCCTCATAGTGATCAACGATAAAAAGGAAGACATAACTCCTACTGAGTATAGGAAAGTCTATACTACAACAACTGAATAAAGAATGAAAATCCGGACATCCCCACTATACCAAGGATCAAATAATCCTAAGTATAGTAGATTGTATGCAAAATGTGGGTGATTGAGAATCCAGAATTTACGAAATCAATGGGCTCAGCTTGTCCCACCAATACTTTGGGTGAAATATCCTTGAGTATAGACAAAGTACCAAAAATTGAGAGATAAGCGAGAGAATGAGTAAACAATAACCCGGATACACTCATACCCAATATACTTATGATGGAGTATATCCTAAGTGTAATACATATGAATTAGATGAATGCCATACAGAAGAATGAATGAATAGAAATGGAAAGAAGAAAAGATGAAAATCAATCAAAGATATTTTCTGCTGCATTGGTTGACTCAGCTGATGTTGCAGCTTGGAAATCCTCTTCAAAAAACAACTTGAACAAAATCGACAATGTCTAGGAATGTATCGTACTCTAAATACAGCTTCAGCAATTGACCGTTGACGATGAATGGTTATGCGTCAGGTGACAATTCTGATATCAAAACACTTCTAATGTCACACACAATCCTGACTCCGTAAGGCCTTGTCCATTTACGCTTCAATTTACCTGGACTTCACGTCAAACAACCATACTTTTATCTGGATTCAAAAATCTTTCTTCTGATGTGCTTGTTGTGCCAACGTTTAACCTTCTCCTTGTACATCAAGTTGTTGTCATTGGTGTAGTCTCTGAATTCCAAGAGCTTGTACAGATCCAACTTTCTTTTCTGACCATCTTTTTGCGAGTTGATGTTATAGATGTTTACTGCACAGAGTGACTTGTGAATGAGTTCCACAGGTAGATGGAAAGACTTTCCATAGACAAGACGGTAGGATGACATGTCCAAGGGAGACTTGCAGGCAGTTCTATATGCCTAGAGAACTAAGTCTAGGACTTGTGACCAGTTCTTTCTGTGCAGCCTCACATGCTTATGCATGATCATCTTGATTTCACTATTTGATAATTCAATCAGTCCATTTGATTGAGTATGATAAATATATGTGACTCGATGACCGATATCGTACTCCTTGACAAGTTTCTTAACCTCTTTATGTATGAAGTGGATACCTCATCTAATATCAGTATCTTTGGTATCCCAAACTATGAGATGATGCGATCTTTCATAAATCCATTGATTGTTCTATTGTTTGTGGCTCGAGCAAGGATAGCTTCAACCCATTGACTCACATAATCGCGACAAGCAAGATGTATAAGTATCCTTGACAATTAGGAAAGGGACGCGTGAAATCAATGCCCTATGTATCGAACACATCAGATATCTGAATGAATTTGAGGGGTACAAAATCTTTGACACCTAGGGTTTTCCCCCATTATCTAACAAACAATGCAGGATTTGACATACTCATTTGCATCCTTGAATAGTATTGGCCACTAGAGTCCATAGTGCAAAATCAGTATTGACATACATTTTCTAGAATGGTGTCCACCATATTCAAGATTACGACAGTGCTCGAGGATACTTATGTACTCCACTTGAGGAATACACCGATGCCAAATGCAATCTGCTCCTTCCTTAAACAAGTGTAGGCCTTCAAATTGGTAGAAGTGGATATCGGTCTTGAACTTGTACTTATTTATTCTCGTCCAATCTTGTGGAGCTACCCCAAAGATGAGGTAGTTAACAATATAAACATACCAAGGAAGATACCCAATGACGAGGATAAAATCATTAAGGAAGGTCATTGTGATTGGTATACTTCTCATCTAAGTATATTGAAATTCAACTCTTGATAGATGATCTGTTACAACATTCTAAACTCCTGGTTTATCTCTGATTTCTAAGTTGAATTCTCAGAGGAGAAGGATCCATCTGAGAAGACGTGATTTGGCATCCTTCTTCTACTGTAGATATCAGATAGCATAGTGGTCAGTGAAAATAATAACTTTTTATCCAAGAAGGTAGGATCTGAACTTTTCTAAAGCGAAACAATTGCTAGCAATTATTTCTTCATTACTGTATAATTTCTCTGTGCTTCATCAAGTGTCTTGGTGGAATAATAAATGATGTAGGGCAATTTATCTCTTCTTTGTCCTAAGACAACCCCAACTGTGATCTCAAGCATCTGTCATGATCTCAATAATAGAGACCAATCCAGTGGTCGTAGGACGGGAGCCTAAGTGATGAGCTCTTTTAGCTGATAGAATGATTGGAGAACCTTTTGATCTACAATAAACTCGATCTCTATACAAAGAAGATTTGTGAGAGGCTGAGAAATATGTTGTAGTCCTTGACGAATCTTATGAAGAATCCAGCGTGCCCCAGAAATGACCTCACATTCTTCACATTCCGAGGTGGATTGAGTTTGTCATTCACATCCACCTTCATCAGGTCGACTTCCATGCCTCATTTAGAAATGATGTGGCCCAGCACAATTCCTTCTATGACCATGAAGTCGCTCTTTTACCATGATAAAATCAAATTCACTTCATGACATTTATGTAGTACTCTGTTTAGGTGCATGATAAATGAATCGAATATGTCATCGTAGATGGAGGAATCATCCATTACTACTTTGAGAAAACTCATGACCATATTAGGGAATACTACAAGCATACACCATTAGAATGTGACAGGAGCATTGCACAATCTAAAGGGCATTTTGTGAAAGGCATATATGCTGAATGGTAGGTGAATGTTGTCATCTCTAGGTCTTCAGGGGCAATCACCACCTGGTTGTACCTGGAGTACCATCTAGAAAGTAGAAGAATTCTTTCCATCTAGTCTTTCGAACACTTGACGAATGAATGATAGCAAGAAATGGTCCTTCTTTGTAGCGGAATTTAGGAGGCGATAACTGACATGCACATGCCAAGATGTCGGTACTCGGGTAGGGATCTCCTCTTATTGGTAATTTTAACACAGAGAGTCATGATTTCTCTGGAATGACGTGTATGGGGCTCACCCTTTTGGAGTCGGAGATGGGATATAAAACATACTTCACTTCACTTCATGATCTCATTCAAAACCACGTCATGAAGATTAGGGTTCAATCTTCTTTGGAATTCTCGAGATGGTTTGCAGGCATCTTCAAGATAAATGTGGTATGAAAATAAGGATGGATTTATCCCTTGGAGATCTGAAAATTAACCAAGTGCCTTGAGATTATTTTCTAAAACCTCGAGGAGTCGAGATTCTTTATCCGGAGTCAACCTGCTGCTGATAATGACCAGATAAATATTCTCTTCTCCTGCAAGGAAAGCATACTTCAGACCTGCCAGGAGTTATTTGAGTTCAAGCAATTGTTGAGGTGCTCTATGGTCACTTCTGACACTATGTTGGAAGTAACAAAAGGGTGAATGACCTACTGAATTCAATGAGGTGTTTTCCACCTCTATCGCTCTTGACTCTGATATAAAAGTACTAAAAATATTGGCAATGAATTCTTCATGTTCGATATCGAATGAATCTTCTTCAAACAAGCTAATCAGTGATTCGGATTTAGTATATGTCTCCCAGCTAATGGGCAAGCAATGATCGACTTTTCTTTCCAGGTGCTCCTCTGAAGAGAGGATTTCTTGTGTTAGAATATCATTCCAAGATATTTGTTGATCACAGATATCAATAATGTCACAATTATCATGTGTTAATGGCTTGCCTTCATCATATGTGGGTTTTGGCTTGTTGATCATGTCCAAAGTGACCTTGTCAATGCAAGAGTGGAATGTGATCATTCTAGACCTGTTGTCAATGACCGCTTTGGCAGTTTGAAGGAATAGTCAGTCGAGGATGATGGGAATCTGGAGAAACAGTGCAAGAGAGTCCATATCTAGGACCACAAAATCCACTAGGAAATGCATGTCCTACACGGTCTAACAAACCCCTGGGTTGCTTGATAGACTGATCTGTAAACTACAGGATCATGCGAGTTGGCTTCAGTGATCCAAAGCTGATTCTTCAAGTAATGAGGAGGGAATGAGGTTTATGGAAGATCTGCTATCAAGCAGAGTTTGCTCGAATGTCTGATAAAAAATCTTTCATATTATGAGAGGTTCTCCCTTATCTTTGTTTTTTTTTGTGGAAGATCGTTGATAGAATTCACAATGGCAATGTTAGGATGTGTTTCTCTCCTCTACAACGCATGTTCTTGCAGCTCTGATGCTTAAAGGTACATACATGTTTCAAACCTTTCTTCACAACAGGCATGTATTCCATGGCTTTCATCAATGGCATTTTCAACACAAGATTTTCAATGATTTCAACAATGCCAAGGATAGACAATGCATTTTTCAAATCTCTATTTTTCTTGGTAACTTTTATAGCTTCTGGAAAAGTAATATTCATAGAAGAAAATGCATTGTTCTTAATTACAAAATTATTTACATATTGCTGGTCAGAAGATAAGCTGACATTCAAAATAGGTTAAAATGTATCTACATGTGCTTCAGCTTCGTCAGACAATGATGGAAGAGCTATTGGTGTTGGCTTCTCCAAGGATGGCGTGGCTTGGCTTTTTCTCTTCTGTTCTTTTTGGAAATTTTCATTTTTGCAGATTTTTTGTTCTTTTTCCTCTTGGTGGTGGTGGATTGGTGATTATGCTAATCCTTCATCATCTTCTTCATCATCTGCCTCTGCTGCTGGACCGATTGATGTAGAAGATGACTTGCCAGAAGTTTCTTTATTCTTCCCATCGACGGTTGTAGATGGTTGCAATATCATGCCGCTCCTGAGAGTCAGTACATGAGATAACACAAAATCTGAAATATGTGACTCTTTGGGATCGACTGAGATATCACAAACTACATACTCTTTCCTTTTGAAGGCCTCAACCGTTGTGGAAATAAGATTTTTGTGGTAGTGAGGTCGTCCAGCTTTTGACTCATCTCTGCTAGGTCTTTCATAAGTTGGAAAAAGTAGTCAAGAGCGGGGTTCAAAGGAGCTATCTCAGAAGATTCAACGTGCTGACCACGTAAGGAGTGATACTGTAGAGGCTGGGAAAATTGAGAATTGTGGTGAGGAGGGAGTTGTTGCTGATGAAATTGAGGAGGGAGGTACTAGTTCTAACGAGTAATCACGTATTGATGTTGATGATGATGATACTAGTGGTACGTGCACTACTAATAATTCTGACTCTCTCTCCAGGTATTCAGTTTGGTGGAGACTACTTCTTAAGATACTGATGGTTCTGGATAAACCTCCCACCTGATGGTTGGTGATACGACATGGGGATAGAGGACTGGACAAGATGTTGTCTTCTTGGATGGGACAATTGTGCATCGTGGTTTCAGATGACATTAACTTCTTGGATCTGGTGAGATGGTGGGAAGTATGGTTCTGCATATGATGGGGGTGGAGCTCGGGTTGGTAGATGACGATCTGCTGAGACGGCTACGGAGGTGACTAGTAAGGAGCATACACATAATATACATGTTAGACTTGAGACTGACCTAAACTCAGTTGAGGCAGATGTGGTGATGGTGTCTCCTTCAGCTTAGCTGAAGTTGTGGTTGACAAACTCACAACATGTACAACATTGATGGTATTGACCAGCAGCTCTAGTAATTTCAAAATTTGATCCAACTTGTGCAAATGCTGGGTTCTTCGTTTGATCATGGATAATTTGTCGATATCATGTGGTCACTTCATAATTTTAAAAACTTTGGACAAGTGGCTCCTTATGATAATCAGGTTGGAGCTCTCATCCCTATCCACTTCACTGGATGTTGCCATGTTCACTGGCTTGTGGTGGATCTGCGACTGTCTTTGATATGCATGGGATGAAGGCAATGCAACCTCTGCTTCGGCCATTTCTTCAAATATTTGTCAGAATAAATCTGCATCCTTATTGAAGTGAGATCTGCCACGTGCGGTATCCATTAGCCTCTAACTTTCTAGAATCAGACCCCCAAAGAAATGTAGGACTAGATTGGTCACAGGGATGTCATGGCGGGGGTACTTCTCCTGCAAATCTTTGAATCTCTCTCAGGGTTCATGTATGGACCTGTATAGTCCCTAGGAGAAGTTGTTGATCCCTGCTCGCATCTAATTGAGATGATCTAAAGGATAGTATTTTTGGAAGAACGTGAATTTAATTTCCTCCCAAATCATCACAACCTTCCCTAAATGATTAATCCAGTATAGAGCCTTGTCTTGAAGGCTAAAGTGGAATGCGGTCATATTGACTACACCTAATGGGATGTTTGGGTAGTGAGTGGTGCAGTAGATGTGAGAGAATTGTTGGAGATAGATGTAGGGCTCTTCATTGGTGTTCTCATGGAAGGAGGAAAGAAGAGCCAAAATTAGGGATTCAACTCAAAATGTCCGTGGACTATAAGGATTTGTATCCACTCTGTCATCTAGTAGCCAAAGCCAGGATTGTATGTCTCTTTGAGAATAGGCTTGGGAGCCTCTCTCCTCGGCGTGTCTGCCGGTCCTCTTCAGTGTCCATCTCCTTATTCATCATCACCTCCTCCTCCTCCTATGTTCTCTCTCTCTCCCTAGATCATTTAGCATATTCTGGAAGGCGACCTTGGTAAGTGCTTAATCTGTCTGATGATGTGGGATAGACTGTATAGATGCGATAAACAATGCATTCATGATGATCAAATATGGTTGTCCCTGATCTGGTTGATTCGATCCCTTCCCTTTTCATTGAGGAGCCATCTCTGATTCAGAATCAGAGGAATGTATCTGAATAGGGTCTAGTGTTGGTTCTTGATATACACCATAAAATGTATCCTAATCAGATTAGCAATCTTGGGCAACATGTGAAATGGATGATCTAAAATTAGGGTCAAATCCATATATGTGTGAATGGAGCATTTGATATGAACTAAAATCAATCTCCACATACAAGGGATAACGATGGGACAAGAGTGATCATGGTTTATTCTAATGGAGGAAGAAGTCGAGGAGTCTGGAGATTGGTTCATAAGGAACTGGGCTCTCAAGAATTACCATGAATTATTGAAAATGTTGCATTCATGGAATCGATGTAGGTGTCGGTGGGGTCATGAATAGACCATCCATGAGACGACATCTTGATAAGAAGCAGATTAGATGAGGAATGGAATACAGTGATGAACAATAGATGAAGTGGAGAGGAAAATAGTAGAAGACTCAAAATGAATAGGAAAGAAGAAATGAAAATAAATAAAATAAAAAAGGGTGCAAGTGCGCAGGATTGGATCTTTGACCTAAATCTAAATCCAAATAAACACAATACAAGTATGGGTTCATTAACTCAATACAAATGAAGCTGTAAGAGTTCAATTATTTTTATTGTTTCAATTTTATTTTTATTTTCAGGAAATCTTATAACAAGTCCTTAGAGGCTAGCCCTTTAGGAGGGTGAGTACTGCTAGAAAAGTATCACATACTTTCCACATCCTTTGTAACATGTAGCCCACACCTTTAAAGAGAATCCCTGTTATTGGGTCTAGATCCACTACTCAGCCAAAGAATAGAGGAGGAAGCCTATGGGAAAAACCACTACTTCCTCCTAGTGGGGTACTAGGATGTGGAACGATGAGACAAGCATTCCTATGAGCAAGTGGCCTAAGCTCAACACTTCAGACCACGTTGAATGTTCTACACATGGTGAGAACATTGTCGTTGACAAGGCCCTACTCTCCTGCATACGATAGAAGCACCAATACTTCATTAATCCAGTCAATAACAAGGTGATATTCAAGCTTGGCTTTTGGCTCTGTTTCCTAGGTTCATGCCTCACTTTGTCTGGAATGCACCTGAAAATAATGTGGGCTTTGTGAACCCTAAACAGTGATGTCCATTATGAATTTTAACTTTAGTTGAAGTTTATTAAATAGTCCCCTTGTTTGATTTTTTGGATTTTCACTTTTTTTTAGTTTTTTCAGAATATTTTGCCAATCCCTTTTAGTATTTTTCTTTAAATAATAGGTGATACAAAACTGAGGGAGAAAGCGGAAAAGTCGTGCAAGCTGACACTAAGATGGAAATCTCACCTTAGTATCTAATGATGCATGCTAAGTAAGAGGACATACAATGCTTCACATCTCTCTCCATGTAGGATGCAAGATAAGGAATTATTACGCTATATGCAAATGCAATTTGATGAAATAACCCTAAGCAAGAATTTCTATTAATGTGAAGCATAATTTTAATTTAATCTAGATCCAAATGTAGAGACTATATGTGCATACAGATATTGGGTGTTTGATCCTGGATTACTTGCCCAAAAAATGCTAAAAATCTAAGGGCCCATTCACATAAAACAAAGAAAATAAAGGCAAAAATGTAAAATATGGAAAACAAATAAAATCAAGAGTGAAAATAGGGAGACTAAAAGGATAGAAGGTGATAATAATGCAAAAAACCCGTTGAGGCCCTAAGTGCACAATCACCCATGCAATGAACCTCAAAGAGTGTCAATGTTCAAAATTTCTTGGTACTTGTATTATTACAAATTAGGTAAGTTTAAAAATAAAAATTTCTCTCTCTATATCAAAATAAAAACAAAATGCTGCTATTAAAGTTGCTCTGTCTCTTTCTCTCCGTGTCTCTCTTTCTTGCTCTATCCAATCAACCTACAAAGAAAAGGTTGATCTCCTCGCAACTCTTGTGCACCAACCTCCTAAGAATTTACCTTGACCACACAGTCCCTCACAAGAAATTCAATAAAGAAATTGGTTAGACATAGATAAAATAATTACTCAATGAAAATAAAATACATAAATATGCAAATGAATATATACAATTATCCTATCCTATGTGGCTCCTTGACAACGATGCCATTTGATAAAGAAGTTTGGATAGAGGTTCCTAATGCCCGGACTTGGATGGCATGCAGTATCTGTCAAGTCAAACCTGACAATCGTGGTATCTGAAGGATATGGTATAATCCTCAAGCGCATCACGAAAGCGTGAGCATCGTATCGAATATGACGAGGAGCGACTAGTCGCACTACTTGCTCGATGCAGCGGAATTTTAAAATTTTTTCATGCGACGAAACCACATGATCCAAGAACACTTCTCGGATCGTTTCATCTAAATCACAAACAATTAATAGGATTACCTCTTTAAGCATGGTTGTGATCGAGTCTCTAAACGAAGAGACCTCCTGTCTCAAGTCCGATCCGACGGAGGAGACGCTTGCGAGCGCAGGGATGAATCGTGTGCTTCTCACAATCCATGTTAATGATCCAAGCAGCGGATCTCCTGATCTCGACACACGAGATCCGACGTCTTCTTCACGAGCGAGGTACATCGAAGGAGACGGAGATCCACGAGAAGACGATCGGGAAGCATAACGAAGATGCTGCGGCGATGGAGATTCCCTCTAGGACATCCATAATGGATGGCCATATGAGAGGGAGAGAGTAGATATGTAGAGAGAATGAGAGAGAGAGAAGTGATACAATAGCATGTATGTGTAAAGAGACAGCATGTTATGCCTCTCTATTTATAGGGTTTTGGGATCCATGGATCTCAATCCATGGGACTCATAAAATCAATGGTTGAGATTGATTTATGATCAATCCAATGGTTAAGATTGTTGTTGGTAAAAACCAACAACTTATGATCTAATTTAGATTAAAATATATTTGACAAAATCAAATATAAATCAATCCTAAATTACACCAACAAATAAGGAGAGAATATATATGGAGATCACATCTCCATGTACATTCCATATGGACGGCCACACATTCCGTATTATTCATATCCATGATAATTAAATCATATTTAATTATATTGGATAACTTATTCTCATGTGCCCAAATAATATGAATCACATTCACATTATTCACATATTTGATAATCAAATCACATTTAATTTTCTAAGATAACTCTCCTTATAATATGAATCAAATTCATATTATTCATGATAATTAAATCACATTTAATTATCCATTTTCTCAATGCTCGGATACATATATCAACAATAGAATTATCCATGAACTCTTTCAAGGATAATACGCTTTCTCCGTGGATACTTGGAGATAAGGACAACACGATTGTATTGTTCCACGTATAGTGACTTGGATATTGAGATCACATCTTAAATCCAGATCTCGAGCCTCCCATATATGATTGATTAAATCAAGACCGTAAATCTAATCTTCTCATTGAATCTAAATCAGATTCAGATCAATGTCCAATATTTGGACTAAGATTAGATTACTTCTCTACTGAGAGGAGTCACTAAAATCCAGACCCTTTTCATCATTCCCTAGGAATGGAAGTGTCATGGTTATACAATCGTTTATGATCATATCACCCTCAGGTATTCCCAATACCTGCACATCCGGCATATTGGATGACTCAGAATAAACCCGAAGTATTAGATCAACTTTATATTGTCTACTTCAGGGTTTTATAAGTAAGTTTCTCATTTTGATCATCGGGAGTTGGTATCGATCATATACTTTCCAAAATTATATATCATACCTAGATCTTGATCATATACTTTCCAAAAGTATATATCAAACCTACAAATTCAGTCAAGCTTCCAAAGCGAGACGACCGTGCGTACGGAATCTGATTCTTCCCAATATCTCATGAGTGAGCTCATGTCTTCCGGTTTAGTAGTGAACCTGTGTGATCCCTTTGAGAGATCATATTACTCATATGCCCTTATATGCACACCAGCACGCCGGTGTATAGACCTTGGTTAGGTCATCAACCTATTGGTCTGCCAAATGTACATACTCAGACATATAGTAACACATCTGTCTCCGGTCAGAGGATGCGTACCTATATCATGACAACATACGATATAGGACTTTGGTTATCTCGATCACGTTAAATCAACACTTTGACTAACTAATCTGACACCTCCGAATCTCTATTCCCATGCAGAGGATCTGCATCAAGAGGTCGGACAGATATCAGCCTAACTGAGAAAGGATTGCCATATTCTACTCAGGCTGGAGATCATCTCTTAATAATCATTTGACGGTGCTTGATGAGTCCTCAATCTAACTCATTAGATATTCATCTAAGCACCAGCCTCTATGATTCAATAATTGAATCAACAGCTGTATGATCATTAAGATGGCCATGGTACATAACCCTAATTATATTAAGGGACCTATTATGCAAATTATTTATTCTTCATTTCAGATCAGGGAATGATATTCGCAATAACATTTATTGCATAATGGCTCATCGTGGACTCGCATGTCCAACAATATCCCACTAGCCCAAAGAGCCATTAATGGGCTAATCATTTAAACCCATACTCATGTGACAATCATAGGCTATTTAGAAATTAGCTAGGTAAGCTGATCCGTCACTCTGTTCCCAAGAGACTACGCCAAGTCCTTTTACGGCACTTGCATATCCCCTAGTAACAGTGCTCACATCCAATGCGAATGTTGCATCTTATGCAACCAATACTCAATTTTGTTACAGTGTCCTTGACACTATAGCTCAATTAATTATTATAACCAGTATGCCCATAATCCTTATCAGAATACCTTTATTCCTAGAGATCTCTATCTCCTAAGGTATCTACAGTTAAGACCCTTACAGATCACCATCTACAAGGTCTTAAACATTTGAAGATAAGACTTTGAGATCATTATCTCTAAGTTTCATCATCTTTGAAGATATTGTTATTACTGTAACCAAGTGTTTTATCTCCAGAGTAGGATTAGTAAGAGTTTACTACTCCCACTGCATGGCAGACATATGGCTTTTGTACACATCTAGCATACACTTCAGCTTCTCGTAAATGATGCACAAGTGCAAGAAGTTCTAGCATTCACTTCCCTAACTCTTTGAGGTGCTATCCCATTAGACATGTCACTACCACATCTTAAGGAAAGGAAGCTTTTCTTGGAATTTTCCAGAAAAATGGAATAAGTCCAAGGTGTACTACTAATGCGACAGTCCCAATACCCTCTTCTCTTTGCTTCTGAACGACTTCAGAATTAAGATCTAAGAGGTATCCTTGAGATCGTATCTCAAGGTATGGAACAACAAATTATAAAACACTTATTATTATTCTTATATCATTCTAAATGATTAGAATAATATCTACATTTAGCACGATGAACACAATGTCACTCCCACTAAACTTCATATGGTTCATCAAGATTTTATCTGAAATCATAACATTTATAATTTCATCAAATCATATGTTCAACTACATGAAGCTTATTTGAGTCCAAAGATGATGTTCTTTAGCTTTCACACCTTGCTTTCCTCAACCATTAAGCCCTGGGGCTACTTCATATGAATATCCTCAGAGAGGTATTCGTAGAGGAATGCATTTTTGACTTACATCATGAAGATGTCATAGTCAAGTTGTGTAGCTACAGTTAGCAATATTTTGATGGGTTAAAGAAAGGACACTGGAGAACAAGTCTCATCGCAAGCGATGTCTTCTCTTCGGTGTGTAGCTCATGGCTATGAACCGTGCTTTGAAGGTCTCTACCTTCTCATCTGGTTCCCTCTTTCTCTTGAAGATCCATTTACACCTTAATGGGTCTGACCCTTATAGGTGGATCCTCGAGGATCCATATACAACACTTGTATATGAAGTCTACATTAGACTTTTATTGCTAACATCCATCTTTCCATGTCATGATCTTTAGAAGCTTCATCATATAAAGTTAGATCATTGTCAAATTCAATTGACGCATTGAATCCATCTTCAAACTTATTTGAAGATGTATTAGTGTTTCATTTTAATTGTCTTTTTAGTTTCCGATTCCAGGAGCCTCATTATCATCTCGAGATTAAATGAGTTCCTTTACTTCATTTTCATCTTGATTCTCAAGAGTCTCATCATCTAAGAATAACATTCTCAGAGATGAGATCCTTTAAGAATCTCAAGGTCATAAAGTAGGTATCCAATACCATACTTTATTTTCCTAATAAATCAACACTTTCCAGTGCCAGATTCCAGCTTAATCACATTGAACCTTATTAAGGATATATATAATGTAGTCTCCACCACACACATATATACCTGGAAACTAAGAGGTAATTATGCTAAGATTAATCATTGATCAAATCATGTCACACATGATCAATTGTATCTCCCTACAACTCTATTGAGTTAAGGTTCATTAGGAGGATTGAGATAGGAATGATATTCACATCTCCATAAGGTATTCCTTGAATTCATCTAATAGGTACAAGCTACCTTGGTTAGATCAAATTCATTTCATCTTCCTTCAAACTTTTGTTCTAAACCAAAATTGTGAAATCTTTGAACATTCCAAAGTTTTCTAAGTAAAGAGAAGAAATCTCGTATCACAAATAATCATTAATAGATATCACATATCCATAATGTTTACTATGATATAGATGATTCGCATACATCAATATGTACGAGATCCCGAATACCTTGACATCTTACACCTTTCCCAAAGAAGGGTGCATTGGACATTTCACTTTGAATACAATATTCATAAGTATGCAAGTTTTGAAATTTTAGACATTCTAAAGTTTCATCTCTTACTTGTCCATTGATCTCATCAATAGACATATGTCCAAAACATGATGCCAGATCATTATCAAATGATCTTTATCCTCCTATTGATCTTTAAAGGTTTAATTTTCAGTATTAGAAATCTTAATGAACCATTCATTAATTTTCTAACTTAGTGGAGTCCACTAGATGTTAGATTACTATCTGAAATATCCCCATCATAACTCTTTATGATAGGTCTATTCCAGAATTCGAGCTTATTCCCAACATTTAGAAATAAACTGAGTGTATTCTAATATCCAGGTTACAGAGACATTCTCTAGGACTAAGGGATCCCACTGAAAATATGAAGTCTATTGATCCAATGGAAATTGTTGCAACAATTACATCATTTCCAACATGGATGATCATTAAACTTTAAGATCAAATTTCTAATATTCTAATACATATGCAACCAATTGCAAGTGTCATTAGAAGATTGAGATACAATTATTAGACTTTATCTTATCAAATAAGCAAGTCAATATCAATGATTATATGTAGATTAATCCGATGTACTCGATTCCTTCTCTAAGGATTCTAGATAGATTTGATAGTCATACTATCAACTTATTACAGTATCGGCATTCATCCAACACTTTGGATGTCATATGGAAGCCACAAAAGTATAGTCAACTCTTTGACTATACGTCTCACTAGGGTCCAACCCATGCTTCCATTGTGCTCCCTTTATCTTTAAGCAACCATTGCTCAAGACCAAGGATCTCTTATGTTAAAATCAAAAATTTTAATATAAGAGTACATGTTTCATTTAATTAATACAATATGAATATTATGAGGCTTCATGAATGACTAGAGTATAGATAGTAGAATGATGACATTCATCGTATCTACATCCATTTAAACTCTAAAAAAAATTGGTTCAGGTAGGCATTCAAATAATTTTGAATACATCATCTCTTATTAAGCCACCATTCTGCATAATGCAGAGAACCATGTCATTCATGATTATATGTCGAGAGCACATATGTATGCCAGAATATCTTCTTAGATATTATAAGGATTATTTGATAATTACGATCATCATTGACATGTCACTTCAAAAGTACATTTGATGAGATCAAGACTTATAGAGACATACAAACCTTGGGATTTCAGTCCTATTGTCTATTCAATTATCATTCCTTATTATTATGAGGAAACTTGCATATTGCAACCACATACATTATGTGTCCAATTGCAAGTACAATATCTGGATCATGGGTCCAATCCATGACATTCTACTGGTTATTATCGAGTATAACATTCAGTGGGATTAAAGAAGGATTATCGGAAATAAGAAATTTGCATAAATATACAATTTACTTTGATTTAGGAATTTTTTATCAAAGTTGTCTTGCCTTGTCACCACTGAAAGTTCATTCCCTTAATCACTTTCAATGTAAGAGATATACTTACCATTATATCTCAGCAAGATCTGGGATCTCCTTCCTAATCTTTGTTACATCCCAATAATATGAGAATCTGCAACTCCGATAAAAGGAAGCGGGAACACATTCCGCCTTGCAAGTCCAACTTGCATCTCTCAATTCGGTCTTTAACACCCGGGCCCACCACCCCTAAGGTGATGTTGACCCGTCATTAATTGAACCAACCATCAACAGGAATAGAACTCGCTATGCGCAATCCAATATCGCCCCAATAATATGAGGATCTAATATTGTGGTCACTACGCATACGGCCTTACTCTTTCGAGAAGCAAAGAGCCCGATCCAGATGCGCTTGCATATAGGAGTTGTCACATCGGACAGGCGTCTCCTACATACAATCCATGGTGAAGGAACCCTTCGTCTTGATGGGAGACTATGGATGTCACTTATGTGATCCTCCATATCATATTAAAATTCTAATTAATTATCATGAATCATATTCACATAATAATTCTTCCAAGGGAAATACACATCTATTCATAATAGAATGTTTTTAATTGGATATAATTAACTTAATCAAATTAAATTAATTTTCAATCCAATTCAATCAACAAACTTGATTTTACTTGAAAATATGGTATTATCTCAAAATACGTATTAATTAGAGTTTTAATATTAGAAAAATACATCATGATCTCTCAGGCATCCTTCGTTCCCTACCCGCTGTCATGGCCAGTACCGGTGGGAGTGGGATGGACCGCATACGTTGCAACCCGCTACCCTAGCGATCCCCGACTAGACACCATATCCATCTCAGGAAAAAATAATACCGAGTCAATCATTTTGTACTTGAGATGATCATCAGTTCTTCAATCGAAATTATACCATATAATAATAATCAAAATATTTTTTTTATAAGGAATTTTGCTAGACAAATTGTCAATCCTATTCAAGCAAGGAGTTTGATGATTGTGTTTCCAATTTTGATCTAGATCAAATCTAATCAAGTATTGGTTGAGGCCAAGTCAATTAAGAAAATAATCATCATACAATATTTATCAAATATTTTCCATAATTATTTCATGAAATTAACAATTAATTTCACTAATTGACAATCACATGGTTCTTGATTAGGAAAGTAATTTCAGCAGTGACTCCTACTTACTAAAATTAGCATATCTCAATCAATTTAAATCCAAATTAAGCAAAGTAAGTTTCCAAAGTTTGATAACTTGATTTACAACAGAACTTACGTGATTTGCACGCATTTCAAGGCGTTTCTAAACAGTAATTAACTCCTTAATTACGTTAATATTCGCAGTTCCCGTAACAGTAAATACATGTTCATTAAAATGACCATATATAGAGCAAACGGAATCCAAATTACGTAAACTCAGATCCTATGGTTTCCTTATTTAATGAGGAACAAAATCCAAGTGTTATTTTCGTATTTAAACAATTTAAACAAGGCCAAAATTTACACTAAACAGAGATGCGAAAAATGAAATGCGATAAAACTTTCGCAACCCTAACGAACCCAAGTCGCCTTCGGTTTTATGGATCGTATCCAAAACCTTCGACCTAAGGCTCTGATACCACTTGAAGGATACGGTATAATTCTCAAGCGTATCATGGAAGCGTGAGCGTCGTATCGAATACGACGAGGAGCGACTAGTCGCACTAGTTGCTCGATGCAGTGGAATTTTAAAAATTTTTCATGCAACGAAACCACATGATCCAAGAACACTTCTGGGATCGTTTCGTCTAAACCACAAACAAGTAATAGGATTACCTCTTGAAGCGTGGTTGTGATTGAGTCTCTAAATGAAGAGACCTCCTGTCTCAAGTCCGATCCGATGAAGGAGACGCTTGCGAGCGTGTGGATGAATCGCGTGCTTCTCGCAATCCATGTTGATGATCCAAGCGGCGGATCTCCTAATCTCGGCACACGAGATCTGACGTCTTCTTCACGAGCGAGGCGCACCGAAGGAGACAGAGATCCATGAGCAGATGATCGGGCGGAATAACGACGATGCTGCGGTGATGGAGATTCCCTCTAGGTCCTCCATAATGGACGGCCATATGAGAGGGAGAGAGTAGACGTGTAGAGAGAATGAGAGAGAGAGAAGTGCAACAATAGCATGTATGTGTAAAGAGAGAGCATGGTATGCCTCTCTATTTATAGGGTTTTGGGATCAATGGATCTCACTCCATGGGACTCATAAAATCAATGGTTGAGATTGATCTACGATCAATCCAATGGTCAAGATTGTTGTTGGTAAAAACCAACAACTTATGATCTAATTTAGATTAAAATATATTTGACGAAATCAAATATAAATCAATCCTAAATTACACCAACAAATAAGGAGAGAATATATATGGAGATCACATCTCCATGTACATTCCATATGGACGGCCACCCATTCCAATTCGGAATTGGGTGTTGCCCACTTGATTTCCCATGGAGGCAATCTCATGAGATTTCATGAGATTGCATATCTCCATGGAAATATATCTCATTATTTATTTCCAGCAATTTTGTTGAGATTTATTCTTCAAAAATAATTCATAATTAATTTTGAGATTATTACAATCTTGCCATTGGAAAATTGTGAATCACATTCACAACCCAAAACAAAATATAATTTACATTTTCAATTAATTAGACAATGTGTATCCAATACACATTAATAGTTAATCAACAAATATAAATTATAATTAACTCTCTCTAATGCATTATAAATCACATTTACAATATACTATGAATAATTGGATATTGCTATCCACATTATTCATATCCATGATAATTAAATCACATTTAATTATATTGGATAACTTATTCTCATGTGCCCAAATAATATGAATCACATTCACATTATTCACATCTTTGATAATCAAATCACATTTAATTATCTAAGATAACTCTCCTTATAATATGAATCAAAATCATATTTTTCATGATAATTAAATCACATTTAATTTTCCATTTTCTCAATGCTCGGATACATATATCAACAATAGAATTATCCATGAACTCTTTCAAGGCTAACACGCTTTCTCCGCGAATACTTGGAGATAAGGACAGGGCGATTAAATTGTTCCACGTATAGTGACTTGGATATTGCGATCACATCTTAAATCCAGATCTCGGGCCTCCCATAGATGATTGATTAAATCAAGACCGCAAATCTAATCTTCTCATTGAATCTGAATCACATTCAGATCAATGTCCAATATTTGGACTAAGATTAGATTACTTCTCTACTGAGAGGAGTCACTAAAATCCAGACCCGTTTCATCACTTCCTAGGAATGGAAGTGTCATGGTTATACAATCGTTTATAATCACATCACCCTCAGGTATTCCCAATACATGCACATCCTGCATACTGGATGACTCAGAATAAACCCGAAGTATTAGATCAACTTTATACTGTCTACTTCAGGGTTTTATTAGTAAGTTTCTCATTTTTATCATTGGGAGTTGGTATCGATCATATACTTTCCAAAAGTATATATCATACCTAGGTCTTGATCATATACTTTCCAAAGGTACATATCAAATCTACAAATTCAGTCAAGCTTCCAAAGCGAGACGACCATGCGCATGGAATTTGATTCTTCCCAATATCTCATTAGTGAGCTCATGTCTTCCGGTTCAGTAGTGAACCTGTATGATCCCTTTGAGAGATCGTACTACTCATATGCCCTTATATGCAAACCAGCACGCTGGTGTATAGACCTTGGTTAGGTCATCAACCTATTGGTCTTCCAAATGTACATACTCAGACATATAGTAACACATCTGTCTACGGTCAGAGGATGCGTACCTATATCAAGACAGCATACGATATAGGACTTTTGTTATCTCGATCTCGTTAAATCAACTCTTTGACTAACTAATCCGACACCTCCGAATCTCTATTCCTATGCAGAGGACCTGCATCAAGAGATCGGTCATATATCCGCCTAACTGAGAAAGGATTGCCATCTCCTACTCAGGCTGGAGATCATCTCTTAATAATCATTTGACGGTGCTTGATGAGTCCTCAATCTAACTCATTAGATATTCATCTAAGCACCAGCCTCTATGATTCAATAATTGAATCAACAGCTGTATGATCATTAAGATGGATGTGGTACATAACCCTAATTGTACTAGGGGACTAATTATGCAAATTATTTATTCTTCATTTCAGATCAGGGAATGATATTCGCAATAACATTTCTTGCATAATGGCTCGCCGTGGGCTCACATGTCCAACAGTATCGGCCGCTCTTGCAGTACTCGGAAAGTGCTCAACCACTCAAATCAACAATCAACCCACAATGTATGAATAATCAATGCAAATATGTGGGTCAAAAATTACTTGTGTTTTAACTCTACAAAATGCGTATAATGAATAAGTGTAGAGTGTCGAACCACAGAGAGCAAGTTGTGGATAGAGAAATTATTGTCTATTAATAAAAATAAATAATTGTTTTTATACTTTTTATGTTTTTTTTCTTTGTGTGAGTTTCAAATTATATTTAACTTTTATGGATTTTAATATTTTTATTTTTTTATGTTTTTGAATTTTGAATTTTGTTTTTAGTTTTCTTTTTATTTTTAATTATTTTGTGTTTATAATATATAATAAGTATAACTATCTATCTATTTATAATAATATGTATAATATAAATACTATATGTGATATATATAATAAATGTATAAAAATATAGAAAATACAAATAAGAATAGACCTTTTATATTTTTAAAAGCTTTAAATATATTCGCATGTATTTTTTTAGATAACAATATTAATAATAAGTATATAAGTATATATATAATATATAGTCTATATATGGATTTATATTCATAAATAAAACTATATATACTCAAAATTTATAAAATAATATTTTTTTTGTTTTTTTAAATTTTTCTCTATCTTGTGATTTTTCTTATAAATCTTGTTATTTGTAGGTATTTTAATTTGTTAAATATATCAAAATATGGATAATAATAATAATAGGTGAGATTGTTTTGGGTTTTAAAATAAGTAATAAGTTTAAAAATACTAAAAATTATTTTTAATATAAAATATAATAAAAATAAAAATATACATCCTGAAATTTATTTTTTTTGAAATTTATAGAATTTTGTTAAAATTTCTTGGGTAGGGAGGGTTTTACCATTATAAGGTTTTCTTTTTTTATTTTTTGTAATTTTTGGTCTGAAGTTATAATATATAGTAATATATAATATATATTTTTTGGAATTTATAGATAAGGTTTTATAGTTTTGTGTATTTTAAAAGCTTGGCATGGAATAAGTTGCTCCTAACGTTATTTTAGTAATTGGAGAATGCAACAAAATCCTAAAATAAAAATATAGAGAGAACTAGCATCATATTAGTCATTTACTACCATTTTCCCTAAAATTTTACAAGCACATGAGCTATTTAAACAAAATGGAAATGTAACAAAATAGAGGCTTTACTTCGCTTAATGATCCGACGGTAGAGAAAAGACCTTGGATCTATGCCTTGATCAGACAAATCTAAAGGCTGGAGGAAGAACTTATAAGAAGGTCGGTTGGGATGAACTTTGATCGTTGATTTCGGCCATATCTGGCATCATCTTCCTTCCGAGGGTCTCTACATCCTTTTCAGGATGAGTGGCGCCTGCAGGATGGTCTAATGATGTTCGGGCCCCATTGGAAGGGGACTGGAGTTCCAAGCTTATGGAGCTCCTGGTTTTGGCTTCGGGATGGTGCTCTAGGGACTTTGAAGCTCTAGTACCAACACAAAAAGCTATGGGACAACGGGGGGAGGGGGGTCCTTCTCGACCATTAGTGAAGTTGAATGACACAATAGATGGATGGAATGATCGAACTCTAGCGAAGGGTGGTGGAGCATGTTCAAGTGAACCTTGATTCTTGTGGAATCGATGGGGAAACAAGGTAGAAAATTGGAGAACGTGATAAGGATCGAAAATGGGCTGGAGATGGGTCAGATTACTAGTGAAGCACACATAATTTTGGGCTAGAGCTCAAAGCTACAGGGATTTTGATTTTTAAAATTATGTTACTCTATGGGAATTAAATGTTACACTAAATGGTAGGAGAAGAAATCTACCGAGAAATGCAAGAAAAGAGTTCATCCCTGCTCGGAGAACAGAGAGTACAGAAGCTTGCCGTAGCTATGCTTGACAGAGTTGGACCTACTTTCTCTAACATTATCCACGCCTCGATTCAGAGAGCAACATCTCACTATCACTAAGGGGCTCGATCCTTGATGAATCTTAGGGTTACAGTGGAGTAAAAGGCGATCAAAACCAAAAATGGGGGAATTGGGGTTTACTTATTAGCGAAGTTCGGGCAAAAAGGCAGGGAGATTGTGTGGAAGAGGATCATGGTAGGTAAGATCTATATGTAGGGCGATGGAGAGGGATGTTAGGGATGTTGATTGGTGGAGGGCTCAAGGGAGAATGCGGTATGTAGGGGTGAAAATGGGGGAAGAAGAAGGGTCACAGGTCAGACACAGGCGGGGGCTAAAGGTAGTACAGTTGACCTGCCCGGTCAGCAAACAACGTATTCTAGTTGGTTCACGTGGATCAACCAAATAATTCAAGGGGTTAATTCCTTCATTAATTCATTTAATATTAGTAAAAGATTTTTATTAAATTTAGGTCAAAACATGAAATATGTTTGTTATTTTATGTAATATTTTAAGGTATTTTTATTTATGTTTACAATGTTTTAAATTAGGTGCCAATATTTTGTGTATATACATAGGCAAATATACATGTATTTAGCATTTTTATTTTTATTTCGTATTGCATATTTTATTACTTTGTATACATAATCTCTATTTTTATAACTTATTTAATTACATATCTTTAATTTATTTTCTTGATTTTTCTTAATTATGTACACATATTATAAAGGTATACTTCACCTATATATTTTATAACTTTATTTAGTTTTTATAAATTTTTAATGGGTTATTCTATTTTTAATATTGAGATGTATTTTGAATAATATTTATAAATACCTAAAAAATAAATAAGTTAAAAATGGAAAGAATAAATATATTGATCATTATATACATATATATTGCACAATGAGGGCCCAAAAGCCAACTTTTACATCTTAACTCCAATTAAATGAAACCATCTTCATTAAATAGATTTAATTTTATGAACAATACAGGTGAGTTTGGTCAATTTTGGGTCTATATTGGGAAGATACCAGTCTCTAAATTTTTCTTTGTGGCATTTTATTCTGTTTGTCTGATGAATCTGTGATTCATTACTCTAAGAGTTGAAAATTGAGCTTTGTTCCCGAGTAATTAGCAACATTTCTCCATTTATTTTGCATTTCATACATTTAGAATTAATATCTATATTTTACCATGCATATTTGCATTAAATAAGAAGCCAAATTCCCTTGTAAATATCACATGTATTATACCATTTTCCCATTTTTATCAATTGTTCGCTAACTTGGAATTGACTAAAATCTATAGTGTATATATTACTAACACTAATAAAGGAAAAATATCAAAAAAAAACTATCTTGTAAAATTTACCCATAAAACCCAAACCCGAGATTTTATAAATGCCTTAAAACACGAATATCTTTCATGCAATCACATATGGACTCATGCTTACTTTTGAATTATTTTACATTCAATTACCTTCAAAACAAGATCAAATTCAAGATAATCGGAGTTCTATGTGAAACTTGTGTTTTGGACACCTCATTGTATATTGTACATATGTCCCTTTGTTTTATTTATTTATCTTTTTATTTTATAATTTATTAAAAATAAAAAAATAGATTAAGTTGTACATATTTATTTTATATTTTATCAGATTTTATTTTGATGTTTATAGTATTTAAAAATAAAAATATACAAAACACAAAAATGCATATTTTCTATCTATAGAATACCATCAAAAATACTTTTTATATAGATGATTTATTTTGATTTTTGATCCTTCGCAAAAGCTATAAATCTCGTTGAAACGAGCAATTTTTGTGATGACCACTTTTTAATTCGACCACTTTGTTATTTATTTTTTATTTTTCTTTTGATTTATTTTCAAATTTTTTGGGATCAACACATGGTAGCTCCTAGAGACGCCACATGTCACCCCCATTTATTTTATTTTACTTTCATTATTTTATCTAACAATTTATTTATCTTTATTTTATTTATTATTTTAATTCTTATTATTACTTTTCCTTTTATTTACATATTATTATAATTATTGTTATTTATTTTATTTATTTCTATTATTATTAATATTATTTTAATTTTTAATTTAATTTATTATAAGTATTTTTTCTTTTTGTCTTATGGCCCTTCTTCCTCCACCTTTCTCTCACACGTCCTGCACCGTCCACCCCTTGCACGCGCCCACGCAACCACCATCGCTCCTCCCTCATGTTTCTCTCTATCCTCCTCCCCCTTTCCATCCGCAAGACCCACGCATGCTAACCAACATGTCCATCCCCCCTAGAACCCTCCACCTTTACCTCTCTCTCTCTCTTTCGCTCTTCCTTCTTGCCCATCGATCTCACATCGAGTAGTAATCTTCGTCGTGACCCTTGCACCACCACCTACAATTGCAGGACCTGTACTCATCTCCTCCGCATCCTCTGCATGACCCAACCGCTCATAATGATCTTGCATACCTCCCCTGCGACCAATCATCCGTCATTCTTGAGAAAGAGAGCACTGGCCCTTGTCTCCTTCCTGGTGACAGCATAAACGAGATGACTTGAAATGACGACGAGACCAGCCATATTTCGTCATGGTGTGATCCAAAGAGCCTCACACCTCCTTATCACTACTTCCACACAAGTTGCTCGAGCTTTGAAGCCTTCCTCTTCACGGACTTCTTGAGGCTACGACGAGAGTTGGCACCCGCCACTACATTCCCATGCGAAGAACCCTCTTCCTTTTTGCTCTTCTTCCTTCAGGCTCCTCCATTCATCGTCCCCATCTTCTTCTTGCTTTCATCCTCCATTCTTCAAAATATTTCCCGCTGCCCTAGATTTTCTCCCTCACGTAAGGAGCAGGGGGTGGGGGACATTTGCATAGAGATCCCCCGCACATTCTAGAAATACAAGGTGGCCCTCCCCCAACCCCCTCACGTACGAGGCACGTAGTTCATGGGACATTTGCACCAAAGCCCCCTGAGCTTCTAGAGAAACACACGAATGCCCCTTGCAAGTTGGAGCTCATGTGATGTGCATGTAGCCACTAGAAAATTTACATAAGCATATCCTAAAGTCTTGGTAGTTACATATAAGTCCAGTTAGCATATTTATTTCAATATTATTTTTACTTTATGTATTGTATTCATACCCCTACATTTTAGCTCTATTTTGAAGCTTCATTTAGCATCATGTTATTATTCTAAAAAATGCATGGTGTAGAACAATTATTTCTTTATCTTATGAGCGTTTAATAGAACTTTTATGAGCAGTGATTTCTTTAATATAAATACTTTTGAGGAAATTTACATATTTTACCTCCTACGTGTGATTATATTGATTTTAAAATAGTCGTTGCTCCAAAAATTACAAAAAATTAACAGTAGCTAGAGTTTGACATGTTCTACACTATATTTAAATTTCATGATTTTTGCACACATATCGTGATCACAATAAAATAAGTAGTAATTAGAGTAATTAATATTTAATAGACTATAAAATCAACATTTTCAAGGGTTTAGAATTTTTCCTAGATAAAACCTCCTTATATACATCTAAGATATTTTTAGTTCTTGAAAATAATTAAGTTTTCTATTTATTAAATTTAATTTGCGAAAATCACCTTGTATGCATATTTAGTTTGCATTACAAAATTTGAAAACAATATTGAGTATTAACTTCATCATTTTTCATCTTCTGACCAAGTTTGAGGATTTTTGGACTTCATTTGATCGCAAATTGCATTTTAGTCCTTAAACTAGCCCCTATTAACATGACATTTTCACATGCATAAAAAAATAAAAAATACCTCTATGAAAATCTACATTCTAGATCTCCTATTTATCAACCTAAGGAGATGGTTGCCTCCCTGATTTCGACCTTGGGCTTGTCCAAGTAAAAATATAAATTAATCTTTCGCACTAATCAATAAATTATATAAGTGGTCGTTTATTCATTCATCTTGATTGCCCGAATACTATAACAATTCGACAAATTAACATAGGGTAATCTGGGCTTGTCAACTGACATCGTTGTCGAGGAGGCACGACTTAGGTTGATTTTTAGTAAATCTAGGTTTTAGTTTTTCTACCCCTTGGTAGTCTGACCCCCGATTTTTCTAGTGATTATTTCTCTATTTATTTTCCAGCATTTGTTTTCTTTTTTCCTTTTATTTTGTGTCTATCTCTCTGACCACCATCTTTTTTTGTGTGCAAGGGACCTGATGTAATGGAGCAGTTGCTTAGGTGGTCATGCATCTCGGGAGCATTGGAGGCCGGCTTTTTCTAGTGATATGCTGACTAAAATTAAGATCGTGAGAGAGTGTAGAGTCTATAATTTTAACTTTTACATTTATTTTTAAATTAATTTATAATAACTGCACATTTCAAGTGGATTCTGTTTGGGCTCTCGTGTGTGTACTCGGACATTGGACTTTATTTTGGGGTGTGTCGAGACTTGTTTCACTGTCTGATGAGGGTGGGGCTCGACTTGAGTGGCTCATAGATTAGATCAGCATACACAACTCTTAGAGATTTTTATAGGTTTTATCTACTTGTGCTCATAAAATCTAGGATCACACATTCACATTTGATAATACACACCTTAGATCGTTCTACTTAATCCAAATTGAAATTAATTCTTCCTTGCTAATAGAACTATCTTCTAGGTGTGGTTTCATCGTCTACATTTCATATAGTATAAATCTTTCGATTCATTATTGCATCCCGCATATAGTGTGTGATGATCAGAGCATGCATCATCGATTTTCCGATTGCATCAGCTTTTCTTGACTCCTTTTCCCTTGCTTTTCACAACGTAGGAAAAAATGGAAATCAGGACAAGACAATAGGCATGCTATGTTTGGTGGACTTAACTATGTGATAATCTAATTTAAAACCCGGACTGCTAATTAGAGTTTGCCAAAAAATTTCATAAAACTAATACTTGCTTTCAAGATAGCAACCCCATCATTGTATACATTTAATATCGCTTGTTGAGAGGTGAGGATGTATCCCTATGATAGTGCCCAAAACCTACTTCTAAATCTTGTGTAAATGACTTCATATCTTATTTTATCACTTAACTAAAATTGACAAGATAACAGTCAGACCTTTATGGCCATCCTTGTGTTGTTTTTGTAAAACTAGGGTTTGCTCTTGCATTTGTTTTCTGTCTATCAGTGTGTGTATCCTCCCGCAATTGCATGTTTTCGACCACCATCGACTTATATTCATCTCTCAAAGATGTCCATATGTTGGTCCCCATACCCTGATCTCTCTGGTCACTCCTCCTCCACCATATATCATTCATCTTTGCCTTCTCCTTCTTTTATGTATCCTCCACCATCCGCAGGAGACCCCTACCCATGGTCAGTTTTACCCCACCCTGAGTATGAAGTCAGAACTTCGACTAACTTCCCTACTTCTTCGCATTTCTCACCTCCGCCCACATTCTTACATCCCGGGTCCGCTTCTACCCTGGGTTGATTCACCTTATAGTCAGTCGCTTGTTATAATGCAAGAATCATTTGAAGAGCAAGTTACTGTTGAGACAAATAAATGGCAGAATTACCTACCCCCATATACTTCATTTCCTCTTCATAAATGATGGAACAGGTCAAGAAATTACACATCTACGTACTGACTTGAGCCGTAGATTATAACATGGTTGAACGAACACGCCTATAGGAGAGGCCCTCTCTTTATGATCTTCCAAACTTGATTGACCTTAGTGATCAAGCTCACATTGACTAGCGTTCATACCACCCATTTGGAGACCTTCACATATAGGAGATTGGTCTTATGAGCTTGATCTACAAACCCCCTATCTGTTGACTCTACCACACATGGCTTCGACCAATTTCTGCCACACATATGGTATGTATTCGACCCAGCATTACATGGCAGAGTCTAGGTATGTTGAGTATAAGACTTCAAATTCTCAACAATATTCTCCAATGGAACAGACTGCTCCCATAATTTATCATGAGGAATTTTTGAAGGATGACATTTCTAGGATCACTAAGAGATATGAATTAATTGAGGATAAATTTAGAAATGTTATTGACCAACTAACTTCAACTTATTCCAGATGAGGTATGAAAATGGAGAATGAAAAAAAAAACGGATTCAATGTTGAAATCTAGAGGATACGAGGAAACACACACTCTGTACAGATGGAGTCCATTCTACCTCCATATTCTACTAACCACTTACCTTCCAATCTAGAGTTTATACATCCTCCCACTCCTCCTTCTCCTTTTTAAAAATACCAAAAAGTCAAAAATCCCAAAAACAACAAAAAAATGATAAACCCAAAAAGACCCAAAAATTGAAAAAACCAGAAAATCACATAAAAATAGAACGTGAAAATGACTTAAAAATTGGATCCTGCCCTTATCGAAGACATTGTTGAAGAATTGATTCTTAAGCTTCCCTTAATAACGGCCATAGAACACTTTCACGACCTCAAAAGATTTAGGAGAAGTAAATTGATGCCTAAGAGGTCAGGTAATAAGAGAACAAGGACATAAAGATACCTAGTTTCTATGGCCACCCCCTTGGTGATGGGGAGAAAGACAAAGAGCCTTAGAGTGAAGCAGTTGCCCATGGTTGAATGTGAATCAAAGACACTACCTTTTCCCATGCCATAATTGATGATGACTCGCCAATAAATATCCTACCGACCTTCGTGTTTGACAAGCTTAAACTTAGGCCAATCAGAAACTCGAGAGAGATCATTTAACTGGCTGATTTATCTATAAAACGATCGAGAGGAACCATTTCAATCATCACTACTTTCCAAGGTGCTCTAATCTAGGTACACTTCACAATCATTGACAATGAGCACCGAGGAGAGTCTACCCGGTCTCCAATTGTTCTCGGGAAGCTGTTCTTTGACTTGGCTAAGACAACTATAGATTGTAAGACTCAGGAAATCGATTTTATAGCATTGGGAGTACTCCAACCTCACCTATTATTTGACACACGATACTTTAAGGTAACCCATAAAGCCATTGACAGTCATAACCATCTAGAGGTAGATGAGTCCCACCTCTCTGCTATATCCTATATACCGACTATCGAGACGAACATTAGATCAAATACTCCCCACACATCCATGACTCCATCTACTTGCATCACTCCAAATGCAAAGCCAACTGAGATCACTAACACCTATCCGAGATGTGTGCTGACCCTTCAGGAATATTACAATATATATGGTAACTCATCTAATGAGGAACCTATGGACAGCATTGCACCACATCCCGGACCTTCACCAAAGCAAACAACCAAGACTAAATTGACCACACTCAAAAACACGGTTGCTCCGTCCTTTAATCGATTATCCAGTAAGAGGAAGTCGAGAATTGATTCCTCAAAGTGTTCCCTCAAACCCCTCAAGGCGTGTTACTCTCCTCTCCCTCTCAATGCTTTAGGTTTTAGAAAACTGATAAAGAAATTTTCCTTCAACATACCGAAGAAGGAATTTTTTGAGGAGTACTCATCGTCTCCAAATGAGGTGATTTATATGAGTGAGATCAATTCGATTATTCCTAAGATGTATCTGAGCAAGCAGCCGTATGTCGATCCTCGTTGTAAGATCCCTTCATCTCATTACTATTATTAATTTGAGGACGATTCGGAGCTGCAACACACTTGTATATTCCTCACCTCCTTGTTCACGCAATAACCTTCATTACAAACCTTCTTGATCATTGTACATTCTCCCACCATCTTGTATAGTCTTCTTCTTCTTCTTTTCCTTTTTCTTTGTATATTTCCAGTCCCATCTGTTGTCATACTTAATCTTGTCCTATACATTGTCTGGCTAGAGCCTAAGTATGGGGGGGGGGGGGAACGATGCCCTCCCTGTGTATATGTTCATCCATTTATCATCCTTACCTCGACCGCCCCATTTTTTCTCTTCTTCTACACTTAGGCTAGCCATAGCCTAAGTATAGAGGGGTGGGTCGATTTCTATACTTTTTGTTCTTTTCACTCTCCTAAACCAAGCATGAGTTATGTGTTTTACTCGCTTCTTGTGCTCTGAGGACATAGCACATGCTAAGTATAAGGGGTGTGTATATATTAAATATATACTTTACCCATAGCTCATGCATTCACATATTATATATATTATGCAATAATTATGGGATGGGTAAAATTATAGAAAACCTCTTTGTAAAATACATGTATACTTGTATAATATGTATATTATATACAAGATGTAAAATATGTATAATATTCTTTATAAAATTTGTAAAATTCTTGTAAATAAATACTATTGTAAAATTGTTGTAAAATAAGACATATATAAAAAAAATAGAAAAAAACTTTTGTAAAAATAGGGGCTTCTTATTTACTCTTACATATCATCATTGCACTCCGTTAAAAAAACTACCTTGAATCATCTTCATTCATTGCATTTCATCTGCATTTCATTTGCATATCTTGCATATGCAAAGTGGAAAGTTAGTGGGTTCTGAACTGTGTTATGAATAGAAGTCAAGGATGGATTAGATTTGACTTTAATCTACTTAATTTCAGAGGAACCTTATAGGAATAGGAGTTGAGATTTTTTAGAACGAGTGACTTAATTTTCAAAGTCCGCAAGTCTATGTTCACATGTCATCTTGATTGATCTCAGTAGAGTTTTTCATACACATGCATGATTCTTTTAGATAGTGACCTAACTTGGACAAGCACCTTGCATGTAGCTCTTCATTAATGAGGTGGAGAGGAGGCAGAATCCTTTACTTGGGGAAACACATGTGTGGAAACATTCACATTCAAAATAAGTGGACAGTGTGTCTTAACCTTGTCTAGTGGCACCGACATCTAATGACAGGTTGTTGTGGGTTGCTATAAAGCTTCAAAAGAGGCATAATCTACTGGCACAAGAAGAAAAACTCCTTATGTACATGATGCACATTTGTATATGTTCTCAAAAGAAAAGAAATATCTCCAAAAAATGTTAGACGGGCATAAAAAAGTAAATAAATAAAAAAATCACGTCGAAGAAAAATATGAATAAGCAAGGCATATGCTTCAAAGTCTCATACCAAGGAAGCCTACAGCTAGAGACTTGGCTACACTGGTCAAGCTCCAAGGATATGTGGTTACACTGGTCACAGTCCATTCCCTTCTCTACCCCTTCTTCTTGAGCCAGTTGCACATGAACTTAGAAGGGAATACCCCGCTCCTCGAGAAAAGAGTGACTAGACTGGGGAATTAGAGTTACCTTGTTAGAGGAAGTTTTTGCTTTGCCATTTCTGAGGTGGAGAGCTACATTTCACTTACACAGTGCAAGTAAGATTCACAATCATCATAATCAGTGTATGAGGATTTGTTCTAATATGATTGTTAAGGTAACCTGAATAGAGACTTGTGGAACTTAAAGAATGTTAGGTCTTAAATCCTCTTCACAATAAGGTTTTGCCACATCATTGATCCAAAGGTCAAGTCGAGTTCCATCTTTACTTTTTGTTCGTGACCTTGGTATGGAACCCAAAATAATTTCACTGTTTTCATTTCATTTGAGTTGCTCGGGGATGAGCAATGTTTAAGGATGGGAGTTTGATGAATCTGTGATTCATCACTCTAAGAGTTGAAAATAGAGCTTTGCTCCTGAGTAATTAGCTGCATTTCTCCATTTATTTTGCATTATTCCAATCATGCATTTAGATAATATCTGCATTTTAGAATGCATATTTGCATTAAATAAGAAGCCAATTTCCCTTGTAAAGATCGCATGTATTATACCATTTTCCCCCAGTTTTATCTATTTTTAACTAACTTAGAATCAAATAAAATCAACTCGATAATGTATATATTATTAACATTAATAAAGGAAAATTACCAAAAAAAACTATCTTGTAAAATTGACTAGTAAAACCCAAACACTACTTTGAGACTAAATGTCATAAAATATGAATATCTCTTTCATAAAATCTCCTATGGACCCCTGCTCACTTTTAAATTAATGTACATTCAATTACTTGAAAACAAAACCAAATTAAAAGGAATTGAAGCTTGTATGTGAAATGTGGGTTTTGGGCCCCTCATTGTAAATTGTACATATATCTCCTCCATTTTATTTATTTAATATTTTTATTTTCTAATTTATTAAAAATACAAAAAATAGATTAAGTTGTACATATTTATTTATATTTTTTTCGATTTTATTATGATTTTTATCTCATTTAGAAATAAAAAAAATTGCAAAATACAAAGATGTGGTATTTTATATACCACCAAAAATACTTTAGGTACATACGATTTATTTTGGTTTTCGATCCTTTATAAAAGTTGTAGATCTTGTCGAGACAAACAACATTTGCATTTTACACATTTTAATTTGAACCATTTTGTTACTTATTTTTTATTTTTCTTTTGATTTAATTTTGGAATTTTCTGGGAGCAACACGTGGCTTCTCTTGGAGCTCCCACATGTTACCCCTATTTTATTTTGTTTTATTTTATTTTATTTTCTTATTTTTTTCTTTATTTTCTTTATCTTTATTATATTTTTTATTATTTTTATTATTATTATTATTTATTTTTCTTTTAATTTACTTTTTATTCTAATTATTGTTACTTATTTTATTTATTTATATTATTTTCAATCTTATTTTATTTCTTATCTTTTACTCTAATTTATTATTACTATTTTTGTATTTTCACCACGTGGCCCTTCTTCCTCCACCTTTCTCTAGCACGGCATGCTCCCTCCACCCCTTGCATGTGCCTGTGCAACCGTCGGCACTCCTGCCACCCAATTGCCCCCCTGCAACCCTCTACCTTGGTCGTTCTCTCTTTCTCTTCCCTCTCGCCCCTTGATCTCATGTAGATATTTAACCACCGTGTGTGACCCTCGCACCACCACCTGTAACTGCATGACCCGTACCCATCTCCTCCGCATCATCTCCGTGACCCAACTGCTCATAAAGCTCTCTCCCTCGTCCCCTACGACCATTCATCTACCATTCTTGAGAAAAAGAGTCCTAGCCCCCATCTCATTCTTGGTGACAGAATAGGCGAGACGAGTTGAAGTGAAGATGAGCTCGGCCATCTACAGCCACGGTGAGATCCAAGGCGCCTCACACCTCCTTGTAGCAGCTTCCGCACATGCTGCTCAAGCCTTGAAGCCATCCTCCTTACCGACTTCTTGAGGCTACGACCAGGGTGAGCGCTCGCCACTCCATTCCCAGGCGAAGAACCCTCTTCCTCATTGCTCTTCTTTCTTCCTTCTCCTTCCTTTATCGCCCCCTTATTGTTCATTCTTTCGCCCTCCACTTTGCTCGTCGTCAATCACATATTACCATCCACCAACCTCCATGAATCACCCTCCATCGATTATCCTATGCATCGCCATACACTCGTTTGCATAGCCACCACCTTCTTTGCCTCGAGATCCTCAGGGCTCAAGCCTCCACCACGCACCAATAGCAAAGCCCCTTGGGGCTCCCCTCCGAGCGCCACACCTACCCTCTCTTTCCCATGTGACGCAGCTGTCAGCCATCCATCTATGCATCGCCCTGCTCGCATCGAGAAACACCTCCACGCACCATCCCCCTGCCTCTAGCGTGTCTCACACTTCGCATGCCTGCACGTGCACCATCCACCACTCTGTCCTCAAGCTCGCGCTTCAGCTGCCTCGCACCTCCCTCGCCTCAACTACATCTTCCTCGCCACCGCTGCTCCCAGTCCGCATGCCATCAAACATGGACAGTCTTCCAACCATCTCCATGTTACCGTGTCAGCATCGATTAGACAAGCATCTCCATTGCCCACATCGAGCAACACCTTCGTGCCTCCAAGCTGCCTCAGGTGGTGCACCTCTTGAGCTGCCCATCCCGCCCTTGCCCCTATACACATGTGCAATAAGTGGGGAGGGGAATTTGTGAAGCAGCACCTCTATTATCTAGAATATCCTCCTGCCACCCCAGGTTTTATCCCCCCATATGAGGAGTACGTGGGGTGGGGGACATTTTCACAGAGATTCCCCACATATTCTAGAATCATTGGGAGGCCCTCTGTTAGCCCCCTCATGTGCGAGACCCGTGGTTCGTAGGACATTTGTGCCAAGGCCCCCTGAGCTTCTAGAGAAACACATACACCACCCCCTGCAAGCTGGAAGCTCACGTGTTGCGCATGCGGCCACTAGAAAATTTTGCATAAGCATCCCCCGGAGTCTTCTTAATTGCATATAAGTCCAGTCAACATATTTATTTATCATCATTTTTATTTTATGTATTGCATTCATACCCCTGTGTTCTATCTTTATTTTGAACCTTCATTTAGCATCATGTTATTAATCTAAAAAAATTACATGGTCTACATGTTATTAAATTGATTTTAAATTAATCATTGCTCACAAAATTACCAAAATATCACAGCAGCTGCAGTTTAGTGTGTTCTACATTGTGCCGAAATTTCATGACATTTGTAGGCATATCAATGCTGTAATAAAATAATTGGTGATTAGAGTAATTAATTTTTAATGGCCTATAAACTCAACATTTTTAAGGGTTTAGATTTTTTCCTAGATAGATCCTCATTAGATACTAAGTATAATTCTAGTTCATGAAATTAATTAAGTTTCATTATTTAAATTAATCTGCAATAAATCATATTGCATGCATATTTAATTCGTCATTAATTAATATTGCATCAAAAAATTCCAAAAAAATACTGAGCATTAATTTCATCATTTTTCATCTTCTGATCTAGTTTGAGGATTTTTGGACTAGAGTTGATCATAAATTGCATTTTAGTACTTAAAATAGCCCTAATTTGCATGAAATTTTCACTTGCATAAAAGACTAAAAAAATGACTCTATGAAAATCTACAACCTAAATCGCCTAACTATCAACCAAAGGAGATAGCTCTCTCCCTGAGTTCAACCTTGAGCTTACCAAAGTAAAAAATAAAAATTTACCGCTTGCATTAATCGATAAATTAACTAAGTGGTCATTTTTTATTAATCATGATTGCATGAATACTACAACAATTCGACAAATTAACATATGGTAATTAGGGTTTGTCAATGTCTCGGGCACACTGTGAATAATTTTTAAATGAAATTGGATTTGTATTTTTTTCTTTATCTTTTTAGGTACAACTTTCATATAGAGGGTTTTATTATTTGAGGTATAAAAATGAAAAAATAAAATAGGTCCCAAAATCCTATTATAGGACTAAACAATTAGGGTTTTTATGTTGTATTCTCTAAGGTTTAGCTACCCCATCTCCCCTTACTTTATTCCTTAATGATCATGTCATCATGATGATTGGGTCTCAGCGTCAAGGGTTACTCAGTGTCTTTGATTCTTCATTCTTTTACTTTTCATCATTTATTCTTTTATTTTATAATTAAACACAGTATTGTGTACAATATTTACAGATCATCTTTTGAGTGTTATTTTGCACAAATTAATATTATATACATGCATTTAGTTAGGGATTTAAGGTCGCATGAAAGAACAAAGGTGTAGAAATGGAGATTCATCACCCCCATACTTTCCTTTTCTAGTCCCTGACGAACACATATGCTATTAAGTGCAGAAAAATATAAAGACAAGGAAAGAAAGAACTTGGAATAACTTTTGACTTCTAAACTTGTCTTAATAAAATAAATGCTTGGAGCTCGTTTAAGACCTTCGGATTCTTGATGTGTTTGGAACCATATTAAGGGTAGAAAGTGTGACACAACCCTTAAGTTCCACAACCCTCTTATTCAGTTCAATTCACAGTTTTGTCAGAATCCTTTCGGTCGCATACTCTCGAAACCTAGAAATGAAATCTAACACATGTGTAAATTTGCTCGCTTCCCAATCAAAACGTTGACATATCAAAGAGTTTGCTCCTCTAGTAACCCATCATCAGGGAGACAGGTAATTCCTTCTAAGGTTAGGCATGTGCTAGTTCACAACCAAAAGGGGAGAGATAGTCATCTAGATGGGATCTGATGTAATTGTTGCAAACGATCGCCATCTATGTACTATTATTATAGTCGCATTCCATTACGAAACTCAGCTAGTGCAATCAAGTCTTCACCGAGAATCTGGCTTTTTCTGGAATCTTCAATATCTATGGAATTTTTCGTATAGGCTTCTTTTTGGATATTTTTTTTGTATTGCATTGCTGTGCATTCTTGTTTTTTCCCAAAGGATATGGAATCTTTTGGTTTGCCCATGTTTTGGGGTCTTGGAAATAGTTATGCAAGCAGACCATTCCTCATCTGAAGCACTGTTTAATCCAATCTCCAGTCGTTAGATGTCCTTTATAACAGAAGAAGTGAGTTGAAGTATCAGTTCGAACAATCCCCAACAATTGTTCATGAGCCACTCTTGATGAAGCAGCCTAGTATCGTCCCGACTTAGACTCCAAAATTTTTCAACAATTCATCTGGGTTGAGCTATGTATTAAGTGTGAGGTTTCTAGTCAAGCCACTGTTTTAAGAGTCGTATGGATGACATGAAGGGTTCTAGTTAGACACATTGAATAGACTCATGTGCATAGTCTCATGGAACCTAAAGATTTAATTTAAGATGACTTGATATATCTCAATTCCAATCCTTAATGGGTTTGTCTAAAATTAAGTGGATTAAGGTCTATACCAAGCTCCAATCTTCAAACTTGTTCAATTGTCTTGATCATTCCGATGAATAAAAATGCTTATATAAAATGCAAGAAAATCTTTTTGTGAAGAAATTTTCTAATTTTAAACTTTTTTGGATTTTTGAAAATGTTTTTCAAACTTTAATGCAATTTTTGAAAACATTTTGTAAATTTTTAAGGGTTTTGAAAATTTTGATTTTTTTAGGGATTTTTACAATAAGGGTATGTGCAAGAAGCATGTGTAGATATTTAAATGGGAGTGCATCTATATTTACAAGAATTGGTTATAGGATTTACTCTGGTATTTATATAGGTTAAGTTAATTCTTATTTACAGGTTTTTATATATATAAGGCTTGTAAAGAATTTTATTTGCTATGTATAAGCTTCTTAAAATAGTTTGAAAACATTTTGATTAACATTTTGAAAAATTTATTTTGCAAATAAATTTTACATATAATTTTGCAAACATTTGCAAACTTTGAAAATCATTTTTGCAAAGATTTTTCAAATAGTATAGATAGATTTTGTAGAGATATTTTTACAACCATTTTTTAAATCATTTGCAAACAAAATCTTCAAAAATTTTATTCATACAAAGGAAAAATATTTTGCAAATAATCAAAATATTCTTAGAAAGGTTTAAAAAATTTTCATAAAATATTATTGAAACAATTTTCAAAAGATTTTTCAAGACATTTTACATTTTTTTTCAAATCATTTTGTAAAATATTTTTAAATTGATTTATTAAAGAATTTTGAAAAAAAATATACATATTTGATCGTATTCTTTACATTTGATTAATATTATACCCTTACTCGTATAGAATATTGGCCATATTATTCAAAAATACGAAGTATGAGTTTTGACTAAAGTATATACAATGTATATATGGTCGCCCCCTATACTTAGCTTGAGATATGTCCTCACAATGATCAAAGAGAAAAAGGAAGACACAACTCATGATGAGTATAGGAAAATATATACTAACAAAACTGAACAAAGAATGAGAAGTTGAACATCCCCCCTATACTTAGGATCAAATAATCCAAAGTACAGTAGACTGTGTACAGAATGTAGGTGGTCTAGGATGCAGAATTTATGAAATTAATGGGCTCAGCTTTTCCCCCCATACTTAGGATGAAATATCCCTGAGTATTTAAAGAGTATCAAAATTTGAAAGACAAGTGAGAGAATGAGTAAAGAATAACCCGGATACACTCAACCCCACTATACTTAAGATGGTGTATATCCTAAGTATAACATAGATGAATGGGGTGAATGCCATACGGAAGAACACAAGAATAAAAATGGAAATAAAAGAAGAAGAAAATCAGTCAAAGATATTTTCTACTACATTGGTTGACTCGGTTAATGCTACAGCTTCGAAATCTTCTTCTAAAACAACTTCAACAGATTCGACAAATGCCAGGAATGTATCCCGCTCTAAATACGACTTTGGAAACTAACCATTGAAAAAGAATAGTGGTGTGTCAGGTGACAATTCATATATCAAAACACTTCCATTATCACGTACAGTACTGACTCTGTAAGGCCATGTCCATTTACTCTTCAATTTACCTGAAAAAGTCTTCAATTGCGCACCAAACAACCACAATTTATATCTATACTTGTAGGTCTTTCTTCTAATGTGCTTGTTGTGCTAGAGTTTGACCTTCTCCTTGTACATTAAGTTGTTGTCGTATGTCTAGTCTCTGAATTCCAAGAGCTTATTAAGATCCAACTTTCTTTGATGACCAACTTTTTGTGAGTTGATGTTAGAGATATTTACTGCCCATAGTGACTTATGAATGAGTTCTACGGGTAGATGGCAAGGCTTTCCATAGACAAGACGGTAGGGTTAGATGCCCAAGGGAGACATGTAGGCGGTTTTGTATGCATAGATATATGATCTAGGAGTTGTGGCCAGTTCTTTTTGTGCAGGCTCATAAGATTCTGAAGGATCATCTTGATTTCTCTATTTGATAATTCAGCCATGACATTTGACTTAGGGTGATAAAGAGACGCAGCTTGGTGATTGATGTCATAATCCTTGACAAGTTTATTAACCCCTTTATTTATGAAGTTGCTACCACCATCTAATATTAGTATCTTTGGTATATCAAACTACAAGATGATGTGATCTTTCAAAAATCGACATACTGTTCTACTATTTGCGGCTCGATGAGGAATAGCTTCAACCCACACATGAAGTCTACGGCAAGCAAGATGTATTCATAGCCTTGACGGTTAGGGAACAGACCCATGAAATTAATGCCCCATGCATCGAACACACCAGATATCTAAATGAATTTGAGGGGTACAAAATCTTTAACTGCCAAGGTTTTCCCCATTTTTTAACAATCAGTGCAAGCTTTGACATACTCATTTGCATCCTTGAATAGTGCTGGCCACCAGAGGCCACACTGCAAAATCTTTATGATTTCCATCAGATTCGAGCTTATGGCGGTGCTCGAGGACACTTGTAAACTACTCTTGAGGAATACGGTGACGCCAAATGCAATCTTCTCCTTCAATGAACAAGTATGGATCTTCCCATCGGCAGAAGTGGATAACAGACTTGAACTTGTCCTTCTTGATTCTTCTCCAATCTTATGGATCTAACCTAGAGACGAGATAGTTCACAATATCAGCATACCAAGGGAGAGACCTAATTATGAAGATAGATTCATCAAGGAAGGTCTCTATGATCGTTGAATTGCTCATCTGAGTATCTTGACATTCAATTCTGGATAGATGATCTGCTACAACATCTAAACTCCATGTTTATCTCTGGTTTCTAAGTGAAGTTCTTGGAGGAGAAGGATCCATCTGAGTGGATGTGATTTGGAATCCTTCTTCTGTTGTAGATATCGTATAGAATAATGGTTAGTGAAAATAATATTTTGATCTAAGAAGGTAGGATCTGAACTTTTCTATAGAAAAAACAATTGCTAGTAATTCTTTCTCCATTAATGTGCAATTTCTCTATCCTACACCAAGTGTCTTGTTAGAATAATAAATGGCATAGGTAAATTTATCTCTTATTTGTCCTAAGACAACCCCAACTACAAAATATGAAGCATCCGTCATGATCTCAAATGGTAGGGACCAATCCAGTGGTTATAGGATGGGAGCCTGAGTGATGTGCTCTTTCAGCCGATAGAATGATTGGAGAACACTTTGGTCCACAATAAACTTGATCTCCTTACAAAGAATCTTTGTGAGTGGTCCGGAAAATCTGTTGATGTCCTTGACGAATCTTTCAAAGAATCCAACATACCCTAGAAATGACCTCACATTCTTCACATTCTGAGACGGATTGAGTTTGTCACTCACATCCTACGTCGTCAGGTCAACTTCAATGCCTCGCTTGGAAATTATGTGGCCCAACACAGTTCCTTATGTGACCATGAAGTAACTCTTTTCCCTTAATAAAACCAAATTCACTTCACGACATTTATGTAGTACTCTGTTTTGGTGCATGAGACATGAATTGAATCTGTCATCGTATACAGAGAAATCATCCATGAAAACTTTGAGAAAACTCCTGACCATATCAGCGAATACTACAATCATTCACCTTTGGAATGTGGCTGGAGCATTGCACAATCCAAAGGGTACAATGCGAAAGGCATATGTATCGAATGGGTAGGTGAAGGTTGTCGTCTCTTGTTCTTCAGGGGAGATCGCCACTTGGTTGTACCCGGAGTACCCATCTAAAAAGTAGAAGAATTCTTTCCAGCTATTCTTTTGGTCACTTGATTAATGAATGATAGAGGGAAATGTTCCTTCTTTGTAGTTGAATTCAGAAGACAATAGCCGACACGCACACGCCACGATAACGGTAATCAGGTAGAGATATCCTCTCCTTGATCAATTTTAACCATAGTGAGCCATAATTTCTTCAGAATGATAGGAAGGGGGATCACCTATTTTGGAGTCAGAGATAGGATAAAAAAATCGTTTCATAATATTTGAGATTTCCTTCATAATCGTGTCTTGAAGATTAGGGTTCAATATTCTTTGGAATTCTTGTAATGGTTTGCATTCATATTCAAGGTAAATGTGGTATGAACATAAGGCTAGATTTATCAGTCAGAGATCCAAAACTTTCCAACCAAGTGCCTTGTGGTTCACTTCTATAACCTCGAGGAGTTGAGATTCTTGATCCGAAATTAGCTTGCTACTAATGATGACCATATACATGTTCTCTTCTCCCGTAAGGAAAGCGTTCTTCGGACCTGCTGAGAGCTATTTGAGTTCAGGTTACTATTAAGATGCTCTTTGATCACTTCAAACATTGTGTTGGCCGGTGAAAGATCTACTAAATTCAATGAGGTGTTGTCCACCTCAATCCCTCTTGGCACTGATAGAAATTTTTCAAAACATATCTGTAATGAATTCTTCATGTTAGGTATGGGATGAATCTACTTCAAACAAGCTAATCGGTGATTTAAATTCTATATTTGTATTCTAGTTGACAGGCGAGCAATGATCGACTGTGCCTTCCAGGTCCTCCTCTGAAGAGAGGATTTCATGTGTCAGAATATTGTTTGAAGATATTTGTTGATCACGGATATGAATAATGTCGCAATCTTCATGTGTTAATGACTAGCCTTCATCAGTTGCATCTTTTGTCTTAGTGATCATGTCCATAGAGACATTGTTAGCGTAAGAGTGGAATCTGATCTTTCCAGATCTATAGTCAACGACCGCTTCGATAGTTTGAAGGAATGGTCAGCTAAGGATGTTGGGAATGTGTAGCAACATTGTAGGGGAATCCATATCTAGGACCACAGAATCCACTAGGAAATGCACGTCCTGCACGGTTACGATAACGTCCTCTAACAAACCCTTGGACCGCTTGATAGACCGATCTACAAATTGCAGGATCATACGAGTATGCTTCAGCGTCCTAAGCTGAATTCTTCAAGAAATGAGGAGGACATGATGTTTATGGGAGATCTACTATCAAGTAGAGTTCGCTCAATCAAAAATCTAACATCTAATGAGAGGTCCTCCCTTGTCTTTCATTTTTTTGTTGAAGATCGCTGATAGCATTTGCAATGGACATGGTTAGCATGTGTTTTTATCCTCTATAGAGCATGTTCTTTCGGCTATGACTCTTAGAGGTACTTGTCTATTTCAAACCTTTCTTCAAAGCTTGCATGTATTCCATGGCTTTCATCAATGCCATTTTTAACACAAGATTTTTATTGACTTCAACAATGCTAGGGTTAGACAATGTGTTTCCAAATATATAATTTTCTTTGTATTTTACATTGCTTCTAGATAAGTAATATTCATAGAAGAAAATGAATTGTTTTTAGTTATAGAATTATTTACAAATTTATGGTCAGAAGATAAGATACCATTCAAAATAAGTAAAAATGTATCTACATGTGCCTCCACATCATCATATTGTGCTGGAAGTGATGTTGGTGTTGTCTTCTCCAGAGATTTCACGGCTTCGCTTAGGGTCTTCTTTTCTTTTTGGAAATTTTCTTTTTTATAGATTTTATGTTCTTTTTCCTATTGGTCGTGGTGTATTGGCGCTGGTGCTGCTCCTCCATCATCTTCTTCCTCAACCAGCTCTGCTGTTGGACCGGTTGATACAAAAGATGACTCACCAGAAGTTTCTTTATTCTAGCCCTTGGTAGTTGTAAACATATGCAATGGCATGACTCTACTGATAGTCACTACATGAGACAACAAATAATCTGAAATATCTGTTCTTCGAGACTGACTGAGATATCACAAACTACCTACTCTTTACTTTTGAAATTCTTGGGATTGGCCTCAACTTGTTCGGGAATAGGAGTTTTTGTGGTGGTGAGGTGATAGAGCTTCTGACTCATCTCTGCTAGGCCATTGATAAGTTGGGTTAAGTAGTCAAAAGCAGGGTTCACAGGAGTTGCCTCGGATGATTCAGCATGCTGACCACGTTAGGAGTGATACTGTAAGGGTTGGGAAAATTGATAATTGTGGTGAAGTGGGAGTTGTTGCTAATTAAATTGAGGAGGAAGGTACTCATTCTGATGAGTAGTCGCATATTGATGATGTTGGTACTCACAGTACGCTGGCTATTGATAGTTCTGACTTTGTCTCTAGGTATTTTGGTATGGTGGAGACTGCTTCTGAAGAGACTGGTGGTTCTGGATAAACCTCCCTCCCTATGATTGGTGATAGAGCTTAATAGTAGAGGATTGGCGATGTTGTTGTCTTCATGTATGGGCCAATTGTGCATTATTTTTCCAGATGTTGTTGACCTGTTAGATCTTGTGTGATTGTGGGAAGAATGGACCTGCATATGATGGGGGATGGATGGAGCTCGGGGTGGTAGACAACGATTTGTTGAGACGGTTGTGGAGGTAAATGGTCAGGTGCCAGCACGTAATATACGTGTTAGACTTGAGGATGACCTGAACTCGGTTGAGGTTGATGTCACGATGGTGGTTCCTTCAGCTCAGCTATAGTTGTGGCTGCCAGACTAACAAACTATACAACATTGATGGTGTTGACCAGCAACTCCATCAGCTTCGAAATTTGATCCGGTTTGTTCAGATTCTAGGTTCTTTGTTCCGTCATGGATAATTTCTCAAGATCATGTGGTCACTTCTCAATTATATCAACTTCGGACAGGTGGCTCCTGATGATACTCATGTTGGAGCTCTCATCCCTATCCACTTCACTGGATGCCACCATTTTCACTGGCTTGTGGTGGATCTGTTCTTGTGTTTAGTATGCATGGGACGAAGACAATGCGATCATTTCTTCAAATATTTGCCTGACGATGTCTTCATCCTTATTGAAGTGAGATTCGCCACATGCGTTATCCATTAGCCTCTAACTTTCTAGTGTCGGGACCCCAAGGAAATGTTCGACTAGACTAGTCCGAGGGATGTCATGGCGGGAGAACTTCTCCGCAAATCTTTGAATCTCTCCCAGGCTTCATGTATGGACCCGTGCAGTCCCTGGGAGATGTTATGATCCTTGCTCACATCTAATTGAGACAACATATAGGATAGCATTTTCGGAGGAACGCAAACTTAAGTTCCTCCCAAGTTATCACAACCTTCCCATAATGATTAATATAGTATGGAGCCTTGTCCTGAAGGCTGAAGGTAAATGTGGCCATATGGATAACACATATAGGTATGTTAGGGTAGTGAGTGGTGCAGAATATGCGAGAGAATTGTTGGATATGAATGTAGGGCTCTTCGTTAGTGTTCTCGAGGAAGGAGGAAAGAAGAGCCAAAATTAGAGCTTCGACTCAAAATGTATGTGGACTACAGGGATCTGTATCCACTCTATCATATGGCCAGATCCATGATTGTATGTCTCTTTGAGAGTAGGCTTGGGAGCCTCTCTCCTTGGCTCGTCTACAGGTCCTCTGCAATGTCCTTCTCCTTGTTCATCATCACCTCATCCTCCACCTCTGTTCTTTCTCTCTCTCTCCCTCCTCAGATCATTCAACATATGCTGGAAGGCGACGTGGGTAATTGGTTGATCTATATGCTGCTATGGGATAGACTATATAGATGTGAGCACCTATGCATTCGTGGTTTTCAAATCTGGATGTCCCTGATCTGGTTGATTCGGTCCCTTCCCTTTTCCCTGAGGATCCATATCTGATTCAGACTCAGAGGAATGTATCTGAATAGGGTCTAGTGTTGGTTCTTGATCTACATCACAAATGTATCCCAATCAGATTAGAAATCTTGGGCACCAGGTGGAACAATTGATCTGGAATTAGGGTTAATTCCAGTTATGTGTGAATGGAGCATTTGATATGAACTGAAATCGATATCTAAATACAAGGAGTGAATGGTGGGATAAGAGTAATCCCAGTTTATTTGAATAGTGGAAGAAGTCAAGGAGTCTGGATATTGTTTCATAAGGTCTGAACAAGGTTCTCGAGAATGGCCTCAAACTATTGAAGATGTCACATTCATGGAATCGATGTAGGTGTCGTCAGGGTCCTGACTAAACCATCCAAGAGATGACATCTTGGAAAGAAGCGAATTAGATGAGGAATGAAATACAATGATAAACAATAGATGACGTGGAAAGGAAAATAACATAAGGCTCAAAATGAATAGGCAAGAAGAAATGAAAATAAATAAAATAAAAAAGGGCACAGGTTTGCAGGACTAGATCTTTGACCTAAATCCAAATCCATACAAATGCGATACAAGTGTGGGTTCACAAACTCAACACAAATGAAGACGTAAGAGTTCGGTTATTTTTTTTCAATTTTATTTTTATTTTCAGGAAATCTTATAACAAGTCGTTAGAGGCTAGCCTTATAGGAGAGTGAGTACAACCAGAAAAGTATCACATACTTTCTACTTCCTTTGTAACCTGTAGCCTACACTTTTTTAAGAAAATCCCTTCTATTTGGTCTGGATCCACTAATCGACCAAAGAATAGAGGAGGAAGCTGATGGGCAAAACCACTAATTCCTCCTAGTAGGGTACTCGGACGTGGAATGATGAGACAGACACACCAGTAAGGGTGTGGCCTAAGCTCAATACTTTGGACTAGGTCGAATGTTCTATACATGGTGAGAAAACCACCGTCAATAAGGCCCTATCGCCCACATACCATAGAAGTGCCAATACTTCATGACTCCAGTCAATAACAAGGTGATATTCAGACTGGGTTTTTGTCTCTATTTCCTAGGGTCGTGCCTCACTCAGTCTATAAAAATAATATGGGTTTTATGAACCCCAAATAATGATGTCCATTACGACTTTTATTTTGGTTAAAGTTTATTAGCAATCCCCTCGTTTTAATTTTTGAGTTTTCACTTTTTTGAGTATTTTTCAGAATATTTCACCTAACAGTTTTTTTGTATTTTTCTTTAAATTCTAAGTGATACAAAACTGAGGGAGATAGCAGAAAAGACTATTGACACTAAGATGGAAATCTCTCCTTAGTATTTAATGATGCTTGCTATGTAAGAGGACTTACAGTGCTTCCCATCTCTCTCCATGTGGGATGCAAGATAAGGAATTTAAATTACACTATATGAAAATGCAAGTCGCTGAAATAGACCTAAGCATGGATTTCTATTAATACAGAGCACAATTTTAGTTTGATCTAGATCCAAACATAGAGACTATAGGTGCACACATATATTAGGTGTTTGGACCTAGATTACTTGCTCAAGAAAATCCTGAAAATCTAAGGGCCCATTCACATAAAACAAAGAAAGTAAAGGCAAAAATGTAAACTGGAGAACAAAAACAAAAACAAGAGTGCAAATAGGGAGAATAAAAGGGTAGAAGGCGATAAAATGCGAAAAAACCCGATGAGGCCCCCAGATGAATAATTACCCGGGAAATGAACCTTGAATAGTGTCAAGTTCATAATGTCCTTGGTAGTTGTGTTATTAAATTAATTAAGTTGAAAAATAAAAATGTCTCTCTCTCACAAAATAAAATAAAAATGCTACTGTTAAAGCTGCTTTGTCTCTTTCTCTCTATGTCTCTCTTCTTTGCTCTCTCCAATCAACCTACAAAGAAAAGGTTGATCTCCTCGCAGCTCGGATGCACCAACCTCCTAAGAAGTCACCTTCACCACACGGTCCCTCATAAGAAATTCAATTAAGAAATTGGTTAGACATAGATAAATGTTTATTCAATGAAAATAAAATAGATAAATATGCAGATGAATATATGCAAGTATCCTATCCTAAGTTGCACCCCAGCAACGATGGTACTTCATAAAGTGGTTTGGATAGAGGTTCCTAACGCCAGGTCTTGGATGGCAGGCGGTATCCAACAAGTTAGACCCGACAATCATTGTATTGACCGCCTTGGCAGTACTTAGAAAGTGCTCAACCAATCAAATCAACAATCAACCCACGATGTATGAATAATCAATGCAAATGTGTGAGTTAAAATTTATTTTTATTTTAACTCTACAAAATGTGTATAGTGAATAAGTGTAGAGTGTTTAAACAAAGAGAGAAAGTTACAGATAGGGGAATTATTGTCTATTAATTAAAATAAATAATAATTATTTTTACTTTTCTGCTTTTTTTATTTTTGTCAGTTTTTAATTATATTCAACTTTTATGAATTTTTAACATTTTTTTATGTTTTTAAAATTTCAATTTTTTATTTTCTTTGTTAAATTTAGTTTATTTTTAATTTCTTTATGTCTTTAACGATATAATAAGTATATATGTATCTATATCTAATTATATATATAATATAATTATTATATATGATATATATACAATAAATATATAAAAATAAAAAAATACAAGTAAGAACAATCCTTTTATTTTTTTAAATGTTTAAATATATTTACAGGTATTTTTACATACTAATATTAAAAATAAGTCTATAAGTATATATAGAATAAATAGTCTATATAGGGTTTTATATTCATAAATAAAAATATATATACTCAAAATTTAGAAAATAATATGCTTTTGTGTTTTTAATATTTTTGTCTATTTTTGTCAATTCTCTTATAAAATCTACTAATTTTAGGTATTTCTTATGCGTTAAGATATAACAAAACAAGGATAATAATAAAAGGTCATATTGTTTTGTTTGTTAAAAATAGGTAGTAAGTTTAAAAAATACCAAATACTACTTTTAATATAAAATATAATAAAATAAAAATATAAAGTATAAAAGATTTTTAAAATTTTACAAATGTTTTGCTAATTTTTCAATGGGTTAAGAGGGTTTTTTTAATTTTCAGGTTTTCTTTTTATATTTTTTGTTATTTTGATCTGAAATTATAACATATAGTAATATATAATAATATTCTTTTTGAATTTTTAGAAAAGGTTTATATTTTTTGTATTTATAAAGCTAGACAAGGAATAAATAGCTCCTATTCTTATTTTAGTAAATTCAAAAGTGTAATAAATTGCTAAAATAAAAATATGATGAGAACCATCATCATATTCACATTACTACATTTTCCCCAAAATTTTACAAGCACATGAGCAATTTAAACAAAATAGATATTTAACAAAATATATAAAGGCTTGGAAGGTGTATTTTTGTAATAAAAAATGCAAGATGTACTATGCAAAATACCTTAATGTTTTACACTAAACTACAAATTTGAAATATCAAATACATATAAAATAACCAAAAAGGATTTCCTTGCAATTTTCCCACCTCATGTAGGATGCCACATGAGATGAGTTTGCATGGGACCTAAATGCAATATTCAATAAGTTCATAGGTGTCCATGCAATTTTTTAGTACTTTTTAACTTAACTTAATATTTATAGGACTAATAAGTAAAAATAAAAAGATAGGGAGGTCCTATGTAATTTAACTCTTTAAGTTGCTCGATCAGGCACTCCTTCGCACAACACGTGGCTCAACCGATGGTGGATAGAGGCTTCACTTCGCTTGATGATCCAATGACGGAGAAAAGACTTGTAGCTATGCCTTTATCAGATGGCTCTAAAGGCTGGATGAAAAAATCAGAAGAAGGTCAGTTAGGATGACCTTCGATCGTTGATTTCGGCCACGACCAGCATCCTCTTTCTTCATCAAGGGCCTCTACACCCTCTAGGCGATGAGTCATGCCTGCTGGATGGTTTGATGAAGTTTGGGCAACCGTTGGAAGGGGCTTGGAGGTCCAAGCTCCTGAAGCTCCTAGTTTGAGCTTCAGGATGGTGCTCCATGGACTTGAAGCTCCGGTACCTGCACAAAATGCTACTGGTCAACAATTGGGGTCCTTCTCGACCCTCAGTGAAGTTTAATGACACAACATATGGATGGAATTATCGATTTCTGGTAAAGGGTGGTGTATCGAGCTCAGTCAAACCTTAATTCTTGTGGAATCGATGGGGAATTAGGATGGAAAGTATGGAGAACGTGATAAGGATCGAAGATGGGCATGAGATGCGTCAAACTACAAGTGAAACACACATAATTTGGGCTAGAGCTCAGAGCTCTAGGGACTTTTATTTTTAAAATTATGCTACTCTAGGGATTAAATGCGGGAATTAAATGTTACAATAAATGGCAAGAGAGGAAATCTACCTAGAAATACAAGAAAAGTGCTCATACCTACTCGAAGAATAAGGAGCACAAATGCTTGCCGGAGCCAAGCTCGACAGAGCTGGACCTACTTCCTCCGACCTTATCCACACCACGATTCGAAGAGCAGTGCCTCCATGTGATGAGTCTCCATTTTATAACTGTTATTCTTTCATTTTGGACTTTAAAACCTATCTAAATGCATGTAAATATCATTATTTTGTATAAATTACTATTCACTAGTCATTGTATAAATGTTGTATAAAATACATTATTTAAAGCTAAAATAAAAGAATAAAGGAAAGAAATAAAATGCCAATGGTATTTTATGACCCTAAACCTCGAGACCTATGCATCCTGGTGACTGGGTCAACAAGAAATAAAGTAGGGGGAGATAAGGGTCAAATATACATAAAAACCCTAATTTCTAACATTTAATTTTGCATTTTTGGAACCTATTTTATTTTATATTATTTATTAATCAAATAAAGAAACTTCGTGAATGAATGTTGTAGATAAAAATATATAGAAAAATACAAAATCGATTTCGCACAAAATAAAATATATTATACATTTTATACTCAAAATAAAAAGCCAAAACCCAGACTTCCCTTACCCATATCTTCTCCATATGAACTCAAAATGTATCAAAATCACCTTTAATTGTATATAACTTGTAATAAGCTATTAATAAGGGCAGTTTCATCCAATTTGATGTTAAGATGTAAAAGTTAGGCTTTGCACCCCTATTGTACAGTATACCTGAATACAATATTTATTTTATTTATTCCTTATCATTTTTATAATTTATATTTTTATAATTTTGTAAATATAATTTATAGTATATGTATGTGTTTAGAATAGAATAAAATCATAATGAAAACATAAAAAATAGTCTATAAAAATACATAGATGAATATACAATACTTATACCTATATAATAAGTATACATATTTATTTAGGTGTACAAATACATCATAAAAATATAATAAAAATATATTTATGTGTATAAAAATATGTTATAAATATATAAAATATGAAAATAAAATAATAAAATTAAAAATACAAAATAAAAATAAGGTACACAAAACATATGTCAATATGCCTATAAATATACCCTTAAAATTAACTTGTAATAAATAAATCCATTAAAATAAATAAAAATAATATTAGAATACTACATAAAATAATAAATATTTTTATGTTTTAATCAAAAAATAATAAAATCCTTTACTAATTTTTTTTAATTTATTTTCAATTTTTATTTCAGTTTTCTCTTTTTGCGGATGATGTGGACCAATCAGGTCACACCATCTGTTGACTTGGGTCAACTATCTGATCAAAGTTGTAGGCCTGTCAGATGTAGTTTGACCTCCATCTTCTTGATTTTCTTTCTCATGATACACTACTCCAGTATGATGGGTCGCTTCTTGAGATCTCTTCACTATTCATCCTTGATTCTCGTTGAGGCTTCTCCTAGGTCTGAGCTTCATCGATTCACTCGCTAACCCTAGTTGAATTAGCCTCCTCACTTGTCGTATATAACTTCTACCTTTCTCCATTTTTCAAATTTGAATCCCTTTTTGCCCCGTTTTTACTCCTCCTCCCGTTCTCCGTATCGAGGCTCATGACAAGAGCTCTCTCCAGCTAATTGCAATGAAGAAAGGCATGGTAAGAAGTTGATTCTGCCATCTCTGACACTCCATCACCGTGAGGTATCCCATCTCGCATCTTAGGATGCCCGAGGTCCATCTTTCTTTGCTTTTTGGATAGCTTGTAGCATTTTTTTTTGCTTCTTATTTTTAGATTAAATTTTTTCCATTACATTAGTGTAGATTCACCTATTCATAGTTCGCTGGAGCTCCACTCCGGCGAGCTCTCCACCATCCTCAACCGTTATCTGACTCATCTTCCACCATCACTTCGTTCCCCATCGCTTCACCTATGCCCTTGACCCTTCCACTCACCCAGATTCTTTGTGGATCTGGAGATCTACATCTCACTTCACTAGAAACATCCGCCAGCCACCATCTTTCGTCCATTCCGCCCTTTGACGATTTGAGGCAATTTTCCCTCGACCCCACCTTCTTCTTGTTTAAGTGTCTTAAGCCCAGAGACTGTCTGGGGGTAATTTTGAAGTTGTTGGAGATACCCGGAGCTTCCTAGCTCCTCAGACCGCTTGGGAGCAATCCGGTGATCCCCAGAGCCTTTTGAAGCTGTCAGTAGTCGCAAACCGTCGGGAGGAACCTTTTGTGTTGCTCTGCAGCAAGGAACAACACCGAAGGACCGAGTTCTACCCGATCAAAGATCGGAAGAATCAGGGCTCTTCATTGTTCTTGCAAGCCATCTTCCACTCGTCTGATTTGTCTCCTTAGCCCATGTGTGTAACAACCGTTGGATGCGACGCGCCTCAACCGTTTACCTCTATTCAGAGATCTAATCTCGACCACACTTGATGAAGCATCATCGGTCATTCAGCGAGCGACGCTTGTCAAGTGGAAACCCTACCGTCATTTGATCGTGCCATAGAGGGTGTAATTTGCAAATCTATCCCCACGTTTTTGTCTTTTTATTTTTAATCATGTAATTATATTATTTATCTTAAAATTTTTGTAGAAATTGTATTAGAACCCCTGTTATTTATGCGAATAACCTTTGGGTCAAGTCCACACACCTCACCTGTGATCCCACTGAGATGGTGATTTTATAGTTAGGCCCCAGAGGTCTTTGTATTTCATTTTAGTATTCAAAGTTTAAAGTTAATTTGTAGTATTTTGGGTAAATTGCACTGAAGTCCCTACCTCAAATTTAATTTCAATTATACCATTTTATAGTGCATATATTTTTGTGATTGTGTTACATTTATTAAAAATATCATATGTGCTCCAAAAGTTATGAAAAATTAGGTTTAAGTGTCTTCTAGCATATACATTCACGCTATATTTTTGTTTTTGTATTTTAGAAATTTTAACTATTTATAAAAAATCAAGAGAGAATGTTTATCCTTGTTGGAATTACAAATTACAAAAATAATAAAATATTTTTGAAAAAAATCCAAAAAATATATTTTTTTTATTTTAATATTTTATATCTCTAGACCAAAAATTCTTAAAAATAGAAAAAGAAAAATATCCAAAATCCAGTAAAAAAACATAAATAAAAAATATGCAAAGCCTTCTCCCACTATAAGTAGGGTCAGCTACATGGATTCTTACTCAAATCCAAGTTGAAAGATTCGACTATTTTTTATGCTGATCGTCGACTACCTAACACAACCACTATGAGAGTGGGATTTGAACCATGGTCTTTTATGTGGTAGACACATTGTACTACCACTAGACCATTAAGTAAAAAACACAAACAATCACCAAAAAATCCAAAAATATTCAATTATTTCATATAATTTTATTTTTAATTTATATTACAAATTAAAAATAGTTTTGGAAAATTTTAGCTTGATTTTCTATTTTTAAATTTCAAATAGTTCGACTTATTTATTTAATCCATATTTTGGTTTTGACTTAAAATATATACACAAGAGAATTCCTAAAAATCTAAAAAATATTAGAAAATTTTTTAAAACCCAAAAATATTTTATTTTGATTATTTTTATTTGTATTTATAAATATAATACCTTTTAGTGTATATATAGTTATATATATTCCAATATATTTAAAAGAAAAAAATCTGAAAATCAGAAAATATAAAAATAAATAAAAATATATATAATTTAAAACAATGATAAAAATATAAAAACTAAAATTCATAGCAAATATAAAAATAAAAATCAACACCAAAAAGACAATAAAAGATAAGAGAAAAGGCCGAAGTTTGGAATTCGTTTGCACGATCTATCACGTTTTCTCCAGGGGTTCGACACTCTATATACTCGCACTATAAACTCATTTTGTAAAGCTAAATAAAATAAATTTTAACTCCATACATTTATTTACATTACTGTATTTATTTGTAGTTTATTATCAACTGGTTTGGATTTCTTGTGGGTTGCCTTAGCGACAATTTATCTTCGCTTTCTATGACAATACCTTCTGACCTGCATGAAATCTCGGTTATCAAATGGCATTGTTGCCGAGGAGCAACGTCGCATAGATTGCCTTATCATTTGTTTCTTCTTTTTTGTCTATATTTTTCAATTATATATTTTATTTATTTGATATTATTTGTTTATCTGTCTAATCACTCTTCTTGTTTGATCTTGATGCGAGGGGTAGCGGCTTGATGGTAGATTTCTTAAGAGATTCGGTGCATCCCCTGAGAAGAGGAGTTGGCTTTCTGACCTAGTCAGTAGATGAGAGCATCAAGAGTGAACATGAGGAAATTTTGAGGACAGCTCCATTTGCCTTTTATTTTATTTTTATTCGTAATTTAAGTGAGAGAGATATTACTTATAATAATTTGGACTCTCCAAGACACTTCCACTTCACAAGAATCATTGCCCGAGTGATTGTTCACTTGGGGCCTCGTCGATTTTTGTCGTATTTTCTTTGCTTTTCTTTTTGTTTATTGCATGATTTTATTTTATTTGTTTTGTGTGATTGAGCCCTAGATCTAGGATTTGCTTGTTGATAGATTAAGGTCCAAGCCCTAATTATATTTGCATGTACCTATAAATTTGTGCTTGGACCAAGTAAAATCTATTTGTTGGTTGTTTTACACTTGAGACCGCGCACTGAGAGAAGTTCTATATAGCGCTTGCAGGACCCGTTGTGGTGGGCACTGATAAGCTTCTGAGACAGACCCAAGGTCTTATATCGAGATAGTTAGCATCAGATGCTTCCGATAATGGCATATTCTATTCTAGGGCGATTTCATCGGTTGCATTGTATATAGTGTAGGTTTCAATTCTTCGTAGCATCCTTGCATGGAGAGAGCTAGAGGCAAGGTGAGCTTTTCTATTTAACATTCATCATCAATTTTTTTCCTCACTTTGCTTTTCCAACTCTCTCCATCTGATTTTGTTCACATATGATCTTAAAGGAATTGACTCCTCGTTAGGTTCGTGCATTTATATTAAAAATACAAAAAAAGTTATAACCAATAAAATTGGAAATGCTAAGATTACTTGATCCTAAAATCAAAAAGAAAAATATCAATGTCTTGGGGAAAGTAACCCCCTCATATGTATTCGTATTTTATTTACCATGTACACACTAAGGACTAGTACCGCAATCACTGGCCTTCGTTTGTACTACTTTGTGAAATTCATCTAACTCGAAATTTTTGAAAAGATAAAAATACCATGTATATTTTTTGTGATTGTTTTGTGTGCATACTTGATCTTCTCTACACATTTGCGCCTTTTTCTTGCATATCTTGATTTGACTATCGTGTTCTCCAGATCCCTTTCTTTTTCAGAGATGGCCGATTGGAGTGATTTTTATCTGGACTTTGCGAATCCCTCATACCCTCTAGTCGGTCCACCTCACTTTTATTAAGAGGATTTTGCTCCTGATTTTCTTTTTGTACATATCTGCCTCAGCCATAATTTCAAGTCTCGAACTTTTATCCACCACCACCCTCACATTTTCCTCCATCTCACCCACCCAAGACCAAGTTGTTGGAATCACCTCTCATGTAGTCCACCCTTGAGCACTTGACCCATATGATGGAGCAAATGAAGGCAAATGAAGCAGAAGATTGATGACCTCACTAGTGTAAATAACAACCACCATGCTTCTTTACCATCGGATGATATGTATTCCTTTGAGGATACCTATGAGAGATTTCAATCAGCCAAAATATAAAAAATGAGAAAAACATAAAAATCTAAAAATATTTTGAGAGACACACAGTTGAGTCAGCTTCAGAGGAGAGGGCATTACTACCAGATCCTATACTCATACACACATTCACCACAATTCCCACCTTTGATCTCAAGGATGACATTGTACAGACTGCTCTTAGTCATCCTAGTATAGTTGATGATTCTGATCTCCTCCCTTGTATGGAGGAGATCCAAAATCTCAAAAAAATTGACTGGAACAGAAGTGGTGGAAGCGATTCATGAGATCATTAAGGCCCCACTTGGCCAAGCCATGACCCAATTATCTGCTCCTAAACCCAAAAAGATAAAGCGAAGAAGTAGATCTAAGCATCACATTTTGACCATGGTCACTGCCTATGCCATTACTCACTGTCCACACATTAGGAAAGGGACCATTGTCACACATCTTGTGAGTTGCATCATCTTTGATCATTCTTGTGATCGCACTCTCCTTGTCGATGGTGCTTTAATTAATATCATACCCTTCTCACTGGTACATGCTCTTCACATAGGGCCTCTCAAGAAAACCAGGATGATTTGTCAATTTCCTGATGGATTAATAAAGAGACTGAGCGATATTCTAGAAAACGTTGTCATTCAGATTCAGGGCATGAGCTTCACTGCTGACTTTGTTGTATTGCCTGTGGAGACCTCCACCCCTGTGGAGTGTCCTCTAATCATACTGGGATGACCGTTCCTCGCCTCTGTGAAAGCCGTTATTATTATGGATCTGGAGAGATTCGCTTCCGTTCTTATGTCTGGAGCGATGTGCTTATCATTGCACCCACTGTTGACCAAAGACCTGTGTCCCACGAGAGTGTACTTATGTTAGCTGATCCTGAGGGCTATGACCTTGATGCTAATATCTGAGAGGTTTGCTTTTTGATGGATGAGATTGAGAGCTGAGGATTCCTCTTTGAGCATAAATCTTTGAGTTCCCCCTTCCGATGAGTGGTGATGCATTGATGACATCTGCGGTATCTACACTAGACACTTTAGAGTGGGGGTAGATTTAGTAGAAACTGTAGAGGCCTACTTTGACCTAACTTCTTTCATACATGAGTTCGGGCCTTTTTGTAATGGCCTAGCGGAGACTTCCCAGGTGGAACACAACCACACTACTTCCACTAACCAATTCATGCCTTTCCTCTTTGATACCACTAAGGATCGTCATCTGGTCGATCCTGATCGTTTGTGTCTGCTGATGACCCTAATATCGACTTGCACCTTTTTAAATCAAGTCTGCAGCGATCACGCAAGAAGGTTCACTTTCGACCTTCTTGATTATTCTATATCCACTTTCCTTTTATTTCTTCCATCTATCGTTTTTGCTCATACACCTCATTCCATGCGTTTTGCCTTTCTAAAGACATACTTTGTCCTAAGTATAGGGGAGGTGGATGAGTTGAGTGATCCTTCTTCTTTCTTCCTTTCTTCTTTTCATTTTCATTTTCTTTTTCTTCCAAAAATGTGTCTCCCCTTTCATCATTGCTTTACTAAGGATGTACTTTGTCCTGAGTATAGGGGGGATGTATACCCCAAGTGGTTCATTCTATGTTCCCCTCCACTGACTCCTCTCCTATTGATATATTTGTTTATAATTAGGGATATCTTACCCTACGTATAGGGAAAACATTCTGTGTTGTGATTTTTTTATTCCCACCCTCGACCCTCCATGCATGTAGATACAACCAGTTGTACTTAGGATTATTCCATCCTAAGTAAATGGGGGATGGTCAACTTCTCATTGGTTCATTCCTTATTCTTTCATCATTGTAGTAAAGGTTCTTCAATACTTAGTACGATTTATGTCTTCTTTTTTTCTCTTTGATCTATGAGGACATAGGTCAAGCTAAGTATATGGGGTCGCATATACTTTGTATATATTTTATCCATAACTTGTACTTTCATATTTTAAATAATATGAGTAATTAATAAAAAACAATGCACACATACCCAATTCTTTGTATATATTGATTAATAAATAAGGTTAAAAATATTGTTGCAAAATGTTTGAAATATGGTTTGAATTTTTTTAAAACTATTTGGAAAATGTTTTGTTAAATATTTTCAAACTCTATAAAAAAATTGATCCTAAAAATTTCTTTCTTAATTTTAAATAAAATGTTTGAAAATCTATTTGCAGCTCGTTTTGAAAATGGTTGCAAACATATTTTTTAAATCTATATAAACTATTTGAAAAATCTTTGCAAAATGATTTTCAAATTAGGTAAAATGCTTATAAAAAATTATTTGTCAAATTAATTTCCAAAATAAAGTTTTCAAAATGTTTGTAAAATCTTTTCAAATTATTTTGAGAATTGGGTACATAATAAAAATCCTTCATAAACCTAAAACTTTAAATTCTTAAAAACCAAACTCTTGTAAATAACAAAATGCATGCCCGTGTAAATATATGACCTACTTCTTTGCCAAAAACTTTTTGTTTTCAAAAATCCTGCAAACATTTGCAAAATTATAGTCAAAATTTGCATACAAGTTTGCAATACCTTTTCGAAAACCCATAAAAAGTTCAAAACAAGAAAATTGCATCACAAAATATTTTCTGCATTGTACATAGCATTTGTATTTTTCGGATGAGTTTGATAATTGAATAAGTATAAATAAAATCCGAAGATTGGAGCTTGGTTGGACCTTAAACCTACTCAATCACATGAACCTTATAGGAACTGGAATTGAGGTACTTCAGGTCTACTAGACTTAATTCATTGAGATCACGAGACTAGGTTCAATGTCTTCTTAACTGCCTAAGTAGAGTATTTTGGAGCACACACACAACTCTTGTTGATAATGACCTAGCTTGCATACCCGCACTTTACACTTTGCTCGCCTCTGTTGAAAAAGTAGTGGGTTGGATTTGCCGGCATGAGACACAAGACAATGGAAACTTCAGAAGTCACACTTTTGTGGCCATTGTACCCCAACCCGATCCAGTAGTCATGAGGTCAAAAGACAGAAGTTGTGGGTTGCAATAATGCTTCAAAAGAGGGATAGTCTACTAGATCAAGATGAACAAGCCCTTATATAAATGTTGTTGTATATAGTATTCGAAAAAATGGAAAAAAAACAAAAACTCCCAAAAAGTAGACATGCCTGATTGAAAATAAAATGACTGCCATAGTGTACTTAGACGTATAGTCAATAAGCATGGTGGAGCTTCAAAGTCATATGTATGTCAGTCGGCAGATGGATGACTTGATTACACTGATCAAGCATCCTATGATAGGTAGCTACACTAGCTACCGTCCATTCTTCTCTCCCCCTCCTCTTCTTGAGCTTGTTGTACTTGAGCTTAGATGGGAATACCCCGTTTCGCGACGAAATAGTTGTTGGATTGGGGGAATTAGGGTCACCATGTTGGAGAAGACCGACTTCTACCGTTCAGGAGAGATATATATGACACATACTATCCAAGATAGATTCGTAGTCATATGGGTTCGCGTATGAGTTGACTTATTCTGACCTGACTATTGAGAAGATTTGAGCAGAGTTTTTGTTATTCTCAAAGGTTGTTTTGTTTTCCCAATAAGGTACAACCACACCAAAAATCCAAAGGTCTGACTTGAGCTCCAAACTTCAATTTTATGAAGGCAAGTTTGAGAACTAAAATCAATCCAATTTCTTCCTTTTTGTTTTATTTATTATTATTTTTCTACACTTTTTGTGTAAGTGTTTGCTAGGGACTAGAAAAGGCCAGTATATGGGGGTGATAAATCTCCATCTCATCACCTTTATTCTTTCATTTTTGGCATTTAAACCCTAGTTAAATGCGTGTAAATATCATTATTTTGTAGAAATTAGCATTCATTATTTATTACATAAATGTTGTATAAAATACATTATTTAAAGCCAAAATAAAAGAATAAAGAAAAGAAAAGAAAATGAAATAAAATGCCAAAGGTATTTATGACCTGAAATCCAGAGACCTAGGCATCTTGATGACCAGGTCGATGAGGAATAAAGTAGGGGGAAATATGGGTCAAATTTACAATAAATGCCCTAATTTCTAACATTGTAGATAAAAATATACAGAAAAATATAAAAATGATTTCACACAAAAATAATATACATTGTACATTTTACACTCAAAATAAAAAGCCAAAACCCAAACTTCCCTTACCTATATCTTTTCTAATTGTATATAACTTTTAATAAGCTATTAAATGAAGGTATTTTCATCCAATTTGGAGTTAAGATGAATAAGTTAGGTTTTAGACACCTATTGTAATATATACTTGAATAAAATATTCATTTGATTTATTCTTCATAATTTTATAATTTTATATTTTCATAATTTTATAAATATTATTTATAGTATCTGTACATATTTAGAATAGAATAAAATAATAAAAAACATAAAAATAAATTAATCTATAAAAAATACATATATGAATATACAATACTTACACCTATATAATAAGTATACATGTTTATTTACGTATAAAAAATACATCATAAAAATATAATAATATTTTTATGTGTATAAAACAAAGTTATAAAAAAATAAAATATAAAAGTAAAATAATAAAATCAAAAATACAAAATAAAAATAAAATACACAAAACATAGATCAATATACATATAAATATACTCTTCAAAAGTAACTTGTAATAAATAAACACATAAAATTTAATAAAAAATATTAAAATACTACATAAAATAAAAAATATTTCATATGTTTTAACCAAAAATTAATAAAATCATTTATTAATTTATTTTAATTTATTTTTATTTTTATTTCAGTTTTGTCATTTTGCGGATGAGGTGGACCAATCAGGTCACGCCATCCGTTGACTTGGGTCAACTATCTGACCCAAGCGTAGGCATATCAGATGTAGATTGAACTCCATCTTCTCAATTTTATATCTCGTGATACAATTCTCCAGGATGATGGGTCGCTTCTTGAGAGCTCTTTACTATTCATCCTTGATTCTTATGAGACTTCTCCTAGGTCTGAGCTTCATCGATTCACTCGTTAACCCTAGTCAAAGGCGCCTCCTCACTTATCGTGTATAACTTCCACCTTCCTCCAATTTTCAAATTTGAGTCCCTTTTTGGCTTGTTTTAACTCCTCCTATCATACTCGGATCGAGTCTCATGACATTATCTCTCACCAGTCGATTGCAACGAAGAAAGCATGGTAGGAGGTCGATACCGCCATCTATGGCGATCCGCCACTGTGAGGTATCCCATTTCGCAGCTCTGGTTGCTTGAGTTCATCTTTCTTTGCTTTGTAGACAGCCTGAAGCATTAATTTTTGTTTCTTGTTTTTGGAATAAATTTTTATCCATTGCATTACTGTATATTCACCTCTTCGTAGTTCGTTGGAGCTCCACTCCGGCGAGCTATACATCCTTCCTCAACTGTCTTCCGACCCGCCTTCCGCCATCATTTCGTTCCCCATCACTTCACCTACACCCCTGACCCTTCAACTCACCAAGATCCTTTGTGGATCTGGAGATCTACGTCTCCTCTCCATCACTTCGTTGAAGACGTCTACCCACCACCATCTTTCGTCCATTCCGCCCTTTGACGGGTCGAGGCATTTTCCTGGACCCAACCTTCTTCCTATGCAGATCTCTTAAGCCCAAAGCCCATCTAGGGGAAAGTTTGAAGTCATTGGAGATACCTATAGATCCTTTTGATGATGTCAGTAGCTGCAGACCGTTGGGAGGAACCTTTTGAGTTGCTCTGCAACAAGGAGGAGCATCAAAGGATTGAGTTCTACCTGATCCAAGCTCAGAAGAACCAGGGCTCTTCCATGTTCTTCCAAGCCATTTTCCAGTCGTCTGATCTGCATCCTTCACCTAGGTGTGCAGCAGCCGTTATTTGGGATGCACTCCAGCCGTTGATCTCCATCCAGAGATCTAATCTCGTCCGTACCCGACGAAGCGTCATTGGTCGTTCGGCCAGCGACGCGTGTCAAGTGGAAACTCTACTATCGTTCGATCTAGCCATTGATGGGGTAACTCGCAAATCTAGACCCCCATTTTTGTCTTTTTTATTTTAGTCATGTTAACTTAAAATTTTATTTAAAAATTACATTGTAACCCCTTTCATTTATGGTAATTACATCTAGGTCCAATCCACGTCAACTCACGTGCGATCCCATGTGAGGTGATGATTTTATGGTTAGGCTCATGTGGGTATTTTTATTTCATTTTAGTATTCAAAGTTTAAAGTTTAGTTGTAATATTTTGGGTAAATTGCACTATACTCCATGTCTTTAATCTTAATTACAATTATACCCTTTCAAGTGCATGTTGTTTGTGATTGTATTTCACTTATTAAAAATATTATTCATGCTCTAAAAGTTATGAAGAAATATATTTAACTGCCTGCAAGCATACACATTCATGCCACGTTTTTATTTTTACATTTTAGGCATTTTAACTTCTATATAACAAATCAAAGAGCGTAATTTTGTCCCTGTTGGAATTAAAAATTATCAAAAAATATAAAACCTTTTTGAAAACTTACAAAAAGTTATATTTTGTTTATTTTATTATTTTATTTCTCCAAACAAAAAGTCCGTAAAAATAGAAAAAGAAAAAGACTAAAAATTAAAAAGTTCCAAAATCCAGTAAAAAATAAAAAAAACACCAAAAAAACAAAAAAAATCATTTTTAGTTTGTATTTTATTTTTATTATATTATTAACTAAAAAAAGTTTTGGAAATTTTTGGCTTGATTTTATATTTTTAATTTACAAAATAATTTGGCCTACTTATTTAATCCCTCTTTTGGTTTTGACTTTAAAAATTTTGCAAAAATTCCCCAATATACAAAAATAGTAGAAAATTATATAAAATCCAAAAATATTTTATTATGATATTTCTTATTATTTTTAGTTTTTTATAAATATATTATATTTTAGTGTATATATAGTTATATATATTCCTATGTATTTAAAGGAAAAAATTGAAAAATTAGAAATATAAAATAAATAAATAATGTAAAATTAAAAATAATTTTAAAAATACAAAAAAATTACATAAAAATTATAAAATTAAAAACCCATACTAAAAAGACAATAAAAGACAAGAGAGAAGGATGAAGTTTGGATTTCGTTTGCTCAAATCTATCACTTTGCTCCTTGTGTTCGACACTCTACACACTTTCACTATACACACATGTTGTAGGGTTAAATAAAATAAATTTTAATTCCACACATTTATTTGCACTGCTATATTTATTTGTGGGTTAATTGTTGATTGACTTGTGATTTCCTGTGGGTTACCTCAACGATAATTAATCTTCACTTTCTGTGAGGATATTTTCTGACCCACGTGAAATCTCGATTATCACCCTGTCAGTAAGGGGCTCGATACTTGGTGAATCTTAGGGTTACTGTGGAGTAAAAGGGGATAAAAACAAAGAATGGGTAAATATAGGGTTACTTATTGGTGGAGTTTGGGCAAAAATAATGGGGAGATTGCATGGAAGCGGAGCATGGTAGGTTAGCTCTATAGGTAAGGTGATGGATAAGGATGGTAGGGACGTCGATTGGTGGATATCTCGAGGGAGATGGCAGCATGGAGGAATGAAAATGGGGGAAGAAGGAGGGTCATGGGTCAGACACGGGCGGGGGATAAGGGTAGTACAGTTGACCCGTCCGGTCAACAAACAACATATTCTGGTTGATTCATGTTGACCAACCAAAAAATTAGGGGGTTAATTCCTTTATTAGATTATTTAAAATTAGTGACTGACTTTATTGATTTTAAGTCAAAATATGAAATATATTTGTTATTTTATGTAGTATTTTATGGTATTTTTATTTTTGTTTACAATGCTTTTTATTAGGTGCTGATATTTTTATGTATATATAGGTATATATACATGTATTTAGCATTTTTATTTTTATTTTGTATTGTATGTTTTATTATTTTGTATAATTTTATTATTTTGTATACATAATTTCTATATTTATAACTTATTTGATTACATATTCTAAATTTATTTTTCTGATTTTATCTATTTGCTTAAATTATGTACACATATTATATAGTTATAGTTTACCGATATATTTTATAGCTTTATTTATTTTTATATATTTAATGGTTTATTATATTTTATTAATGAAATGTATTTTAAATAATACCGACAAATACCTAAAAATATAAAGAAGCTAAAAATGTAAAGAATAAATATATTTATTATTATATACATGTATACTGCACAATGAGGGCCCAAAAGTCAACTTTTGCATCTTAACTCCAAATTAAATCAAACCACCTTCATTAAATAGATAATCTAATTGCTTTGAACAATAATGGTAAGTTTAGTCAATTTTGGGTATGTATGGAGAAGATATCGATCTCTAAATTTTTCTTTGTGGCTTTTTATTCTGCATGTCCTGAGCACACTGTGCATACTTTTTGAATGAAATCATATATGCATTTTCTTTGTATTTTTATGTATGAATTTCATTAGAGAGTTTTAATAATTTGAGGCATAAAAATAAGAAAATAAAATAGGTCCAAAAGGCCTATTATGGACTAAAAAATTAGGGTTTCAGTGTTGTATTTTGTATGGTTTAGCTTCCCTATCACCCCTTACTTTATTCCTTATCGATTAAGTCATCATGAGGACTGGGTCTCAGGGTATAGGGTCACTCGGTGTCTTAGTCACTTCATTATTTTGTTGTTCTTCCTTTATTATTTTATTTTGGAATTAATTACAATATTGAATAATATTTATTGATCAATTACTGAGTGTTATTTTGCACAAATTAATACTATATGCATGCATTTAGCTAGGGATTTATGGCCAAATGAAAGAATAAAGTTGTTAAAATGGAGATTCATCACCCTCCCCCCATACTTTCCTTTACTAGTAACTAGCAAACACATATGATAATAAGTGCGAGAAAAAATAAAGAAAAGAAAAGCAAAGAACTTGGAATAACTTTTGACTTTTAAACTTGTATTAAAAAAATCAAACTTTGGAGCTCAGTTAAGACCTTTGGATTCTTAATGTGCTAAAAACCATATTAAGGTTAGGATATGTTACACAACAACCCTTAGGGTCAACAATCCTATTATTCAGTTAAATTCACAGTCTGTTCAGAGCCATCCTTTCACTCGCATATTCTCGCAACCAAGAAATGAAAAGTACCACATGTGTGAATTTGCTAGCGCTTGCCAGATAAAATGTTGAACTATCAAAGCGTTTGCTCCTCTAGTAACCCATCCTTGGGGAGGCAGATATTTCCTTCTAAGGTCAAGTGTGTGCCAGTTCACAACAAAAAAGAGGAGAAGATAGAAGAATAGGAATAGAAGTGGGAATGGACTAGTATAGTCGCATTTCCTTGTGAAGCTCAGCTAGTGCCATTAGGGCTGTCAGAAAATTCTCAGGTTCGACCTTCGCTCAGATTCGGCTCCTTAAAAGTTCAATTCAGATTCGATTCGAAAATAAATGAACCGAACCTGAACACGAGTTTGGGCTCGATTAAATAAACAAACCGAACCTCAAAAACATAGGTTCGCCTAGGTTCGGTTCGTTAAAAGTTCGATTATATACACACATACATACATAAAAGTATATATACGTACATATTGTATATATAAAAAAAATACATTTTATATTAACATAAGGGCATTCACTTATTTTTCCAAACCCATCTAGTCATCCACTCCCTAAGTCCCAATTCCATACTCCCGAAAACCCACAAAACCCTCCCATGGATGCAGTTTTTTCCTTTGAATAGAAACGTTTGCACAACATTTATTCTGAAACGAACCTTTAACGAGTCGAACCAAACCTTTACAAACCTTACCCGAGCCGAACCGAACCTGAGCATGAAACTATGCTAAACGAGCCGAACCGAACCCGAGCATGAAACTATGCTAAACGAGCCGAACCGAGCCTAGGTTGGTTCGCTCAGGTTCGACTCGTTTACACCCCTAAGTGCCATCGAGTCTTCACCAATAGTCATGCTTTTTTCTAGAAGCTCAATATATATGGAATTTTTGGTATAGGCTTCTTTTTGAATATTTTCTTGTATTGCATTCCTATGCATTCTTGTTTTCCTCAAAGGATATAGAATCTTTTCATCAACCCATGTTTTGGGGACATGAAAAAGCCATCATAGCAGACCATTCCTCATACAAAGCATTGTTTCAATCTAGTCTCCAATTGTTAGATGTTCTTGCTACCAAAAGAAGTGGGTTGAAGTATCGGTTTTGGCAGTCCCCAAGAATGGTTCATGAGGCCTTGACGAAGCAGCCAAGTATCGTCCCGACTTAGACTCCAAGATTTTTCAACAATCCATCTCGGTTGAGCTACGTGTTAAGTGTGAAGTTTCTAGTCAAGCCATTGTATAAAGAGTCGAATGGATGTCATGAAGGGTTCTGCTTAGACACATTGAATCGACTCATGTATACAGTCTCATAGAACCTAAAGAAAAAGTCAAGGTGACCTGAAGTATCTCAATTCCAATTCTTAATGGGTTCCTCTGAATTAAGGTCTATACCAAGCTCCAATCTTCAGACTTTATTTCAGACTTGTTCAATTGTCTTGATCATTCTGAAGAATGCAAATGCTTATGTACAATGAAATAAAATATTTGTGAAGCCATTTTCTGATTTTAAGCCTTTATGTATTTTTGAAAAAAATTTTCAAATTTTTATGCAATTTTTGAAAATATTTTGCAAATTTTGTGGGTTTTGAAAATTTTGAAATTATTAGGGATTTTTCTAATAAGTGGAAGTGAAAGAAGTATGTGTGGATATTTACATGAAAATGCATCTATATTTACAAGAATTGGTTATAGGATTTACATTGGGTATTTATACATGTTAAGTTACTTGTTATTTACAAGTTTTTATATATACAAGGCTTGTAAAGAATTTTATTTTCTACAATTATGTCTAATCTTATCAAAATAGTTTGAAAAAATCTTATCAAACATTTTGAAAACTTTATTTGCAAATAATATTCACAAATAATTTTTCCAAACATTTAAAAACTTTGAAAATCATTTTGTAAAGATTTTTCAAATAGTATGTATAGATTTTGTAGAATATTTTTACAACCATTTCCAAATCATTTGCAAACTAAATCTTCAAAAAAATTATTCATACAAATGAAAAAGATTTTGCAAATATTTACGAAATATTTCTTCAAAGGTTTAAAAACAATTCATAAAATGTTTTACAAACGATTTTCAAAAGAATTTTGAGGTCATTTTACTAATATTTTTTATCATTTTGTAAAATATTTTTAAACTAGTTTATTAAAGATTTTTGAAAAAAATTATACCTATTTAGATCATATTTTTTACATTTGATTGATTGTATACCCTTACCCGTATTATATATTAGTTATTTTACTCAAAAATACAAAAGTGGGAGTTATGACTAAAGTATATACTTAGCTTGAGATATGTCCTCACAGTGATCAAAAAGAAAAAGGAAGACATAACTCATGCTGAGTATAGGAAAGTATATACTACAACAACTGAACAAATAATGAGAAGTCGGAGATCCCCCCTATATATACGATCAAATAATCCTAAGTATAGCAGACTGTATACAAAATGTGGGTGATCGAGGATCCAAAATTTATGAAATTAATGGGATCATCTTTTCTCCCCATTACTTAGGATTAAATATCCCTGAGTATAGACTAAGTATCAATAATTAAGAGACGGGCGAGAGAATGAATAAAGAACAACATGGATACACTTATCCTTACTATACTTTGGATGGGGTATATCCTAAGTATAGCACAAGTGAATGGAATGAATGCCATATAGAAGAAGGAAAGAACAGAAATGGACAGACAAAAAGAAGAAAAATCAATCAAAGATATTTTCTGCTGCATTGGTTGACTCGGCTGATGTTGCATCTTGGAAATCTTCTTCAAAAATAACTTGAAAAGATTTGACAACAACCAGGAATGTATCATGCTCTAAATAGGGTTTCAGCAACTGACCATTGAAAATGAATGGTTGTGTGTAAGGTGAGAATTCTGATATCAAAACACTCCCATTATCACATGTAATCATGGCTCTGTAAGGCCATGTCCATTTACACTTCAATTTGCTCGAAAAAATCTTCAACTTCATGTCGAACAACCACACTATCTATCTAGATTTGAAGGTCTTTCTTCTCATGTGCTTGTTGTGCTAGAGTTTGACCTTCTACTTGTACATTAAGCTATTATCATAGGCATAATATTCAAATTCTAATAGCATATTAAGATCCAACTTTCTTTGATGACCACCTTTTTGTGAGTTGATGTTATACATATTTACTGCCCATAGTGACTTGTGAATGAGTTCCATGGGTAGATGGCAAGGCTTTCCGAAGACAAGATGGTAGGGCAACAAGCCCAAGGGAGACTTGTAGGTGGTTCTGTATAACCAAAGAACTATGTCCATGAGTTGTGACCAGTTCTTTTATGTGTAGCCTCACTAGCTTCTGCATGATCATCTTTATTTCTCTATTTGATAATTCAGCCAGGCCATTTGACTGAGGGTGATAAATAGACGTGACTCGGTGATCGATGTCGTACTCATTGACAAGTTTCATAACCTTTTTATTTATGAAGTGGCTACCTGATGAATCTGCATTTCATCATCTTTATTCATTTATTTTAGCTTCAAATCTCTTATAAAACACATGTATATAATACTAAATCCATATTCTTATTAACCTGCTGATGAATCTGTGAGTCGACATCTTTATTCATTTATTTTAGCTTGAAATCCCTTATAAAACACATGTATATATTATTATCTCCATATTCTTACTTACATGCATTTGTGTGTAAATATTGTACACTTCTTACCATTTTAACCTAAAATAAATAATAAAAGAAAGAAAAGAAAAATAAATAAAAGAAAATAAAAAAAGAGAGAGAAGGAAGATTGTATATATGTAATAGATACAAGCTGACCTGAACCTCGAGAGAAGGTCAAGACTTGACCTGATCGACCATGAATAAAGTAGGGGGAGATAGAGTCTTTATTCAGAAAATCAAAAAAAATTGTGTGATGTGTATATTTGTATATTATATTATTTTATTTTACATAAATTGACCTCAAACAAAATAATTTTCAAAACAAAAGTTGTAAATAAAAATGTTTCCTAATTAATAAAAATAATTTCACAATCAAATCATGTACAGAATAAAAGCAACCACACTTGGAAAAAACCACTCAGCAATAATTGAAAGACCAATTCCGGCTCCATATGAACTCAAATTGAACCAAACTCACTTCCATTGTATTCTAAATTAAATTATCTTTAAAATGGCTGTGATTTCATAATTTTTGGAGTTACGGGTGAAAAGTTGGTTTTCTAGGGTGGTTTGTGCAATTTCACCATTTATTTGTACATTTTGTAATTTATAAATATTTGTAAATATTTTTACTAAATATTTAAAACAAAATAAAAATTCTAAAACAAAAAATATTATTTCCTTATTTAACTATGTAAATAATGTACTACATGTTTATAGTTTATGTATACAGTTAATTTTCTTAACTAACTACCACAAAAAAATAAAAAAATAACATTTATTTTTAAAATAAATAAAGTGACAAAAATAAAAAAAATAGTTAATTTTTTAAATAACTTTAACACTTATCTTTTTACTTTATCTCATTTCAATTTTATTTTCTCTCTTATCTCTTATCTTCAATCAAAACATCAAAAATTCAAACTCCATTATCTTTTCTATTTATATGGCTCCTTCTCCCTCATTCCAACTTGATCAATATTTGGTTAGAGGAGTCCGATCTCTGAGAGTCTTCTTGTAGCAGAAGGGTGTCTAGCCCTAAGCCATCCAGTGACAGCGAGTCGACCTTCGTCGAGGTTATCAAGGTCTTTTCTGCTCCTAAGGTGAGATCCATCGTTTCTTCTCTTATTTTTATCATAGGTTTATCGTCATTTTATTTTTCACTTATTAATTTTGTCATCATTTTTTTAGATCCTAAAATCCATCATGATTTGATCCACCACCAACCCGATTTTTCATCTCACTTTCTCAATCTCTATGCGTGCTTTTCTACCTCCCACGATCTTTCAATTCCGGCCACGCACGGTGGCCGAAGACTCGGACCCATTCCTCATTTTTCGCCGGATCCTCGCTCACACATTTAGTTTTGATTTTGGGGATCGAGTCATCATGCTTGCATCCTCATTTGTTTTTATCAATAAAACAAAAAAATATATTTGTTTTCTTTCCCTATAATATTAGTTTTGTAGAATCATCTTTAAAAAAATAAAAAAACAAATTTTCTATTTTCTATTTTTTATTTCTCTATTTCAGATTTAAAAAAATAATTAAAAAAAGTATTTTACTGATTATTGTTTACAATTGAAAATAAAAAAAACTTCCACGCGAGGCGGCTGCTGCCACCAGCCTCGCGCCAACACCTCCACCATCTAGGTGGAGAGCCCCCCGACCGACCGCCGGACCTCCGTGGAAGCAACCTTGGATGCGGGTGCCCAACACCACGAATGCCACCCTCATCGCCATCGACGTCACCCTACCTACGTCGTGCAGGCGCCAATCCCTTGTTGCTTCTGACCACCGACCTCCACCGCCCTCGCACCAGTCGTGGGACAAGGCGGAGCCGCTTCGCCTGGGCCGCCATTCCGAGCACCTCCGATCCGTCGCGGGTGCCCAACCACGACGTGCACGACCTTCATCGCTTGGACCGCCATCATCGTACACCCGCTCTTATGCCATAATCGATCCTTGAAGAAGAAGACTGGAGGGGAGGCGCATCCCGTGCGTCTCCATCTTGCAGAACAGGGGCGATGGCCGTCCATGTCCCTTTGCTCCCATCTTTGAAGAACAATGAAGGCACAGAGAAAACCCTAGGTGGGGTTTTGAAATAAATAAATAATTGAAAAATTATACTTAGCCCCCGCCTTTCTTGACTATTGCAACGAAGACAAGATTCAAAGTTCAAATATTAGACAAATTGCATAAAGCCCCCTCGACATCTCTCAAATTTCAAAAGAGCCCCCGCTCTAGTACAAAGCATGTGCTTAGCACATTTATTTGGGTACTTTGCACTTATCTACTAGTTATTTTATTATCTGTTATCATTAGTGCAAAAACATTGAACATTTGCATTTTAATCCTTCATTTCTAAACCTTGACTTTGCTTGCTTTTCATATTTAAATAAATGCTTTCTTTGGTTAATAAATCTCCCAAAAATCATACTATATTCCTGATGTGCTTATCTTTCTAGCATAAAGTTTTCATCGCATTTTGTCATTATTTAATATTATTTAAAAGTCAAAAGCATGTCATATTTTCTGTTTAAAATTCGAAAATTCATAAAAATTTGAATATTCCTCTAAAAATTCCAAAAAACTTATAGTAGTTTTATTCAACTGTCTTTTAATTTTTATCCAAATTTCACATATTAATTCCTTTTAAAACCCAAAAAAATGAAAAAAAACTAAAAATGCACAAAAATAAAAAAATCGTGATTTCAATTCCTGTTTGTAGATATTTGCATATATTTCATCATAAAAATAGTTTCCAGGAGTTTTGGTACTTAAAATGTTTTTAAGTTGCAAATTACTCCAGGTTGTCCACTATTTATCATTTTTACCACTGTTTGATTTATAGAAAAATACAAAAACATCTGAAAATTCTATAAAAATTCACAAAAATATTTCAAAATCTTTAAAACCCAAAATTATTTTATCTGGATTTTTCTGATCATTTTTGATATGATTGAAAAATATAAAAAGAGTTTCGTGTGTGTAGTTCTTATCTTGTGCATATTGTTCTTTGAAATTAAAAAAATTACAAAACTAGAATCACTAAAAATTTGAAAATCAGAAAAAAAATTAAAATTAAAAAAATAAAAAGTTAAAAAATCCAAAAAATCAAGGTTAAGTAAGTAGCAAAAAAATTCTCTTGCTCCACATTATTTTCTATAATTATTTTGCAGTGAGAGAAGAAGAAAAAAAAGTGTTTGTTTGATCCAAGATTTTTTAGGGATAACAATGACTATCGCATCAATTAACCGATCCTCGAAGATCTCGCGTCAACAAAATGGTGCAGTTGCCGGGGAGGCACGACAAGGGTAGTTAGGTTTCTCTTTTGACCTGCTATTCTTGGTTGTATATATTTGTGTATATTTTTTCACATTCACTCCATTGTTCATATTCATTATTTCATTTCATTTTTTACTTATATTTGATAATTGTGTTTCTTACACATTCTCTCTTTTCTTTTTTCTTGCGAGGGCCTGTGGAGCGAAGGAGGCGATCCTAGGAGAGCCGAAGCACCCAAGCGAAGAAGAGGAGGCTTGATTCTTCACCGAGCCGTAGGATAGCGTGGGAGGAGGAGAAGAAGAATTGAAGGAGACCAAAAAAAGATTTTATTTATTTTTTTTTCTAGCATTTGAACCCTTGTAAATGGAAATTCATTTGTTGCGAGGTATGTTTCGCCAAGTGTCGGTGCACTTGGGGGACCCCACCTACTTTGATTTCATCGCCTTATTTTTCTTTGTTTCCCGCAGATTTTGTGAGCTACCTATTGATTGTTTTAATTAATTTGTTTGAGTCAGGTAATTAATTAGGTCCAAACACCCTAAACAAGAATTTCTATGCCTATAGAATAGAGCGTAGTTGGACGTAGTCAAATTAACTTGTTCTTGCCCGTTAATAGAAGCTATTGATTAGGACGGTTCACTTGCATTTGCATATAGGTTAGTTTATTTTTCTGTATTACAATTCTGCGCGGATCACTTGCATGTAGAGCGCTAGTGACAAGATACACATCTCTAACCCTGCATGCATCATTGTTTTTGATCACGCATTGGCATTTCCGATCTCCTTCCTTGTTTTCACTCACATAAGTTAAAAAGGAGATTCGACACTCGGTAGGCGATTCTTTGAAAATATTTTAACCAAGTGACAACTGCCTCAAATACGAGCCTGTTTAAGAAAACTCGACCCTAGAATAAACACAAGGAAAAATCATTATTTTGGGGAGAGTAACCCCTCATTGTTTGGTTTGTATGTAGCGAGAGAGAGATACGCACACTAGGATAGAACCATGCCCGAACTCTTTTTAGACTACTATATTGGGTTAGTCGATCTCCAGTAAGGATCTCTCTGGTATTCGGTAAAGCAGCTCGTGACGTCTTTATCAGCTTGAATTGATCGGGTAGCTAGTAAACGGTTCGTAATTCATACGAGCTGGTAAAGATCTAACTTTGGAATTAGGCCAATCTCCTGGGAGCATTGGGTTCCTAACAGCTCGCTTTAACCGCTCTGATAGATTGTATTCTCACTAAACTCTAAAATTGATAAGATAATTAACCGAACCTTCACGATCTTCACATTGAGTTGAGTTGGTGAACTGGGGGTCTGTATTGTGTTTTGCTTGCTATTGATAGAGATCCTTCTACGCAATTTGTACCTTTATTCACTTTCACTCTTGCATTGACATTCGTTCTCTTGCATCCTGCCTATTGATTTCAAAGATGTCGGATCGGCATATTTTTCATTCGTACTCTGCGAACCCATTCTACACTCTAAGTCATTCACCTTCAACCTTCGTGACATCCATAAACCCATTATTCGAGATTGGCTTTAATCTCGAACTAATATCTGAGCCTCCATCAATTCTGATCACTAATCAAGTATCATGCACATTTTCAGAGTCAGACACCGAACACTTGATGCCACCAAAGGAAAATCGGAGCAGAGCGAGATCAACAGCACCCTGTTAGCCTCCATCTAGTCAATTCAAGCCCAGATAATAGAGCAGGCTAATTTTCAGACCGCATTGAGAAATATGATTCTCAAGCTGAGACAAGAAAGACAAGATAGGAGAGAGGGAGATAACGGAAACCCTCAAGGTGGGAATGGGGGAGAAGAACCTCACATAGAACCTGAGGCTAAGCCTACATTAAAGGATGCTTATAATCCAGGGATAGGCCAAACAAATTATTGGATACAAATCCCTGTAGTTCATGGGCATTTTTCGCTTAAGCATACTATTTTACCTCTTCTCCCAATATTCCATGGAAATATTAATGAAAAACCTTATATACACCTCCAGCAGTTCGTTCACATTTGTGGAACAGTACACTACCCAAATATCCCATTAGATGTAGTGCAGATGACCGCCTTTCCATTCAGTCTGATGGGCAAAGCTTTGTATTGGTTAAATCACACGGGGAAGGTTGTCACTACTTGGGAAGAGTTGAGGTCCGCATTTCTGAATAAGTATTATCCACTTGGACGACCCAACCAAATGTGATCCTTGATTGCTAATTTCTCCCAGATGCCCTAAGAGCCTATTCACGAGGTGTGGGAAAGATTCAAAGATCTGACAAAGAAATGCCCCCATCATGATATTCCAAAGACCAGCCTTGTACAAAATTTCTTTGGGGGTTTAAGCATTGAGAATCAGAAGTTTATAGATACCGCATGTGAGGGGAGCCACTTCAACAAGGACGAGGATGTCCTTTATCAAATTTTTGACGAGATGGTGGAATGTTCAACAACTTTTTCTTCTTCACGTGCTTTTCTGAAGCACCCCATCACCGCCCGTGTAGTACCCCACAAGAATGCCGATATGACAGCAACACAAGAAGTGGATAAGGTGGATAGCACTGACCTGTCCATCATTGGAAACTACCTATCCAAAGTGGACATTATTGTGAAATGATCCAAGGAGCTTGATAAGCTTCAAGTAATCGTGCAAAGGACGAAGAACCTGGATAAGCTGGATGAGATAACAAAACACCTGGATCTTCTTGTGGGTAAGATTATTGCAGTTCATAATGTGAGTGCAGCAGCCGATACCTCTACTAGTAAGAAGACTTCTTCTACCCAGCAGAGTATCGGAGGACCATCCACAGTTCAGCATGTCTACTACGTGCAGACACCTTATCAAATTCAGCAGCATTCACATTAGATAGTTCCATACTAACAGGAAGTAGCCTACATTCCTAAGCAGCAGTCTCCACCTCCACCTGGTATTTTTGAGATGAATGGTATCTGGTTTGACTATTAGCGAAACCAGCCCCATCCGTCAGGGCAAGTCCAGTTGGGTTCACAGTAGGGTCAGAGACCCACCCACCAGTTTCAAGGAGGCAGACAACAACAATACCAGCACCGGTAGTTCCAACCTCACTTTCAGTCTCTACCACAGTTCCAAAATTGGAGACAAGGCCAACCACAGTAGCAGTCCATGTATTTTCCTCACCTTAACCAACAACAGACTGCATATTATGGATAGTATTCTCCCCCTCCTCCTCCTCATTATCAGAATCTGTATGGGTACCAACAACCTCTGTACTATCAGCCTCAACGACATCCAGTCAATGAGCAACCTGAGGCCCCTTTAGTCAATCAAGCACTGGACCAACTTGCATTTCTCATGAAGAACATGAATGAACTGATTCAGTGGAACGACGACCCGATCACCACCAAGACACTGATTCCAGTATAGGTCGAAGTCAACCCCAACAACTTAAGACGCAAGGAGCAGGTGGCCAATAGCTCACCCACCCCCGAGATAGGTGTGTCCCTTGATTTTGCATGTTTATCTGACTCCATTCATCTCAGGAGCGATAGGAGATTGCAACTACCTATGCAGCAATTGGGGTTGCGACATCGATCCACGAAGAGAGCATCATCTTCTACAGCATCTCCTTCACCAGCATTCGAGAGGCCCAGTGTAGCAGCACCCACGTCTGGAGTTTCACCTCCTTTACCACCAACTTCACCATGAAGATGTACATCACCATCAGCAAAGGAGAATATACCAGTCACAGATTCTTGCTCTACACCAGCAGCAACATCCCGTTCTATTTTAGATTTTGTTTTTCCTTTACCTAGTTTGGACAACTCTGTATAGACTGAATATGGTTGTCCTCTTGTACATGAGGGTTCTACTTTGAATAATGGAAATGAACGTTTGCATGTTTATTCTGATGTTGTACCATTTCCTTCTGCTCTCAAAGCTAAAAAAGTAGAAAATTAAAAAATAGCACTATCTGATCTTGGAGTGGTTGAGATCTTACAGAACATCTTCTTAATGATGCCACTCCTTAAGGCCATGGAATAAATGCCTATAGTAAAAAAAAGGAATGAAAGAGGCATGTACCCAGAAGTATCAACCAAGGAAGAACAAACGAAAGGAAACAGAGAAACACATCTTGACCATGGCCATAGTTCATGCCATCAGTAACCTCACTCCTAAAAGAAAGACAAGGGAACACCTCACATCCGTTGCCATATCTTTGATCAAGAATTTGATCGTACTCTTGTCGATAATAATTACTCCATTAATCTCATGCCTTCCTCTTTACTAACTGAATTTCACTTAGGACCTCTTAAAACAACCACAATGATCCTTCAGTTTGCTGATATATCGATTAAGAGGCCAAGAGGCATTTTAGAGGACGTTATTGTAACGGTGCAGGGAATGAAATTCCCTGTTGATTTTGTAGTCATGGATATTGACACACAAGCACCGTTACTCCATACCTCAATCATACTAGGTTGTCCGTTCCTCCGAACAGTCGAAGCAGCAGTTGATTATGGTACTGGGGAGATCATCTTTCACTCTCACAGTGACAAAGTGAAAATTGAGATGATCTCTGATCCTATACCATCACTGCCACTTGCAGTAGATGAGACAAAGAAAGCTATATCATGGGACTGTAATTTTCTAGCTGAATTCAAAGAGACAGATCTTTTCACTGATTTTATAGATACCCAGGAGTTCCTTTCCAAAAAGGACTCTATGGAAAGCACAGTTGACATGAGTTCCCTTAGTGGTCCAACTGAGATGGTTGCCGATGAGCTGTTTGAGTTGAGTTCTGAGGTCTAGATGTATGAGCCATTCATTGAATTCCTGATTTATGCATGAATGGGAGACATCTTTATGAGATTATTGGTGAGATACTTGAGATGTTAATTGGTAAGAATATTTAACACCCTGATGAGCCCCACCTTTCTGAGTAGGGATCATTCATTACAGATCTATCAGATATTCTATTTATTGAGTTGTCGGTATCCTAGGTGGATAGTCTATAGAGTACAAATCACATACCATCTACGAGTACAGTGGCAGAGGTTATTGCAGAGATGATTCAGACCCCACCTGAGCTCAAGGTTTTATCATCAATGTTGAAATATGCCTTCCTTACGGGTCCCCCCCAAATGTTTCTGATCATCCTCAGCTCGTACTTGATCGCTGAACAAGAATCTCGCGTACTAGAGGTTCTTGAGAGAAACCGCAAGGTCATAGGATGGAATATCTCGGATCTCCGTGGGATTAATCCAACGTTGTGCTCGCATCATATCTACCTAGAGGATGACTGTAAACCTTCCCGTGAATGTCAACGCCATCTAAATCCAAATCTAAGGGAGGTTGTCATGAAGGAGATTAGAAAATGGTGTGATGCTTGATTTATATATCCCATTTCAAATTCCAAGTGGGTCAGCGCTTTACATGTGGTACCGAAGAAATCCGGGATTACGATCGTAAAGAATGACCGTGCTGAGGAGATTCTGACCTAGGTACCTACTTTATGGCATGTCTGTGTAGATTACCGACTCTTGACCTCAGCTACCAAGAAGGATCACTTTTCGTTGCCCTTTATTTATCATATTATTGAGAGGTTGGCAGGGAAAGAGTTCTTTTGCTTCTTGGATGAGGTTTTGGGATACAATCAAGTTGCTATCGCTCCTGAGGATCAGGAGAAAACTACATTCACTTATCCGTTTGGCACCTACGCCTTTAGACGGATGCCCTTTGGATTGTGTAACGCCCCCACTACATTTCAAAGGTGTATGTTGGCCATATTTGCCGACATGGTGGGTAATTTTCTGAAGTCTTTATGGACGATTTCTCGGTCTACGGGGATAGTTCTAACACATGTCTTGCTTATTTAGACCGAGTCCTTCAACATTGCTTTGAGGTAAACCTAGTCCTATCGTGGGAGAAGAGTCACTTTATGGTGACTAAGGGAATTGTATTGGGCCATGTCATCTCCAAACATGGTATGGAGGTTGACCCGACTAAGATTGATGTGATTTCAAAGTTAGAGCCACCGCAGAATTTGAAGCAGTTGAGGTCATTTCTAGGACACGTAGGATTCTATAGGAGATTCATAAAGGACTTCAGCAAGATTGCCAGACCTTTGACTGAGCTTCTGTGTAAGGAGAGTGATTTTATTATCGATGAGAAAGTCCTCCTTGCTTTCAATCAGATGAAAGAAATGGTTACTAGTGCTCCTGTCTTACAGCTACCAGATTGGTCTCTTCCTTTTGAGATTATGACGGACGCATCAGATTTCACAGTTGGAGCTATTTTAAGACAGAGAAGGGATGGGATACCATTTTCTATACATTATGCTAGCAAGACTAGATGAAGCACATCGGAATTATACAGTTACAGAGAAGGATATGTTAGCAGTTGTGTTTGGGCTAGAAAAGTTCAGATCTTACCTCATCGGTTCACATGTTATTGTATACACGGATCACACTACCATACGATACTTACAGGCAAAGAAGGATGCCAAACCATGCCTTATCAGATGGATCCTTCTTCTCCAGGAATTTTATTTAGAGATTTGAGATAAACCTGGAGTGAAAAATGTTGTGGCAAATCACCTTTCCCGTATCACAGATACTGAGACCTCTAAGCAGAACATGATTCCTATTCCTGAAACCATTCCAGATGAGGCCATTTTGTCTGTGAACTCACTCCCATGGTATGCTGATATTGTGAACTATCTTGTCTCCAAGAAAGTTCCATAAGATTGGTCGAAGTACAAGGTAGACATATTTCTATCATAGATTCATTATTACTAGTGGGAGTATCCGTATCTATTTCGCGAGGGTGTGGATTGTATCTAGAGAAGGTGCATTCCTCAGGATGAACACAACAGTGTACTTGAGCACTGTCACAAACTAGAATCTGGTGGGCATCATTCGGGGAAATGCACGGCAACAAAGGTTTTACAGAGTGGCCTATGATGGCCCACATTGTTTAAGGATGCTACAAAGATGTTCGAGGTAGTACTGACTGTCAGAAAATGGGAGGAATTGTTGGTTCCAAAGGTACCATTCCTCAAAGATATATTCATATTTCTGATGTTTTTGATGCTTGGGGCATAGACTTCATGGGCCCATTTCCTGTCAGTAAGGGATTTCAGTACATCCTGCTCGTCATGGATTATGTTAGTCGATGGGTAGAGGCTATCCCCACCTGAGTCGCATTTAGTCGTACAGTGTGTTCCTTTCTCAAGGATCATATTATTGTGTAGTTCGGTATTCCCAAAATACTGATTTTAGATGGGGGAAGCCATTTAATTAATAGAGACGTAAAGAAGCTTGTGAAGGTGTACGCCATTGAGCACCGAGTTGTGTCTCCTTACAACCCTCTAACTAATGGCTTGGCAAAAATTTCAAATAGGGATATTAAGATGATATTGCAAAAACTTGTACGTCTAGATAGGAAGAACCAATCCCAAATGCTTGATTCAGATCTTTATCTACAGATTTGTGTATGGAAAGCCTTACCACCTGCCAGTAGAATTAATTCACAAATCTTTATGGGCACTTCATGTATGCAATCTAGATTATGAGAAGGCAGGAAAGAATAGGAAGTTGGATTTGAATAAATTACTGGAATTCCGAGACTTTGCATATGATAACTCACTCATGTATAAGGAGAAAGTCAAGCACTGGCATGATAAACACATTCATAGAAAGACTTTTTCTCCTGATCAGAAAGTTTGATTATTTGATGCTAAGTTGAAGTTGTTTCCTAGAAAATTGAAAAGCAAGTGGTCAAGATTGTTCATCGTGAGAGTTGTGCGTGACAATGGGAGCATTGTCATATCTGAGTTGTCGTCTGACACACAACCATTTGTTGTGAACGGATAGTTGCTGAAGCCATATCTAGATCATGATACATTCCTCTCCGTCGTTGATTTTGTATCCGTGGTATCAGACAATGATATTTGATTCCATCTTCTGCGTCTGATACATGAGCATCCACTCCTCTTGTATATCCTTTTGTTTCACTCTTTCTTCTTCCATTTTAGCATTCACCCCTTTTTTGTGTGTGTGTGTGTGTCTGTATATATGTTATACTTAGGATGTGCTTTATCCTAAGTATAGGGGGGTGAATGATTTGTGTTGTTAATATTCGTCGTGTTCATCACTATTGTTGTTGCCTATACTTAGGGATACTCTACCCTAACTATAGGGGGGATGATGTTGTTCATATCGTGTCTTTTTATTTTTGAGTATGTACATTCTCTTCATCGGTTTTCCCTTTTGTACACTCTATTATACTTAGGATTACTTGATCCTAAGTATAGGGGGGATCACCGACCTCTATTCTTTTCATCCTCTCTTTGAGTCGTTGTAGCATAAGAGTCTTTTCACTTATCTATACTTAGCACGAGTTATGTCTTCCTTTGAAACTCTCTGATCACTATGAGGACATAGTTCGAGCTAAGTATCGAAGGTATCCTATATATTGTATATATACTTTAGACATAACTCGTACCTTAATTTTTGGGGATATGTAGATAAATTCATAAAATCCACATGTGTGTGTATAAACTTTGATCACCTTTTGAAAAAAATAAAAAAACAACAAGAAAAACAACAAGAAAAACAAACAAAACAAACAAAAAAATCTTGTATATACTTGTATATATTTTACAAAACCTTTTCCCTTTTTGAAAAAAAACTACAAAACTAAAAATCTATAAAAAGTTGCATAAAAATTTCTTTTTACATGTGCATCATTTTCTTTTCTTTTCCAAAAACCCATAAAAAGTTCAAAATTGGAAAATTGTTTCAAACAAAATTGCTTTTTGCATATTCTTGTATTTTCATGTACATTTTTCAAGATAGTATTGACATTTAAACTATGTCTGGAATAAAATTGAAGAATGGAGCTTAGTTGGACCTTAATTCACTTAATTTCAGAGGAACCTTATAAGAAATGTATTTAATACTTTTCAGGTCCTAGTGACTTAGATCTTTGAGTCCATAAGACTATGTTCACATGTCATCTTGATTAGTCAAAGGAGAAAATTTTATAACCCATGCATGGTTCTTTCAAACTGTGCCTTATCTTGGACAAGAACTCTACATGTAACTCTTCATGGAGGAGGTAGTAAGGAGGCAGAATCTTTTGGCTTGAGGTAGCATACAAGGGTAGTACATCTAGGCGGAACCTCTCATCTTCCTCTAGGGAAGGAAGTGTGTCTCAACCTAGTCTAGCGATGTTGAGGTCTAAAGACAGGATGTTGTGGGGTTTCAATAATGCTTCAAAAGAGGGATAGTCTAGTGTCTCAAGAGAAAAACTCCTTATCTACATGTTGCACCTTGTATATACTTTCAAAAAAAAGTATGGAAAATGCAGAATCTCCAAAAGTGGACATGCCTGATTGAAAAGTAAAATGCCTGATGGAGTGTATATACAAGGATAAAAAAAGAAAAAAATAATAAGAAGAAGAGCTTCAAAGCCAAATTTTTGCAAGCTTGCAGTGGATGACTTGACTACAATGGGCATGCATCCAAGGATAGGTAGCTACACTAGTTACCATCCATTCTTTTCTCCATACCCTCTTCTTGAGCTGGTTGTACTTGAACTTAGAAGGGAATATCCCCATTCCTTGAGGAAAGAGTTGCAAGACCGGGGAACTAGAGTTACCTTGTTGAGGGAGGCTCTTTTTTTGCTACTTTTGAGATGGAGATCTATATCACACTTACACCGTACAAGTAAAAATTCATAGTCACAAGAATTTGTGTATGTAGACTTGTTCTGACCTGACTGTTGAGGTGACCTGAATAGGAGTCTTGTGGAACTTAGAGGCTGTTAGGTTTTAAATCCATTTCCCATTAATGTTCTGACACACTAATAATCCAAAGGTTTGACAGAGCTCCAAACTACAATTTTATGAAGAAAAGTTTAATACTCAATATTGTCCTAACTTCTTTATTTTTCCTTCCTACTTTCTTCTATTCACTTATTCTTTCAAATAAGGGTTTTCTAAGGGACTAGCAAAGGTAAAGCATAGAGGGATGATTAATCTGTAATCCGTCATCTTTATTCATTTATTTTAGCTTAAAATCCCTTATAAAACACTTGTATATATTATTAACTCCATATTCTTACTAACTTACATCTGTGTGTAAATATTGTACACTTCTTACCATTTTAACCTAAAATAAATAAATAAATAAAGGAGAAAAAAGAAAAGAAAATAAAAGAGAGAGAGAGAAGGAGAAGGAAGACTGTATATATGTAATAGATACAGGCTGACCCGAACCCCGAGAGAAGGTCAAGACTTCACCTGATCGGCAAGGAATAAAGTAGGGGGAGATAGGGTCTTTATTCAGAAAATCCAAAAAAAATATGTGATGTGTATATTTGTATACTACACTATTTTATTTGTACATAAATTGACCTCAAACAAAATAATTTTCAAAACAAAAGTTGTAAATAAAAATGTTTCCAATTAATAAAAATAATTGCATAATCAAATCATGTACAGAATAAAAGTAATCACACTTGGAAAAAGCCACTAAGAAATAATTGAAAGACCAATTTCGGTTCCGTGTGAACTCAAATTTAACCAAACTCACTTACATTGTATTCTAAATTACATTATTTTTAAAATGGTCGTGATTTCATAATTTTTGGAGTTACGGGTGAAAAGTTGATTTTCTGGGTGGTTTATGCAATTTCACCATTTTTTTGTACATATTTTATTTTGTAAATATTTTTACTAATTATTTAAAACAAAATATAAAAATTAAAACAAATTAAAACAAAAAAATATTTTATTATTTAACTATGTAAATAATGTACTATATCTATACATTTTATGTATATAGTTAATTTTCATAACTAAATACCACAAAAAATAAAAAAATTAACATTTATTTTTCAAATAAATAAAGTGACGAAAATATAAAAAAAAGCTAATTTTTCTAAATAACTTTAACACTTATCTTTTACTTTATCTCATTTCAATTTTGGTTTCTCTCTTATCTCTTATTTTCATTCAAAATTTCCAAAATTCAAACTCCATTTTCTTTTCTATTATTATATGGCTCCTTCTCCCTCGTTCCAACTTGATCAATCTTTGATGAGAGGAGCCCAATCTCTGAGAGTCTTCTTGTCACAGAATGGTGCCTAGCCTCTGAGCCGTACGATGACAACGAGTCGGCCTTCGTCAAGGTGATCAAGGTCTTTTCTGCTCCTAAGGTGAGATCCATCATTTCTTCTCTTATTTTTATCATAGGTTAATCGTTGTTTTATTCTTTCACTTTAATTTTATCGTCATTTTTTTAGATTCCAAAATCCATCATGATTTGATCCACCACCAACTCAATTTTTCATCTCACATTCTTGATCTCTACGCGTGCTTTTTTACCTCCCACGATCTTTCAACTCCAGCCACGCACGGTGGCTGGAGACTCAGATCCATTCCTCATTTTTCGTTGGATCCCCACTCACGCATTCCGTTTTGATTTTGTGGATCGAGTCATCATGCATGCATCCTTATTTGTTTATAAATAAAAAAACAAAAAAATATTTGCTTTCTTTCTCTCTAACATTTATTTTGCAGGATCATCTTTAAAAAAATTAAAAAAATAAAAAACACATTTTCTATTTTCATTTTTAATTTCTCTATTTTGGATTTACAAATAAATAATTAAATTTTTTTTATTATTATTTACAATTGAAAATAAATAAAAAAAACTTCCACGCGGGGCGGCCGCTGCCACCAACCCCGCGCCAACGCCTCCACCATCTGGGCGGAGCGCCCCCCAACCGACCGCCTCATCACCGTCAACGTCGCTCCGTGCCTACATCGCGTAGGCGCCGATCCTCTGCTACCACCAACCACTAGCCTCCACCATCCTCATGCCATTCGTGCGACACGGCATAGCTGCTTTGCCTGGGCTGCCATTCCGAGCACCTCCGATCCACCGCGTGTGCCCAACCACGCCGCGCACGACCTCCATCGCCTGGACCGCCATCGTCGTACACCCAATCTGACACCACTGTTGATCCTTGAAGAAGAAGAAAGGAGGGGCGGCGTAGCCCTGTGTGCCTCCATCTTGCAAAATAGGGGCGGCGACCACCCATGTCCCTTTGCTCCCATCTTTGAATGACAACGAAGGCATAGAGAAAACCCTAGGTGGGGGTTTTGAATTAAAAAAATAATTGAAAAAATTACAGTTAGCCCCCACCTTTCTTGATTATTGCAACGAACACAAGATTCATAGTTCAAATATTGGACAAATTACATTAAAGCCCCCTGGACATCTCTCAAATTTCAAAAGATCCCCCGCTCAAGTACAAAGGACGTGCTTTGCATGTTTATTTGGGTAATTTACACTTCTCTACCAATTATTTTATTATCTTTTGTCGATAGTGCAAAAACGTTGAGCATTTGCATTTTAATCCTTCATTCTAAACCTTGACTTTACTTGCTTTTCAAATTAAAAAAAATATTTTCTTTGGTCAATAAATCTCCCAAAAATCATGCTATGTACCTAATGTGCTTATCTTCTAGCATAAATTTTTCATCGCATTTTGTCATTATCTAATATTGTTTAAAATTTAAAACATGTCATTTTTCCTATTTGAAATTCAAAAATTCATAAAAATTTGAATATTCTTCTAAAAAATCCAAAAAAATAGAGTAGTTTTATTTCATTGTCTTTTAATTTCTGTCCAAATTTCACATATTCCTTTTAAAAACCAAAAATATTGAAAAAAACTAAAAATCTTATAAAAATCACAGAAGATCCTACAAAAATCCAAAAATCGTGATTTCAATTCTTATTTGTTGATATTTGCATATATTTCATCAAAAAAATAGTTTCCAGAAATTTGGACTACTTAAAATATTTTTAAGTTGCAAAGTACTCCACGCTGTGCACTGTTTATCATTTTTACATTGTTTGATTTTTAGAAAAATAAAAAAATATCTGAAAATTCACCAAATATTCCCAAAAATATTTCAAAGTCTTTAAAACCCAAAAATATTTTCTCTGTATTTTTCTAATCATTTTTTATATAATTAAAAATACAATAGAAGTTTGGTGTCCGTAGTTCTTATCTTGTGCATATTTTTCTTTATTTGAAATTAAAAAAAATATAAAATTACAATCACTAAAAATTTGGAAATCAGAAAATAAAAAAATAAGAAAAATGAAGAAATTAAAAAAAAAGATAAAAATTCCACAAAAATCGAGGATAGTTTGCCTTTGAGATTCCTGCTTTTTCTCTTAATTGTTTTTTCGTCGATAAATTAAATAACCCTCGGGAATTGTAGCCTCCCTGAGTTTGATCTTGTCCGCTATACAAGTAAATAAGTAGAAAATTCTCTTTCTCCACATTTTTTTCTGTAATTATTTTGGAGCAAGAAAAGAAGAAAAAAAAATTTGTTTGATCCGGGATTTTTTGGGGATAACAACGACTATCGCATCAATTAACCGATCCTCGAAGATCTCACGTCCACACCAGCATATGCATATAAATATTGTACGTTTATTATTATTTTTACTTAAAATAAATAAAGAAAGAAATAAGGAAAAATATAGAAAATAAAAGACTATATATATGAAATAGATACAGGCTGACCCGAACCCCGAGAGAGGGTCAAAACTTGACCTAATCGACCGAGAATAAAGTAGGGGGAGATAGGGTCTCAGAAAATCCAAAAAAATATATTTTGTACAAACTATTTTTTATTCTATATATATTTGTAAAAAACTTACACTATTTTATTTGCCCATAAATTGACCTCAAATTAAATATTTTTTTCTTAACAAAAATTGTAGTAAAAAATATTTCATAAATAATAAAAATACTTGTAAAATAGAATCATGTATAGAATAAAAGTAACTACACTCGGAAAAAGCCGAAAAGTGATAATTGAAAGATCAATTCTAGCTCCATATGAACTCAAATTGAATCAAATTAACTTCCATCGTATTCTAAATTAAATTATCTTTTTATTGGTTTTATAATTTTTGGAGTTATGGCTTGAAAGATGGTTTTCCAGGGTGGTTTTTACAATTTTACCATTTATTTATTGTATATATTTATCCATATTTATTTTTATGCATAATGTATTTGTAGATAATTATAATGATTTTTTAACAATTATGTAAAATAAAAATAAATAATAATAGTAATAAATTATATATTTTTAATTATTTCCCTATTTAACTAAGTGTATAATGTACCATATGTATATATTATAAGTATATAATTAATTTCCTTAAATACCCACACTAAAATAAATAAATAAATAACATATATTTTTTTAAATTAATAAAGTGATGTAATTTATTTATTAATTTATTTAAGTATGTAAATATTATACCATTGTATATAATTTAATAAATTCCTTAATTAATCCACCATTAAGGTGGCTCATTAAGTTGTTGGTTGTTATTATTATTTTAATTAAATTTAATTTCAAAAATAATTTTATTTATTTATTTATTTTATTATTTCTACCATTAACATACTTCTGTTTTTTCTCATAATTCAACTATTGGAATTCAATTTTTTATTCTTATTTATTTGGCTCCTCTTCCCTCATTCACATTTAACCAATCTTTGGTGATAGGAGCCTGATCTCGAAGTGTCTTCCTGTCGTAGAAAGGTGCACAGCTTCCGAGTCATCCGGTGACAGGGAGTCGATCCTCGTCGAGGCCATCACGACATTATCTGCTCCCTCGATGAGATCCATTTTTATTTATCGTTTTTCACACTACAAGAAAATGCAATTTTTACGACTAAACTCTTGCAACTACACTTGGTGGGAATGTAGTCGCAATCGTTATAACGACATTTTTGCGACTACACTACAACCACAATGTAGTTGCAAATAGTTGCATCTTCATTGCGACAACATTGTGGTCATAATGTGGTGGTAGAATTTTTGAAATTTTACACGGGCTCCACCAATCTAAACCCTAATTTTTTCTGTCACAATCCCTCTCAAACCCTCCTCCCACCTCCTTTCCTTCATTTGCAAGCCACTGCCGCCTCCTCTCCATCTCCACCACCTCCTCTCCACTGTCCCCTCTCCACCACCTCCTCCATTTCCAAGCCACCATCGCCTCTTCCCCATCTTTACCATATCCTCACCACCGCCCCCTTTCCACTACCTCCTCCTTCGTTTCCAAGCCATTGCCGCCTCCATCCCATCTCCATCACCTCCTCGCCGCTGCCCCCTCTCCACCACCTCCTCCTTCGTTTCCAAGCCACCACCGCCTCCTCCCCATCTCCACCACCTCCTCGCCGCCGCCCCCTCTCCACCACCTCCTCCTCGTCTCCAAGACGTCATCGCCGCCCCCCTCCACTACCTCCTCCTTGTCTCCAAGCCACAGCTACCTCCCCCCTCTCCACCACCTCCTCCATGTCTTTAAGCCACAACCGCCTCCCCCCTCTCCACCACCTCCTCCTCATCTCCAAGCCATCGCTGCCTTCTCCTCTCCACCTCCTCCTCCTCGTATCCAAGCCACCGCCTCCCCATTGTTGCTCGCCTCCTCCTCGGCCTCCACCGATCATCCTCCTTACTGTGCCACTTCTAGGATTGGAGTTGCATCCTTGTCGCCTTCTGAACACGGGCTACAACAAACAAGGTATAAGAAAATAAGGCCACAAAAGAAGTGAAATGTTATCTAGCTTTTGGTGTTTTTTATCAGTAAAATGTTTGGTTGTGGATTTTTTCAATTGCAGATTATATTTTATATATAGCCAATGATATTCAGTGTCCATTTTTGTTCTATAATGTTCCACCAATTGAATTTAGGCTGTAAAATATTACTTATGATTTTATATGTTCGATTGAGCCTATGTATAGAGGAAACATAGAAGATCGTTCCACATAAACCCATATGTAATGCAAAATCGTGTCTTACTATTGGAGTTCCCAAGAAAGAATTTTGCAACACCATTCCTTTGTGGGTTCCTCTTTTTGATTAATCAAAGCAAGAATGATCATTAATCTCTAGTGGTCACGTTATGTGTTTTCTATAAAGTGGTGTAATTTAGATCTCTAGAGCAACAAATTCATGAAGTTATCCCGCATAGTACTTGCAAAGACTTATTATTGTTGTTAAGCTTATGTGTAGATACGAAGTTCTATCACAACAGTTGTGAATTGAATTTGTATTTATAAAAAATATTCAAAGTTTTTGAGAACTTGAGAACTGGTGTTTAGGCCTATTCAATCATTCAAGTATACTTTGCCCATGTTGTTTGACACTGATTTTGATTGTTAGCCTTCCAATCAGCAGTTTATTTCATAGTAAACTATCAATTTACAAGTACCTTCTATGAACCAAGGTGTGCTATAATGGCTTGGAAGTAGCTGTTAGTATGGGTGTATAATGTGCATACTTTGAAAGATACTAGAATAGTGACCTTGCATTCTCTGTAGAAATTTTTTCTACATAGCATATCATAGAAAGGTGTTGTTTTCTATTCTACAGATGAGAATGGTGGTTAGTCAAGTCTAAGGGTGTCTATTGTTTCTTCAATCTTGATGTTATGTAATTTTAGGCCCAAATGTTGTCCTTTGGAAGGATGCTTATAAAAAATAGCCATATTTCAATTCTCACTGACCAGACAGCTAATATATGCATACAAGATGGTGTACTTCACCCTATGATGCTATATTTTGACTAGGATTCTCATTTGCTCGAGTGTATGTGATTTGTATACTTTTCCATTTTTAGTTAGAGTCTGCGTACTATATCCAGCTTAAGGATATACTTTTTTAGTTGATGGCTTATTCATATGTATGACATGAGCATGCAGTTTTGCATTTACGTGGTAATATTTGTTTACCTTTGATCTAATGTCATGCAAGTTTGAGATTCGTTTTATTTGGTCTCCTCTTTTTCCAAAGTTTTTCTTGGGATTGTCTATGTATATGGCTTATTTTCATCTTCTTATAAGTTAGATTTAGAAGGATTGCTGACATTAGGTTCTTGAAGATTGGGGGACATGATGGGGTTTTGCACAACATGCAAGATATCTATATGTATGAGGGTATGAGGGTATGTAAGCATGAATGGGGATATGTATGTTAGTGTTGCTTTTTGTTCATTAGAGGATAAGTTTTTATCATATCAAACTATGTGTCTAAATAACTATTATGATCTCATTGCAGCTACAACAATGAGTTCGATAAGAGATTGGATGTTTAACCACGTAGTGAATGCATCCATTTGCATGCTATTTTTAATTGGTGTAGAAGGCTTTCTCAATTTCGCTTATGCCCAAGGAGACATAATAATTGACATAGATGGGAAGATTATATGCCTGTGTAAGAAATGTGGACTGATGAAGAAATAATTTAGAGACGTTGTGGCAGAAACTTGTGAAATAATGGTTTTGTAACTGACTACACATGTTGGTATACTCATGGAGAGGTCCGAGCAACTTACCGAGAGAGGACACAGATGTCGGACAATCCTTTTGTTGATATGGTTATGGACGCATCAGGTCTAGACTTTAATCCTTCTTTAGAGGGTTGTGATGATGAATTCAATGGAGAATCCAAAGATTTTTTTGAATTGTTACAAAAGGCCGAGGAGGCATTATGGCCTGGTTGTAAATCATTTTCTCTCCTATCTATTGTTACGGAGTTACTAACAATTAAAGTTGAGTATAATATGATTGATTCTAGTTTCAATGCCATGATTAAGATTATAAAGAGAATGCTTTAGAAGATAATGTCCTACATGGTATCTATTATAAAGTAAAAAACATGATGAGTATACTTGGCTTATCAGAAAAGTTAATTGATGTATGTCCCAACCATCACATCATCTATTATGGAGAAAAAGTTACAAATGAGGCTAAATGTCCAGAATGTGGTGAACCTAGATATAAATCAAATATGAAAACAAATATTCCACAGAAGGTGCTCCGTTACTTTCCTATAGCACCACATTTACGACGACTCTATTATTGCAAAGAAACTGCTAAAGACATGACTTGGCATGCATATCATATCCGTGGTGACTTTATGGAACATCCTTCTGACTCAGATTGTTGGAGGGATTTAATAGAGTCATCTTCCACTTTTGTTGTGGATAAGAGGAATGTGGTGATTGGGTTGTCTATTGATGCATTTAATCCACATGGACGGGGGAAAGATTACTCGTGTTGGCCAGTTATCATCACTCTGTATAAGTTGCCACCATAGTTGTGCAACAAGAAGCAATATATCTTTGTAATTTTACTTGTACTTGGTACAAGACATCGTGGAAAATATTTGGATGTTTATATCATACCATTAGTTGACGAACTGAAGGAACTATGAGAGAAAGGCCAGGAAACATATGACGTTGTTACTCATAGTAAATTTCAGATGAGAGTGGGTTTATTATGGATAATTAGTGACTTTCCAACATATGGAATGCTATCGGGATGGAGTACACATGTGAAAAGAATTTGTCCATATTGCATGGAAAATACAAAAGCATTTCAACTAGAGCATGGTCGAAAACCATGCTTCTTTGTCTGCCATCGACAATTCTTACCGAAGGATCATCTATATAGGAAACAAAAGATGACATTCAAAGGAAATACAATTGAAGATTCAAATCCACCTGTCAGGCTCTCTGGATTTGAGATATTTAGGAGGCCAATGTAGTTAAAGAGTTCAGATGATTGTTTTACACCTCTTCCAGGTTTTGGGTATAATTATAACTAGACGAAAGTTATTATCTTTTGGGAACTACCATACTAGCCAAATTTATTCGTCCGACACAATTTAGATGTTATGCACATAGAAAAAAAATGTATTTCACAATGAATTCCACATGGTAATTAATGTCACTGGTAAGACAAAGGATACAAAAAACACTCACAGAGATCTTGTGAAAATATGCGCTCGTCCTGAGTTGGGGCTAATAGAATTAGAAGGTGGGCATATTTATATGCCTAAGGCAAAATATTGCTTAAGTAGAGATCAAGTGAAAAATGTCTTTCAATGGGCTAGTAAATTAAAAATGCTAGATGGATCTTCATCTAACATATCCAAACTTGTTCATCTGAAGAAAAATATTTTTAAGGGAATGAAAAGTCATGATTGTCATGTATTTATGGAGCAATTATTACCTCTTGCTTATAGATGATTATTATCGAAGGGAGTTCACGATGTTCTAAGTGATTTGAGTAACTTTTTCAAATGTACATGCTCGGCCTAGTTGTTAGTCAAAGATATGAAAAGCCTTGAGGAGAGTGTAGTTCTTATGTTGTGTAACATTGACAAGATATCTCCTCCATCCTTTTTTGACTCAATGGAACACTTAATGACACACCTTCCCTATGAAGCTAAAGTTGGCGAACCTATTAAATACTGCTAGATGTATCCATTTGAGAGGTAAATTTCACATTGAAATTACCAAGTTAAGTTACTAATTTTGCGCTATCTAATAATTTTTGTTAACCTACCTATAGGTATATGTTTTACTTAAAGAGAAAGGTTTGAAATAAAAACAAGGTTGAAGGATCGATAAGTGCACAATACATTTTAGAAGAAGTTGTGAACTTTTGTTCAAGATATTTGATGGATGATTTTGAAACTGTGCATAATCATCCAATGCAAAATGAGTACAATGACAACAATGATTTTTTAGTTAGTCCCTCAAGCTTCCGTACATGCGATCGACCTTGGAAAAAAGGAAGCCACACATGATGAGCTCTCAGGAGAAGGACGTTGCTGAGCTTTACGTTCTAGATAATACAGACAAAGTGATACCTTTTGTATAGTATGTATCCATCACATTGTCTTTAAATCATAATATAAGTAGTTCAATACTTAAGCATTAATTTACTTTGTAGAGAGTTAGGGATAAAAAAATGCTGGAATATCCTCTTTTTACTGATGACGACGTGATTAATGAAGTTAGGAGGACATTCCCTTCTTGATTTAAGGAAAGAGTAAAGCTTATGGATCCAACAGATCGCAAATACAAGATTTTAAATAATTTTGTCCTGGGTCCAAATTATATGATGATGTCGTATGATGGTTTTTTAGGCAATGGGTACATATTTATTACCTTGACATGACTAATAGCTTAACTATGTACAACTCTAGTGTGATGGTTAACGGATCTTGTTACGGTGAGAACAACCTGAATTCCTATGGGGTTCTCAACGAGGTGCTAGAGATTTAATATAATATGCCATCCCCTAATAAACTCTTTTTATTTTCGTGTAACTGGTGTGATCCACAACATGTCGTGGTTGTTCACCACATACACAATATTATAGATGTCATCCCTCGAAAGTATATATGAAGATTTGAACCTTTTATCCTTAGCACACAAGCTTATAAGATATGTTTTGTACCTAATGTTGGGAAAAAATGAAAAAGTGATGATCATCTCACAGTATTGAAGAAAATGTCACGCATTTATATCGATGATAGTGAACAAGTAAATGTGGATTGCGCATCAACAAATTTGCTTATTCCAGAATATGAGATACCATAAAATATTGCAATAACTCCTTAAACGTAATTCTCTTATCAATGTTCGTTTTTTTGGTGCATCAACAAATTTTTTATTTAAAATTATTTGACTAATGAGCTTGTGCATGGATACAGGAAATGACTGTGATACGCAGTCGAGGTCCTAGGGGTAGTAGTTCAAGCCAAGATGATCGTCGTACCCCGGACCCTAGTGGTATAATTTCATCTCGTTATACATTGTTATATGTTTATTTCAATTAATCAAAATTTGTTCATAGGTGAATGTACTAATGAGGTTGCGAAGCCTATCTCTTATATACAAGAGAATGCTTTACAAGTCCCTCCACAATATGGTCATTATATTCCTCAAATAGAGACACCTCCTGGTGTGACACGTACTCATCAACCCACACCACAGTACTCCAACCAGCAACATAGCCCTCATGAGTCTGAGGGCCCACAACATCCACCCTCTCAGTCGACCCCACCTCCTCCACCTCAGGATCCACACAGGGTCTTGTAGTTTTTTTAACAGGTATTTTCAACACACATACTTCCTCTTTTATTGAATTTTTAGGAAGAATCTTACTCACAATTATGCTTTATCTATAATTCTATAAAATCATTTTCAATATTTAGGTCTACTCTTGATCATCAACATGCAGTTGCTCAAGCACTTAGTACGACCTTCTGCTCCATGCGAGATTGCTCATACTACAGATGGAGTTTCATGACTCCTGATGAATAAGAGAGAATTTTGAATGGTGTCTATGTAAGAACTATTTTAAAAGAAGCATTTTATTTTTAATTATACAATTGATTAATAGTAACCAAAATTGAATTGTAGAATTTGTTTGCTTTGCCCTCGGGCCACACAAAAGAAATGTATCAACAAGCCCTGGTGAATTAGCAACAGATCGAGTCAATGACAATGTTTACAGGATAAGAAAAGCTACAATTAAAAAGCTTGATGATGGCAAAATCATGTGGTCCATCATGGTGCACTCCAGAGAGGTGGAGACGTTATTGCGATCTCTTTGCTCAAGAGACTTTTCAAAAACATTCAGAAACATGTAAGACAATCAGGAGGAAGCAGTCAATCAGACCCACTAGTGGATCAAAAAATTTTGGAACTGTGAGGATTGAAAATGTATGTACAAGTATTTATACTTTTTTTAAGTTTCAACTTTTATTGATGATTAACATATGGACAATAATAGAGTGTTGCTGATAATCATCCCCCATCATTGGAAAAATGGAGGACTGCTATGCATATAAGTGGGGGTGATTGGTCTACACCTGAAGAAAAGACGGTGATGGTATGCATATTACTACTACTATAAAATTATAGTTATTTGGTAGATAACTAAAAGAATTCTATTGTAGGTTCGTTACAAGGAGTTGTATGCAGAAAGGGTTGGTGTCCCAGAATCTGAAGGGGAATTGGACTTTGTCGCCATCTTATGGCAAGATGTCCTTAAAGAACGTGAAGTGAGACCTTATAAAAGGCAGACTTTGGGTGGTTTGCCACCCAAGTTCTCATCATCTTCTGATTCTACTGGAGCATCCGCTTATTTGAGGATGACCTCAATGTATAACACTCCAACATCTCAATCGGAGGTATCTGAGGCTGAGTTTAGACAACTATCACATGTCATGAATTCACTGGTATCCACAATTGGTACCATGTCTTCTGGAGTGCAAAATTTATCTTCTCAAATGGTCTCTTTGAAGGAGGAAGTAACTTATTTAAGGTATGCCTTGTACTCTAATTTATGTTTTAGCACATACATTGATTCATCCTTCTCATTATATTTGGAATAAATGACTTTTTTTTCTTCTTAAAAATAATAGAACTAGAATTCCAAAAGTTCATGAGGTGGAGGATGGTAACGAAGAGGAGGATGGAGAGGAGGATGAAGACGAGGACGCAGATGATGCCACTGCATATAGAGTCTCGCTTTGCAAAGGGGTTGTAATCTCGGAACCTACAAAAAGTAGAAAAGTACCCAAAAAACTGACAAAGACAAGAAGAACAAGGGGAAGGAAAAGGAAAAGGAAGGTGTTTTCTCGATATGGAGGAAAAGAAAGTTTTAATGCAAACTATAGATTATGTAATGATACTTTATTGTCAAAATCTTGTAATGTTAAGAACTTTAGTGTCTAAATGTTAGTCATGAACTTGTAGTTTCTATGCACTTGAACTTGTAGCTTTATATTGTCCTGATCTTGTATCTAACTTTCTATTGTTTTCAACTTATAGCTTCGTTTCTTTATCGTGTAGCTTTTTAACTTTTGCTTTGTATGGTCTTCAACTTGCAGATGTTAGTCATGTCTTGAACGTGTACCTTTCTATTGTCTGAAACTTTTAACTTTATACAAGCAAGATTGACTTTTATTAAAGGTGATTATATTTGATTGTAACTACAGTTAACAGGTTGATTATATTATACTTATCATTGGAGGATTTTAAGAAGCTTGGATGATTATATTAGCTTATATTATACTACAAGGGAATCATATATACTACAGGTGCTTACTGATTATTTTTTATCAGGATTGCAGAGTTTGCAACTACTTGGCTACGATTTTGCTACCATTGTAATAGCAAAATGGTAATCATGTGATTGCACAAACAAAATCTACTACTACATTGTGACTAACTTACTACTACAGTAGTAGTAAAGTAGTTGTAACATGGTCACTATTGTAAATACAGTGGTGGTAAAAAGATCTTTAAGTAGTCATGAAATTTTTTCCCTGTGGTGGCAATGTGGTCGCAATATGGTGTGTCTTTAGTTAGAGTTCAACCGAAAGTTGACACTAAACTGTGACTATACAACGACTACCTGAGACTACATGAATGACCACCTCACGACTAAGGTGTGGTTGCAGATATTTTGCGACCATATTGGCCCGACCACACATTTTACTACTACATGTGGTCCCAAAATACGTTACGATTACGTTGGCACTACGTAGCCACCACTTTACCATCACATTTGTGGTCACAAAAATATCATTTTCTTGTAGTGTCATCTAGGTTAATCGTTGTTTAATTTTTATGTTTTTAATTTCGTTGTCATTTTTAAAATTTAGATCGTAATTTTTAATTGCAGATCATTGTTCTATCACATATGATCTGATCCATTTATGATTTTCGAGTATCACCTTCGCATCTCGATCTATCCATGTTCCTATTCTATCTTACATGATCTTTCAATTCCACTCACACATGGTGGTTGGAGACACGGTTCCGATCTCCTATTTCACTGGATCCAAATCATTGACATTCCTTTTTTTGACCTAGATGTCATGCTCGAGTTGATTTATCTTTATTTTGTTGCAGGTTCACAAGAATTAAAAAATAAAAAAAATCAGTTTCAATTTTTACAAAAAAATTGCAGCTATTGTTTTTTAAATATAGAAAAAATACATCCGTTGTTCAAAAAAATATTACAAAAAATACAAAAAAAGATTGGGGTTGCCCACTGCAGCCCCATCAGACACCGCATGTCGCCCATCGATCTCCTCCACTTAAAGAGGAGCAGCAACTTCATCGTCGAGGGTCGCCACCCATCGATCACCACTGCATATGTTGCTACCTTCAAGATCCATCCCCTTCCGTTGACCCACTTCACCGGTGCCAGCGGCATGTCGCCCCTACGCTCAACTCTGTTTTCCACAACCGTTAAGCGCCTTTGCTTGCGCGAGCGGCAGGAGCCCCGGCTACCATGCCATCGTCATCTCCGTGCGGACCATGCGCCGCCATCTCCAGAGCTACCACTGTTGAATCACAAGCAAGCAGCATAGCCCTCCGTCACCTGAAGGCATGTGTCCCATCTCAGCCTCAACCATCGCCAACCGCCGACCGTTGCACCTTCTTCGCTTCTTAGCTTCTGTCCTCGATTGCCTGGAGGACCACCTTCATCCTTGACCTTCCGCCGATCGTCCACTGCTTCGATCCCTTCACCCCCAGCTACTGCACCATCCAGATCCTTCGCCCGGCGCGATTCCCATCACTTTGAGCAAACCGTCACTCTCCTTTGCTTGGAGAAGAAGGGAGGGGAGGTGCCCACCCCTTTCCCTTGGCGTTTAACAACACAGAACGAAGTCCCCTAATTCCATACCCTATGTTTTTGGGTAAAATTACATTCAAGCCCCTAGAGATTCTAATAATTACAAAATGCCCCCTGCCATCTCCAGTTCGTGTGTGTTGCATGTGGTTACTTGGCTAATTTACACTTTCTTCCCACTTTTTTATTTCTTGTTTAAATTTTGATACTAAAATATTAACAATTTGTAAATAAGTCCATGTTTATCCATACATTAGTTTTCAAGCTTTTTATTGTTAACATAAATATTTTTGTTGGTCAATAAATTCTGCAAAAATCATGTTTTGGTAATGATTTGTGTCTCTTCATAATATAAGTTTATCATTGCAATTTATTTTCATTTTCTATTATAAAAATAAAAAACATTACATTTTTTGCTATTTATAATTTGAAAATTCATAAAAATTCAAATATTATGTCGAAAATTCCAAAAAAAATAGAATAATTTGTTTTTTGGATCTTTTCTTTTCTACGTAAATTTCACGCATTAACTATTTTTAAAACTCAAAAAATAGCAAAAATCTAAAAATCTTATAAAAACAACATAAAATTGTAGAAAAAAATCCAAGAATAGTGATTCAACTTTTTTTGTAGATAATTCATTATATTTATAAAGAAAAATAAATACAGTAAATTTCAATTTATTTTATATTTTTAAATTACAAAATATTCAAGTTTGTTAATTGTTTTTTTATTCCCTATTTTTATTCATATTGAAAATTCGAAAAAATTAAAAATCTCCCAAAATTTCTAAAAATAGTAAAAATATCATCAAAATACAAAAATAATTTTATTTAACTTTTTTGGGTATTTTTGTCATATTTGAAAAATCAAAAAGTTGCATTTCTTTTTTTGTATAAATTTTCTTTTAAAAAATTTATTTTTTGAAAATTAGAAATTTGCAAAACTAAAAACCAATAAAAATTAAAAATCAGAAAATGAAAAAACTAGAAAAAAATATGAAAAATTAAAAGATATAAATCTAACACTCAAAAACTAAGATAGCTTGCATTTGAATTCCCTTTTCTTTTAATTGATTTTTTCGATTATTAGAATAACCCTTAGGATTTGTAGCCTCCTTAAGTTCAATAATGTTGCTATACATGTTAAATAAATAACAAAATTCTCTTGCTATATTTTTGTAATTAATTCTGCTTGAGAATAAAATAACTTTTTTGTTGAGGGATTCTTTAGGTTTCAATGAAAACATATTTATTCTCATAAATAAAAACCCACACAAGATCTCTGTCAACAAAATGGCACCGTTGCCGGGGAGGCACAAAGAGGGTAGTTAGGTTTTTCTTTTGACCTACTATTCTTAGTTGTACTTTTTTTTATGTTTTATCACATTTATCTCATTGTCTATATTCACTGTATTTATTTCATTCATTTGTGCTCATATTTTTTATAATTGTGTTTCTTATACATTCTTTGTCTTCTCTTTCTTGTGAGGGCCTTACGAGCGAGGGTGACTTTCTTAGGAGAGCTGATGCAACCAAGCGAAGCGGAGGTGGCTTGATTCTTCACCGAGCCGTAGGAGAGCGTAAGAGGAGGAGAAGAAGATTTAAAGGAGATGAAGCATTATAAAAAATTGCATAGACTTTCATTTATTTATTTCTATCATTTGAACTCCTGTAAAATGACACTATATACCTTCTTTGTGGGGTTTGTTTTGTCAAGTGCCCGTGCACTTGGGGGACCTCACCGGTTTTATTTCTCATCGCTTTTATTTTTATTTGTTTTTTACGTATTTGTATTTTCCAACTTTATTTTATATCTTTAGGTTTTATTTGGTTGAGTTAGGTAGTTTTTAGGCCCAAAGCCCTAAAAGCGTATTTGGTCCAACAGATCATTTGGACTTACACAAATAATAATATCGTTCTTCCCGAATAGAAGTTACTGCTTAGGACGGTTCTCAATAACATTTACATATAGTTTAGTTTTATTTTTATGCACAGATCATATTGCATGTAGAGTGCAGGAGTCAAGTACGCACCTCTATCTCTAGCATTTGCATTTCATATTTTCTCGTGCGTCGTTTTTTTCATTTTCCATCCTCTTTTTTTGTAAATATAGGAATAGAGGAAATAAAAAATTACGTTAGACATGTTTTTATTCAAAATTGAAAATTGAAAAATTAAAAATTGGTACTGCTAATATCACTTGGACCCCTAAAATTAAAAGTAATTGATTCACATCATTGTCTTGGGAGAGCAATCCCCTCATTGTATTCGCATTTTATTTGCCACGTACACACTAAGGATTAGTGCCCCAATCTCAGGCCTTCCTACGTGTTTGTACAACTTTTGTTTGATCACCTAACTCTAAAATTGGTAACATAATTGACTTAACCTTCACAGTCTTGACATTGCGTTGAGTTGGCGAATTGGGGTTTTGCATTGTGTTTGTTTGTGCTTGGTGTTGAATTATTTAAGATCATCACTCTCTTGATAATTAGCAGTCATATTCTCTTTAATCCCTCCTTCCCACCCTATTCTGATTTAATTCCTCATTATGGTGGGAATCACTAATTATCTTCCTTCAGAGTGCATCAGTCCTTTGGATGCATCTCAGATCCAAACAAAATGGTAGAACAATGATCTCTTTGATTTGGACTTAGATTTTTATGAGCTTACATATCCTTATCCATTGGATGGTTTTTATATGACTTCGAGAGAGAACCCGTTATTTGAATATAATCGTTCATTTTCTTCCTTGAATCATCCTGATTTCTCACATCTCCTCGAGGGTTATCTATCAGCGGTGTGCACTCTGTACTCGATTTCACTCCCTGATTGTGCATCCGATCTGTCGAATCACGAGATCGAGTCTTTTGATTATTCTAAGTTTTCTGATTCATCCAATACTTCTGATCTTTTTGTGTTTGATATTTCTTCTCTCTTAGATGACCCTCGCAAGGATGAGCTGATCCTTGAGTTATTCTATGCTTACATGATCTCTCTTCATTAAATGCATCGGATAACTTCTTTCTTATTGACTCTCCTAATCTTAATCTTTCGTATATTTTCAAGATGGTGATCGACGTGGAGGATTCCATGATAGATCCTTCCTTCTCCATGCTCCATTTTTTTGCTCCAACCATTCACTCCACTCTAACCATGAGCCGAAAATTTCTTTTGTTATACCTGTGCTTGATTTTATCTACACATCTATTTTCCCCATAATAGATACCCCCTTGATTCCCTATCTGGGTGTCCTTGTTGGCACTGTTGATCACGTTGTTGTTCTCATTCCGAGACAACAGCGATAGTATAATATTCGCACTACAGATGTCATCTTGAACCTCGATACTTCATTGTCATAGCCTTTGCACCCATCTAGGGGCGTAAACTCTAGCGCTTGTTGAGAAGCACCTCAATAATATCTACCGTGTATATATGTGTTTGGTCTTGATTCCTTCTTCCGTGTTATTGTTAACCTCGTGTATGTATCCGCATGCTATAGTTAGGATGTACTCTATCCTAAGTATGGGGGTGAATGATTTGGGTTATTCATAGTCGTCGTGTTCATCACTCATGTTGTTGCTTATACTTAGGGATACTCTACATTAAGTATATGGGGAGTGATGTTGTTCATATTGTCTCTTTTGTGTTCTTTCTTCCGATCTCTCGCTTGTCCCCCAACTTGTTGATATTCTATACTTAGGGCTATTCTACCCTAAGTATAAGGGGGCAAGAAGAGCCGTTGAGTCTGTCAATTCTTTTCCTCAATTTTTCCCTTTTGTACAATCTTCTATACTTATGATTAATTAATCCTATGTATAGGAGGGTCACCGACTTTTATTCATTCTTTGAGTCGTTGTTGTGTTGTGTTCTTTTCACTTTTCTATACTTAGTGTGATTTATGTCTTCCTTTGTTGCTCTTTCATCCGACTTAATTCTTTGAGTACATAAGACTATGTTCATATGTCGTCTTGAGTAGTCTAAGTAGAATATTTAACAACAGATGCATGATTCTTCTAGACCATGGCTTATCTTGGACAAGTACTCTACACTAGCTCATCATGGAGGAGGTAGTGAGGAGGTAGAATCTTTTGGCTTGGGGTTGCACACAGGTATGTAACAAATAGTGGAAATATCCTTCTTCCTCTTGGAAGGGTAGTGCATCTAAACCTGATCTAGTAGCATTGAGGTCTAAAGACAGGATGTTGCGAGGTTGCAATAATGCTTCAAAAGAGGGATAGTCTACTAGATCAAGAGGAAAAACTCCTTATATACATGTTGCACCTCGTATATATTTTCAAAAAAAAGAAAAAAAAAGAAAAAATGATGAATCTTCAAAAGTGGACATGCCTGATTGAAAAGTAAAATGCATGCCAAAGTGTATATACAAGTATAAAAATAATAATAAGAGCTTCAAAGTCAAATTTTTGTAAGCTTGCAGCTAGATGACTTGGCTACACTGGTCATGCATCCAAGGATAGGTAGTTACACTGGCCATTCTTTTCTCCATCTCCTCTTCTTGAGCTAGTAGTACTTGACCTTAGAAGGGAATACCCCTCTCCTCGAGGAAAGAGTTGCTAGATAAGGGGACTAGAGTTACCTTGTTGAGAGATGTTGTTTCATTGGTACTTTTGATATGAGGAGCTATATTTCACTTACACCATATAACAAAAGATTCATCGTCATAAGAATTTGTATATGTAGACTTGTTCTGACCTGACTGTTGAGGAGACCTGAATAGGAGTCTTTTGGAACTTGAAGGCTATTAGGTTTTAAATCCATTTCCCATTGAGGTTCTGATGAATCTCAATTTCATCACCTTTATTCTATCATTTTGGCCTTAAAAATCCTAGTAAATGCATGTAAATAGCCCTAATTTATGCAAACTAACATTCATTCCTTATTTTACAAATATTGTATAAAATACTATTTTTAATGCCAAAATAACAGAATAAAGAAAAGAAAAGAAACAGAATAAAGTATCAAAGATGTTTTATGACCTTAAGCTCCGAGACCTAGGCTTCCCGATTACTAGGTCGACAAGGAATGAAGTAGGGGGAGATAAGGGGCAGTAAAACAATCAAAATTCCAATTATTAATTCATTCTTTATTTATTTTACGAACCTATTATATTTTCCACTTTTTATACCTTAAATAAAGAAACTTTGTACATGAAAGATGTAAATCATAAAATATAGAAAAATACGAAATTGAGTTCATACAAAGATAATATATAGTGTAAAAGTTATACCCAAAATAAACGGCTGTAAACAAACTTTACAGATCCATATCTCCCAAGTAAAAACTCAAAATATATCAAAATCACTTTAATTGTACATAACTTTAATGAGTTATTTAATAAAGGTGATTTCATATTTTTGGAGTTAAGGTGTGAAAGTTAGGTTTTGGACCCCTATTGTATAATATACTCGATTAAAATAATCATTTTATTTATTACTTATTATTTATTATTTTTATAATTTTGTAAATATTAGTTATAGTACATGTATATATTAAAACTAAAAAAGCACAAATAAATCATTAAAATAAAATACATATATAATATACATAGGTAAAATACCTATACTTATACATATAAATATCATATTCCTATTTAATTAAGAGTGTATATTACTTCAGAAAAATGTCATAAAAATATAGTTATTTGTATAAAAATAAGTTATTAATATATAAAATGATAAAATTTAATATAAAAATAAAAATAAAATACCTAAAACATAGGTAAATATTCCTATAAATGGAACCCTAAAAATAAAGTTGTAATTAAACACCTCGAAAAAATAAATAAAAATCATAATTGAATACTACAGAAAATAATAAACAATTTTTTTGTTTATAACATAAAATTAATAAAATTATTTATTATTTTTTATCTTTTTTGAAAAAAATTTGAGTTCGGTTTTTTCTTGTTGGTCCACGTGGACCAACTAGATTACTCTGCGTATTGACCTTGGTCAACTAGATGACCTATGCCCTAACTTCTAATAGTCTGACCTTTTTCCCTCATTTCTTGATTTTATGCGCTTGATGCATTGCTTGAGAAGGATGGGACCCTTCATGATATTTATTCTATGTATATCCCTGATCCACGCCGGCTACATATCTTCCACCATACCCTATTCCTTCACCCGTGATTCCTCCTTGAAACACAACTCCTTGCCACATTTTTAAATACCCCTTCACCTCTATTTTTGCATTTTTTGTTTTCCTTCCACCTATTCTAGCCCCTCGGAGGACTCCGAAGGTGTTTTGGCTTGTGACATGAGTTGAATATCATTCTTCGCAGTAAAGAGGGACGAGTAGCGGGTGTTGCCCAGCCGCCACCGACCACTTGGCCGTAGAGATTTCCATCTCCTGGCCTCCGGCTAGTCGAGGTTTGATTCCTTGTACTCTTTAGATACCTGTAGTGTTTAGGGTTAATTCTATGCTTTCATTTCGTCTCTTAAAGAGTGTATTTAGCTTAAAGTGGTAGTTAATCCCTCGTTAGAGCTCCGCTCCAGCCACCACCTCCGTACCCCGTCTACTCCCGCTTCCATTTCTCCCTAATAGGGTCAAGGCAGTTTTCCCTCGACCCTCTTTTTTTTCATAGGTTTGCGCATAAAGGATTCCATCTGGGCCTCTGATCAAACCTGCAGGAGGCTTCTAGGTAAGTCAGAGCACCCAAGACCTCCAGAGACCTTCCAAGGGTCCTCGGAGCAATTTGAAGTACCTCGGAGTCGCGGAGTAGCTTCAGGATCAAATAGACAACGTCGGGGGAGTCCCATGTGCACAGAGGCTCGAGTCGTAGTCGATTCAATCTCACCAGGCTCGAGTTCTTTAAGCATTCTTCCAGATCAATCAAGAGTCGTAGAATCAACCATGTTCTTCCAGTGCAGCAGGAACCGTTGGATTTGCTTCGCCGGCATCGTCCAATCCGAGTCCAAGATCAGATCCTGGCCGTCTGAAGCGAAGCGATATAGCGTGCTGCTGAGGCGACACATGTCAAGTGATCTTATATATGCCGTCCTATCTGCATTAATACTAGGTATTTTACGAGTCTCACCCAGCTGTTTTGTGTTTTTATTAAATAGTATAAAAACTTTAATCTTCCTTTTTTTAAATTTGTGATATTTGTGAAAGAAAGCCCCCAAGATTTTGGTATTTGTACTTTAATCCTCCGCCAGCTCACCTCATGTGGTCGTCCATGTATGGTGCGCATTTTGCACAGAGGCCCTTCTGGTTTTGGATATGTGCATTTCATCCTGTAACTCTTTAATTTCATTATATATTTTTATGAAATTTGCAGAGAGGCCCCTATCTTTTACTTTATTTACAAAAATGCCCTTGCTAGTAATGTAGCTTCTCTTTATTATCTCTGTTTATTTTAAATAGCTACAATGTTGTAGAAAATACCAAAAATAGCATAAGGTTCCTGGATGCTTGTAATTCCACGCCCATATCTTATTTTGCATTTTTTGGCCCTTTAATTATCTTATAAAAATTAAAATGGGCACAAAAGATCACTGTCTATAATATAAAATCCATGAAAAAATATAAAATATTTTTGAAAAATTCCCAAAAAAATTGGATTTTGCTTATTTGTGTATTTTTAACTCTCAGACCAAATCTCCATAAAAATTACAAAAGAAAACTCTTAAAAATTAAAAACCTCATAAAAACCTTTAAAAATCTACAAATTTCTTTAAAAAATCCAGATATAGTTTTTTTTTGTTTTATGAATTTTCATTATTTTATTAAATAACTATTAAATTTGATTTGGAAAATTTGGGATTTAATTTTCTTTTTTACTTTCCATTTCAATTTCAAGTATTAATTAAACCATGGTTTAGGGTATTTTTGGACTTTAAAAGTATATAAAATTAGCAAAATTATCTAAAAAATCAGAAAAATAGTATAAAGTATTTAGAAATGTAAAAATATTTAATTTTCCTGAATTTTTGAATATTTTTATTAGTATTCTATATTTGCATACATTATATATATCCTATATATAGCTATATTACTTAATTTAGAAGAAAAAGAAAATACAAAATATAAAAATATGGAAAGAAAATATAAAAATAGAAAAATACAAAAATACAAAAATATAAAACAAAAATAAATATAAAAAATTTAATTAAAAAATTAAAAATCTCCATTAAAAACATATGGACAAAGAGTTAACAATCATCTCTTGTGCTTCATATCCCACTCTAGCCCTTCTGCTCCATGTGTTCGACCTCTCCATATTTGCACAGTATACACATCTATTGTAGAGTTATAATAAATTTTAACTCAACATTTATTTTGCATTGCTTAATATTTGATTGTGGGTTAATTGTTGATTGATTAGGGTTCATTGAGTGATCAACACATTGACTACAATTTTGCCTTGTGAAACTGTATGACTCTTGAAATTCCCTAGTTATCAGGTTCCGCCACACTAATAATCCAAAGGTCTGACAGAGCTCCATACTACAACTTTACCAGGATAAGTTTAACACGCAATATTGTCCTAATTTCTTTATTTCCTTTCTTTTCTTGTATTCACTTATTCTTTCAAATAAGTGCTTGCTAATGGATTAGCAAAGGTAAAGCATACGGAGATGATGAATTTGCATTTCACCATCTTTAGTCATTTATTTTAGCTTAAAATCCCTAATAAAACACCTATATATAATACTAAATCCATATTCTTACTAACCTGCATCTGTATGTAAATATTGTATATTTATTACTATTTTAACCTAAAAAAAGAAATAAAGAAATAAAGGAAAATAAAGAAAATAAAATATTGTATATATGCAATAGATACAGTCTGACCCGAACCTCGAGAGAAGGTCAAAACTTGACATGATTTACCTGGAAAAAAGTATGGGGGATAGGGTCTTTATTCAAAAAATCAAAAAAAATATTTTGTAAATACTCTTTATTTATTCTGTATATATTTTTACAAAACTTACACTATTTAATTTGTCCAAAAATTGACCTCAAATTAAATAATTTTCTTAACAAAAATTGTAAATAAAAATGTTTCCTATATAATAAAAATACTTGTAAAATAAAATCATGTATAGAATAAAAGTAACTACACTCGGAAAAAGTCATAAAGTGAGAATTGAAAGAACAATTCTGGTTCCATATGAACATAAATTGAATAAAGTCACCTTCATCGTATTATAAATTAAATTATCTTTAAAATAGTAGTAGTTTCATAATTTTTGGAGTTAGGGTTTGAAAGACCACTTTCTGGAGTGGTTTTTGCAATTTTACCATTTACTTATTGTATATATTTATCTATATATTTTTCTACATAATTATTTATAGATAATTGTAAATAATTTTTAATAATTATTTAAAATAAATAAAATAATATATTTATATATATTAAATTATTTCCATATTTAACTATGTGTATAATGTACCATATGTATATATTATATGCATATAATTAAATTTTGTAAATACTCACATTAAAAAATAAATAATTAATATTTATTTTTTAAAATAATAAAGTGACTAAATTTATTTATTTAATTAATTATGTATAGAATATACCATAAGTATATGATTTAATAAATTCCTTAATTAACCCACCATTAAGGTGGCTCATTTAGTTGTTGGTTTTTCTTATTATTTTAAATAATTAATTACGAAAATTATTTTATTTATTTATTTATTTTATTATTTCTACCATTAACATCCATCCATTTTTCTTTTAATTCAAATTTTGGATCCTCTTCCCTCGTTCACATTTGATCAACTTTGGTGAGACGAGCCTAATCTCCAAGAGCCTTCTTGTCATGAAAGAGGCCCAGGTTCTTTGTCGTCCAGTGACAGCGAATCTGTCCTCGTCAAGGCCATCAAGGCATTATCCGCTCCCATGATGATAGCCATTTTTATTTCTCATTTTTCATCTAGGTTATTCGTAGTTTAATTTTTGTGTTTTTAATTTCATTGTCATTTTTAAAATTTTAGATCATATTTTTAATCGTAGATCATTGTTCTGCCACATCCGATCCGATCAATTTTGATTTTCGACTATCGCCTTCACATCTCGATCTCTCCACATTCCTATTCTATTTCACACGATCTTTCAACTCCCATCACAGATGGTGGCTGGAAACATGGTTTCGATCTCCTATTTTGCTTGATCCAAACCATTCACATTCTGATTTTATTTTTTTTATTTTATTTGACTGAGTCATCATGCTCGATTTGATTTATCTTTATTTTGTTGCAGGTTCACAAGAATTAAAAAATTACAAAAAATTAGTTTCTGTTTTTGCAAAAAAATATTGCAGCTATGACCCTCTTCACCAAAGCTAGGGGTGTGTGTCGCCCCTCCACTCGACTCCGTTTGCCGCATCCACCAAGCACCTTTGCCTGCGTGAGCGATAGGAGCCCCAGCTACTGTGTCATCGTCTCTCCACGTGGACCATGTGTCGCCATCTCTGGAGCTGCTACCGTCGAACTGCAAGCAGCACAACCCTCTGTCGCCTGGAGGCGTGTGTCCCATCTTCACCTCAATCACCACCAACCGTTGACTGCTGCACCTTCATCGCATCTTAGCCTCCGTCCTCAACTGCATGGAGGACTGCCTTCATCCTCGACTGCTCGTCGATTATCCACCACGTGGATCCCTTCACCCCAGCTACCGTGCCATCCAGACCCTTCGCCTTCTGCGATTCCCATCGCTCTGAACAAACTGCCGTCCTCCTTTGTTTGGAGAAGAAGGGAGGGGTGACGCTCATCCCTTTCCCCTAGCGTGAAACAACACAGAACGAAGCCTCCCTATTTTTCAAGGCAAAATTACATTCATGCCCCCATAGATTCTAATAATTGTAAAACGCCCCCTGCCAACTCCAGCTCACGTGTGTTTCACGTAGTTACTTAGGTAATTTGCACTTTCCACCCGCTTTTTTTTCCTGTTAAATTTTGATACTAAAACATTAACTATTTGCAAATAAGTCCATGTTTATCTAGACTTCAGTTTGTAAGCTTTTTATTATTGAAATAAAAATTTTTGTTGGTCAATAAGTTCTGCAAAAATCGTGTTATTTTCCTGATTTGTGTCTCCTCATAGTGTAATTTTATCATTGTAATTTATTTTCAATTACTATTATTAAAAACTCAAATACATTACATTTTTTAGTTTTCGTAATTTGAAAAATCATAAAAATTCTAATATCGTGTCAAAAAATCTAAAAAAATAGAATAATTTGCCTTTTTTTATCTTTTATTTTCTGTGCATATTTCACACATTAACTATTTTTAAAACATAAAAATTTCAAAAATATAAAATTCTTATAAAAATAATATAAAATTGTAGAAATTTCAAAAATAGTGATTCCACTTCTTGTGTGGAGATAATTCATTATAGTTTTTAGGAAAAGTAAATCATGTAACTTTTAAGTTTATTTTATATTTTTAAATTGCAAAATAGTCTTGTATGTTCACTGTTTGCTTTATTCCATGTTTTATTCATCTTGAAAATCTGAAAAAAAATCTAAAGATCTCTAAAAAATTCCAAAAATAGTTAAAAAAATCATAAAACACAAAAATAATTGTATTTGACTTTTCTGTATATTTTTGTCATATTTAAAAAATCCAAAAAGTTGAATTTCTTTTTTTAATAAATTTGCTTTGAAAAATTAATATTTGAAAATTAAAATTTACAAACTAAAAAACCAATAAAAAATAAAAATCAGAAAATATAAAAATAGAAAAAATAAAAAAATAAAAGATAAAAATCCAACACATAAAAATCAAGATAGTTTGCATTTGAATTTACTTTTCTTTTAATTTATTTTTTTCGATTATTAGAATAACCCTCAGGATTTGTAGCCTCCCTGAGTTCGATCTTGTTGATATACATGTTAAATAAATAGCAAAATTCTCTTGCTGATTTTTTGTAATTAATTTGGCTTGAGTATCAAATAAAAAAATTGTTGAGGGATTCTTTGGGTTGCAACAACAATGAATGTATTTTCATAAATAAAACCCACACAAGATCTTATCAACACTACCCCCATCTGATATCAGTATCTTTGGTATCCCAAACTATAAGATGATGTGATTTTTCAAAAATCGATAGACTGTTCTACTGTCTACTGCTCGAATAGGGATAGATTCAACCCATCGACTCACAAAGTCCACATCAAACAAGATGTATTTGTAGGCTTGACTGTTAGGGAATGGACCCGTGAAGGTAATGTCCCGTGCATCAAATACATTAGATATCAGAATGAATTTATTATATATCTGAATGAATTTGAGGGGCACAGATTCTTTAACACCCAAGGTTTTCCCCATTTTCTAAAAATCAATGTAGGCTTTGACATACTCATTTACATCCTTGAATAGTGTTGGCCACCAGAGGCCACACTACAAAATATTTGTTGGCGTACGACTTCTATAATGGTGCCCACCAGATTCGAGCTTATGGTAGTGCTCGAGGACACTTGTATACTCCTCTTGAGGAATACATCAAAGAAAAATGCAATTTTCTCCTTACCTGAACAAGTATATGTCTTCCCATCGGTAGAAGTGGATATCGGACTTGAATTTGTCCTTCTAGATTCTCCTCCAATCTTATGGAGCTACCCAGAGATGAGGTAGTTCACAATATCATCATACAAAAGGAGAGGCCTAATGATGAGGACAGATGATCTGCTACAACATTTTGAAATCCAGGTTTATGTCTGATGTTAAGTCAAATCTCATAGGAGAAGGATCCATTTGAATAATCGTGATTTGGCAACCTTCTTCTATTGTAGTTATATGATAGAATAGTTATCAGTGAAAATAATAACGTTTGATCCAAGAAGATAGGATCTGAACTTTTCTAAATCAAAAACAACTTCCAACTCTTCTTTCTCCGTTATTGTATAATTTCTTTGTGCTTCATCAAGTGTCTTGTTGGAATAATAAATGGCATAGGGGAATTTATCTCTTCTTTGTCATAAGACAACCCCAACAGCAAAATCTGAAGCATCTGTCATGATCTCAAATGGTAGATACCAATTTGGTTGTTGTAGGATGAGAGCCTGAGTAATGAGCTCTTTCAGCCGATAGAATGATTGTAGAACCTTTTGAACAATAAACTCGATCTCCTTGTGAATAACCTTTGTAAGAGATCGGGAAAATCTGCTGAAGTCCTTGATGAATCTTTAAAGAATCCAATGTGCCCCAGAAATGTTGTCACATTCTTCATATTCCAAGGTGGATTGAGTTTGGCAATCACATCCACCTTCATCAGTCGACTCCCATGCCTCACTGGGAAAGAACATGGCCCAACACAATTCCTTCTGTGACCTTGAAGTGACTCTTTCCCATGATAAAACAAATTCACTTCACGGTATTTCTGTAGTACTCTATTTATATGCATGAGACATGAATTGAATCTTTCACCATAGATGGAGAAATCATCCATGAAAACTTTAAGAAAACTCCCGCCATATTGGCAAATACTGAAAGCATTCACCTTTTGGAATGTGACAGGAGCATTGCATCCCAAGGGTATTCTACGAAAGGCATATGTATTGAATGGTCAGGTGAATGTTGTCGTCTCTTGGTCATTAAGGGTAATCACCACTTGGTTGTACCCGGAGTACCCATCTAGAAAGTATAAGAGTTCATTCCTAGCTAGTCTTTCGAGCACTTGATCAATGAATGATAGAGGGAAGTGGTCCCTTTTGTAGTTGAATTCAGGAAGCGGTAGCTAACACGCACACGCTAAGATGTCAGTACTTGGGTAGATATCTCCTTTGCTTCGTCATTTTTAACCACAGTGAGCCCTGATTTCTTTGAAATGACATATTGAGGGATCACTCATTTATAGTCGGAGATGGGATGAATAGAACTTGCTTCATATAACTTTGTGATTTCCTTCATAATAGCGTCTTGAAGATAGGATTCAATCTTCTTTGGATTTCTCGAGATGTTTTGCAGTCATATTCAAGATAAATGTGGTATGAACATAAGGCTGGATTTATACCTCAAAGATCTGAAAATTTCCAAACAAGTGCCTTGCAGTTCTTTTCTAGAACATCGATGAGACGAGGTTCTTGATATGGAGTCAGCCTACTACTGATGATGATCAGATACATATTCTCTTCGATTACAAGGAAAGCATACTTCAGACCTGCCGGGAGATGTTCGAGTTCAGGAAATTGTTGATCTTCTCTATGATCACTTCTGACACTATGTTGGTTGATGAATGATCTACTAAATTCAATGAGGTGTTTTCCACATATGTCCCTCTTGGCTCTGACATAAATGTACCAAACGTATCTGCAATGAACTCTTCATGTTCGATATGGAATGAATCTTCTTCAAACAAGCTAATCGGTGATATATATTCTGTATTTGTCTCTCAGTTGACAGGCGAGCAATGATCGACTATGCTTTCCATGTCCTCCTTGAAGAGAGCATTTCTTGTGTCAGAATATCGTTCAAAAATATATGTTTATCACGGATATCAATAATGTCACAAGCTTCTGGTGTTAATCGCTTGCCTTCATCAGATGCAGCTTTTGGCTCATTGATCATGTCCAAAGTGACCTTGTTAGTGTAGGAGTGGAATGTGATCTTTCCATACCCATAGTCAGCGATCGCTTCAGTAGTTTGAAGGAATGGTCAGCTAAGGATGATGGGAGTCTGGAGAAACAATGTAAGGGAGTCCATATCTAGGACCATAAAATCCATTGAAAAACACGTCTTGCATGGTTACAATAATGTCTTCTAGCAAACCCCTCGGTCGCTTGATAGACCGATGTGCAAACAGCAGGTCATACGAGTTGGCTTCAGTGTCCAGAGCTGAGTTCTTCAAGCAATGAGGAGGGCATGAGGTTTGTGGAAGATCCGTTATCAAGCAGACTTTTCTCGAATGTCTGATTAATCTGGCATCTGATGAGAGGTGCACCCTTTTCTTTCTTTCTTTTTAAGATCGTTGATAGCATTCACAATCGCCATAATTAGGGTGTGTTTTTCTCCTCTACAGCACATGTTCTTGCGGCTTTGACTCTTAGATGTACATGTTTGTTTCAAAACTTTTTTCACAGCTAGCATGTATTCCATGGCTTTCATCAATGTCATTTTTAAAACCAGATTTTCAGTGATTTCGACAATGACAGGGCCAGACAATGCCTTTTTTAAATGTTTATGTTATTGGTATTTTTCATTACTTCTGGATAAGGAAAATTCAAAGAAGAAAATGCATTGCTCATAATTCAGAATTATATACAAATTTCTTGTCAGAAGATAAGATGCCATTCAAAATAGGAAAAAATGTATCTATATGTGCTTCAGCTTCGTTGGACTATGATGGATGTGTTGTTGGTGTTGGCATCTCCAGGGTTGGTGTGGCATAGCGTTGGCTCTTCTTTTCTTTTTGGAAATTTTCATTTTGCAGATTTTTTGTACTTTTTCATTTTAATGGTGGTGGATTGGTGTTGATGTTGCTCCTTCGTCATCTTCTTCCTCACCTGGCCTTGTTGTTGGACCAATTGATGCAGAGGACTTCACCAGAAGTTGCTTTGTTCTTCCCCTTGGTGGTTGTAGACAACTGCAATGTCATGTCACTCTTGAGAGTCACTACATGAGACAACAAAAAATTTGAATTACCTGACTCTTCAGGACCGACTGAGATATCACAAACTACCTACTCTCAACCCAAGCAGGAATATGAGTTTTTGTGGTAGTGAGGTTGTCGAGCTTCCGACTCATCTCTACTAGACCTTTAACAAGTTGTATAAGTAGTCAAGAGAGGGGTTCACAGGAGCTGCCTCGGATGATTCAACGTGCTGACCATGTTAGGAGCGAAACTATAGAGGCTGGAAATTATGAGAATTGTTGTCAGGAGGGAGTTGTTGCTGATGAAATTGAGGGGGAGGGAGGTAGTGGTTCTCTTGAGTAGTCACATATTGATGATGCCATTGGTATTGGTAGTACGTGGGCTACTAATAATTCTAATTTTGTCTCCAGGTATTCTTGTATGGTAGAGACTGCTTCTGAAGAGATTGGTGGTTCTGGATAAACCTCTCACTTGACGATTGGTGATACGACATGATTGTACAGAACTGGCCATGTTGTTGTCTGTCTGTATGGGGCAATTTTGCATCATTATTCCATATGTTGTTCACCTCTTGGATCTGTTATGGTGGTGGGAAGAATGGATCTGCATATGATGGGGGCTGGAGCTTGAGCTGGTAGATGATGATCTGTTAAGATGGTTGTAGAGGTGACTGGTCAGGTGCCTGCACATAATATACGTGCTAGACCTGAGGCTGACTTGAACTCGTACGAGGTTGATGCAGCGATGGTGGCTCCTTCGGCTCAGCAGGAGTTGTGGATTCTAGACTCGTAGACTGTACTACATTGATGGTGTTGACCATTAGCTCCAGCTGCTTCGAAATTTAAACCAGCTTGTCTAGATAGTGGGTTCTTTGTTCTATCATGGATAATTTCTTGAGATCCTGCGGTCTCTTCTCAATTATATCAACTTTGGATAGGTGGCTCCTTATGTAACTCAGCTTGGAGCTCTCAGCCCTATCCACTTCATTGTATGTTGCCATGTTCACTAGCTTGTGGTGGATCAGCGGTTGTCTTTGGTATGCATGGGATGAAGACAACATGGCAAATTCTTCAAATTTTTGCAAGATAAATTCTTCGTACTTATTGAAGTGAGATCCGCTACATGTTGCGTCCATTATTCTCTGACTTTCTGAAGCCAAAACCCTGAAGAAATGTTGGACCAGACCGGTCTGAAGGATGTCATGGTGGGGGCACTTCTCCTACGATTCTTTGAATCTCTCCCAAGATTCATGTATGGACCTATGTAGTCCTTGGGAGAAGTTGTTGATCCTTGCTCGCATCTAAGTGAGATATTTTGTTGGTCAAGATTTTTAATGGGTTTTATTTATGAGAATTAGACACAAGTCATTGCAACCCAATCAAGCGTCAATAAAAAAATTATTATTCACAAGCCGAAAGAATTACAAAAATATAGTAAGAGAAAATTGTTATTTTATTAACTTGTATAGAAATCGGATCGAGCTCAAGGAGGCTACAAATCTTGTGGGTTATTCTAATAATTTAAAAATCAATTAACAGAAAGAAGAAATTCTAATGCCAACTATTTTGGTTTTCATGAGGTTTTTATCCTTTTGTTTTTTCCATTTGATTTTTTTCATTTTTTTATTTTTTATATAATCTTAATTTTAGATTTTTTATTGGGTTTTTATTATTTGCACAATTTTAATTTTCAAAAGAATTAATTTTTCAAAGTAAATTTATATACGAAAGAAATACAACTTTTTGTATTTTCAAATACGATAAAAATGATCAAAAATGTTATAATATTTTATTTTTGTGTTTTTAACTTTTTATAATATTTTTATTGATTTTTCAGGAAAAAGGATTATTATGGATTTTATAAAAATCAGAAACTTAAAATAATGCTAAATAGTGAACAAATATGGATAATTTGCAATTTAAAATGTCAAACAAAAGCATAAATTCTTGGATTTATTTTTCCTAAAAAATGTAATGAATTATCTACAGATAAGAAGTGAAACCATAATTTTTTAAATTTTCTACATTTTTTATGTTTTCTAAAGTTTTTTAGTATTTTGCAAAATCTTTTTGGTTTTAAAAATAATTAATATGTGAAATTTACATATCAAACAAATATACAAAAATAAAACTATTATATCTTTCTTAGAACTTTTGACACAATATTTGAATTTTTATGATTTTTTCAATTACAAGAAGTGAAAATGTGATGTTTTTTATTTTTTAATAATAGCAAATAAAAGTAAATTACAATGATTAGTTTAAACTATGAAGAGACACGTAGTAGGAGCATAACTTGATTTTAGAGAATTTATTAAGCATGAAAATATTTATTTTAATAAGGAAAGCATGCAAACATAAGTTTGGAAACACATGTCCTTAAAAGTAATATTCAAAGTTTTTACATTAAAATAAAATAAAAATAAAAATTCAGAGGAAAATGTAATTTACCTAGTGATAACGTGTAATGCACTTGATCAGGAGCTGGTAGCTCCTTCTTTCCGAAATCAGGAACTCTAGGGGGCGAAATTTAATTTACCAAAAAATAGGGTTTTTGGATGGGGCTCATGTTCTTCATTCCACGTCAAGGGAAAGAGGGTGTCGCCCCTATTCTTCTCCCCCAAAATGAGGGTGGCAGCATCAGCTGCTCCAAGTGGTGGAGGAGGGCGGTCGAGCGAGGCGGTACGTAGAGATTGATGGTAGGGGAGTCGATGATGGCAGAGGAGGCATTTGGCGAAGAGCAGCAGTAGTGGAGTTCGATGGTTAGGCGACGAATGCATGCGGAGGGTCTCAGCAGACGAGCGGCTCTCAAGGTCGATCACGGTCGAAGTGGCGTTCGGGGATGGGGGTGTGATGCTGCAGCGGGCTTTAGTGGGAATGGCGGTCATTCGAGCACAGATGGCGGACAATGTTGAATCGTTGGAGTTTAAGAGTCAAAGGCCCTCAGCTCCGTGTGATCCTTGACGGTGGAGGATCTCTAGGTGGAGGGTCGTCGTTCGAGGATCCACGATGGTGTCGTTGATGGAGGTCGGCGCTTGTTGGTGGAGGTGGAGTTCACAGTCAGAGTGTTGTGATTGAGGTCAGCAATGGTTGGTGGATGTCTCCTCCATCAAGGATCGGTCGGTGGAGGGGACTCCATGTGATGGAGCTGGGCGGCGGTGGCTGCTTCAAAAAATATATATTTTTTGTATTTTTTTGGACAAAGAACATCAACTGAAATCTTTTCTTTTTTGTATTTTTTTGAAATCCTTGTACCTGTAATGAAATGAAATAAAAAGACCAACTCGATCACGATGGCTCGGTCTAATCCAAAAATAAAAAATCAAATAAGAATCAATGGGCGAGGTGGTTCTGTCGGTACTGATGGATCAGAACAATGTCTCCAGTCACCGTATGAGGCCGGAGGTGATAGATCGTGTGAGGTAGAACGGAAATGTGTAGGGATTTTGATGTGGGTGAAAATCAGATATATGATTGGGATCGAACGAGATGAATGATTAAGACAATTAACTACGATTAAGAACTATGATCGAAAATTGAAAAAGGACAATGAGATTAAAAATGAAAATTAATCCTATGATTATCTAATTAACAGATTGAAATAAAATGGAATGGATATCACTGATTGGAGCAGATGAAAGTCGTGATGGCCTCGACAAGGTTAACCTCATTATCACTGGACGGCTCGGAGGCTGGGCACCTTTCTACAATAAGAATGCTCTTGGAGATTCGGCTTCTCTCACCAAAGGTTGATCAAATGGAAATGAGGGAGGAGGAACCAAATAAATAATAATAAATTTGAATTTCAAAATTTGTACGGAGAGAAAAAAAGAAGGATGTTAATGGTATAATTAATAAAATAAATAAATAAAGTACCTTTTGAAATTATTTTTAAAATAATAATAAATACAATAACTTAATGATCAACCTTAATGGTATATGGAAGTAATTAAATTATATAAATACGGTATATTATTTACATATTTATAAAATAAAAAAATTATTTTCGTCATTTTATTAATTTAAATAATAAATGTTAGTTATTTGATTTTTTTGTCATGGTTATTTAGGGATATTAATTATATACGTATATTATATACATATGATACATTATAATCATATTTAAATAAGGAAATTATGTTATTTTAAGTCTAAAAAAATATTTTATTTTTATTTTAAATAATTCTTAAAGAATATTTGAAATTATTTACAAATACATTATGCATAATAATACATATGAATAAATATAAATAAAAAAATGGTGAAATTGCAAAAAAACCCCTAAATAATCATCTTTCAAATTGTAAATCCAAAAATTGTAAACCACTGCATTTTAAATATAATTTAATTTAGAATACGATGGAAGTAAGTATGATTCAATTTGAGTTCATATGGAGCCAGAATTTGTCTTTCTATTATTACTTTACAGTTTCTTCCAAGTGTGGTTACTTTTATTCTATACATGATTTTATTTTACAAGTATTTTATTATTTAGAAAACATTTTTATTTACAACGTTTTTTTAAGAAAATTGTTTAATCTGAGTTCAATTTATTGACAAATAAAATAATATACATTTTATACAAATATATACAACATAAATTAAAAATAAATAATGAAAAGTATTTACAAAATATTTTTTTGGATTTTCTGATTAAAGACCCTATCTCCCCCTACTTTATTCCTAGTCGATCAGGTCAAGTCTTGAACTTTTCTCAGGGTTCGGGTCAGCCTGTATCTATTTCATATATACTGTCTTTTATTTTCTTTATTTTTCCTTTATTTCTTTATTTATTTTTTAAGTTAAAATAGTGATAAATGTACAATAATTACACACAAATGTAGGTTAGTAAGAATATTGATTTATCAATATAAATAGGTGTTTTATAAGGGATTTTAAGCTAAAATAAATGAATAAAGATGACGAAATCCAGATTCACCATCCCCTATGCTTTACCTTTGCTTGTCCTTTAGTAAATACTTATTTAAAAGAATAAGTGAATAAAAGAAAAAGAAAGCAAAAGTAAAGAAATTTGGAAAATATTGAGTATTAAACTTATCTTCAAACGTTGTAGTATAGAGCTCTGTCAGACCTTTGGATTATTATTTGGTGGAACCTTAATGGGCAATGGATTTAAAACCTAACAACCTTCATGTTCCACAAGACTCCTATGCAGGTCTCCTCAATAGTCAGGTTGGAACAAGTCTATATATACAAATTCTTATGACTATGAATCTTTACTTGTACGGTGTAAGTGAAATATAGCTCCGCATCTTAAAACTAGCAAAGAAACAGCCTTTCTCAACAAGGTAACTCTAGTCCCCCGGTCTAGCAACTCTTTCCTCCAGGAGCGGGGATATACCCTTCTAAGTTCAAGTACAACCAGCTCAAGAAGAGGAGATGAAGAAAAGAATGGACGATAACTAGTGTGGCTACCTATCCTTGGATTCCTGACCAGTGTAGTCAAGTCATCCAGCTCCAAGCTTACAAAAATTTGACTTTGAAGCTCTTATTATATATTTTTCTACACTTGTATATACACTGGCATGCATTTTACTTTTCAATCAGGCTTGTCTACTTTTAGAGATTCTACATTTTTTCTTTCTTTTTTTTTGAAAATATATACAAGATGTAGCATGTACATAAGGAGTTTTTCCTCTTGAGCTATTAGACTATCCCTCTTTTGAAGCATTATTCCAACCCCACATCGTCATGTCTTTATACCTCAATACTTCTAGATCAGGTTGAGATGCACTACCCTTCCTAGAGGAAGACAGATATTCCCACTAGTTGTTACAAACCCGTTTGCTACCCCAAGCCAAAAGATTTTGCCTCCTCACTACCTCCTCCATGAAGAGCTACGTGCTGAGTGCTTGTCCAAGATAAGCCACAGTTTATGAAAAAGTCATAATTCCATTTCATATAAAGTTCCTCTGAAATTAAGTGGATTAAGGTCCAACTAAGCTCCATTCATCAATTTTATTTCAGACATTGCTTAAATGTAAATATTATCCTGAAAAATGTACATTCAAAATGCAAGAAATATATACAAAGAAAAAATTTAGAGGGTTTTTTTAAGAAAAAAAGGTTAGTAAAATATATACAAGTATATACACAGATTAAACATAATAATATTTTTTATATAAAAGGATAATTTTTGTTTTTTTGTGTTTATGTTGTGTTCTTTTATTATTTTTTTGTGTTTTTTTGTGTTTTGTGTTTTTTATTAAGACAGAAGGTGACCAAAGTCTATATACACACGTGGATTTTACGCAATTATATACATATCCCAAAAATAATCATATTTTTAAAAGTAAGAGTTATGTCTAAAGTATATATATAATATGTACAACAACCCCTATACTTGGCTCGAATTATGTCCTCATTGTGATCAAAATCTGCAAAGGAAGACATAACTCATGCTAAGTATAGAAAAGTGAAAAGGACACTATACAACAATGACTCAAAGAATGAATAGAAGTCGGTGATACCTCAGACGGTATAAGAGGGAAAATAGAGGAAAATAATTGACGGACTCGACATCTCGTCTTGTCTCCCTATGCAGGGTAGAATAGCCCTATGTAAAGAATATCAACAAGTTGGGGAACAATCGAGATATCAGAAGAATAAAAACACAAAAGAGATGATATAAAAAACATCACTCCTCCTTGATGAGAGAGATCTGTGGGGAGTCGTACTATTTCACAAGGTGAAACAACAGTCGGTGTATTGACCACTCTATAAACCTGACTCAATCAACAATCAACCTACGAAATAAGTCAAACAATGAATATCAAAAAGTGAGTTAAAATTTATTATTCTCTACAACTAGATGTATATCAAGTAAGTGTGTATAGGTCGAATCACAGAGAGCAAAAAAAAGGGTAGCCTATAGTTATTCTCAAGCAATGAGCACTATGTACACATGTGTCGTTCATCATGTATATGCATATATCTTTTGTGGGATTTTACTTTTTACTTTTTATTTTATTTTTGTTTTAGATTTTTGTATTTTTTTTAATTTTACTTTTTATATTTTATTTCTATGTTTTTATATTTTATATTTTCTTTTTCTTTTTAACATATATAATATAGTTATATAGGATATATATATATAATGTACGCTAATATAGGTATTAATATAACTAAAATTGCTCAAAATTTAGAAAATAATATATTTTGTGTTTTAAATATTTTTTACTATTTTTGTGATTTTTTAGTTATTTTTGTTGAATCAAGGTTTTAATAAATAGTCGAAATTGAAATGGAAATTATAAATAAAAAATGGTGTCTAAAATTTTCAAAATCAATTCTAATACAATAATAATAATCCATAGAAAATACAGAGACACAAAATAATATTTTTGGTGTTTTTCATGTTTTTTTAGATTTTTATAAGGGTTTTTGGGGGTTATAAAATTTTAAGAGTTTTCTTTTTCCTTTTTTAATGATTTCGAGTCAGGTAAAACGTAATAAAATAGAAAACATATTAATTTTTTGGAATGTTTAAACACGTTCTTATATTTTTTGGTATTTTATGTTGTAGACATAACAAAAATATGCTCCTTTTGATTTTTAATAAATGGTTAAAATGCTCAAAAATGCAAAATAAATACATGGCATGAAAATGCATGCTACCAAGCATCTAACCATATTTTCTCACAATTTTAGGAGCTGGGTGCTATTTTTATAAATGAAATTAAAGCACCAAAAATAAAACACTAGCATGGACATATATGTAAATAAATTATAGTTCGGGGGCCACTGCAATTTTCATAAAAACATAGAATGTATTTTTAATTTTATTGACTACAGAAATACAAGATGTTGTAGGGGTATCACTACAATTTACCCAGCTCACGTGAGACGGCACGTGAACTAAGCTAGACTGGACCTAGAAGTAATAAAAATAAGTATCAGAGCCTTTCTACAAAATGTCCACTTTATTTTACACATTACATTTTATTTTCATTACTAAATAATAAATGGAAAAAGAGTGGGGAAAGAATTGCAACCCCCTAAGGAAAACAAATGGATAGCTCGATAAAGTCCACTTATCCATGTGTCGCCATCTACGCAGCTGGTACCGATTAGTCATCCACAGTTGGGATTAGATCCTGGATCAGGATTGAATGTTTGAGGGTCCACAATATCCAATGTTGGTTGTGGCCCTGGAGGAACGAGGACGATCTAACGACTGGGAGGCACGGAGGAAGAACAATGGAGGAACAAGTCCCCGCTGAGCTTCGATCAGCCTCTTCTTCACTTTCTTTCATTCCTAGGAGCTCCGATGGTGGGCAAAATGCTACTGGGGTCCTTCCGCATCGACTAGGGGCTTCAAAAGGGGTCAGGGTCCGATAAGATGTTCTAACGATAGAGCTCTACCTAGAGGTTCTTCCTGCAAACCGGCGAGGCACGATGAGCCTCATTTTGGCTCTTTCATGTAGGGTTCAGTCTCAAAAAGAAATAGCGATACTTTGGCGAGCTTCCGATGGTAGGATGAGTAATCAATGAGCAGGATGGCAGATCTCTGACGACATGGAGGAGTGGAGATCCAGGAGACCATATCAGAGGGTGATCCGAGTGAGCGGAGCGCGTAGGGTGATCAGAAGATGTTGGTGAATTAAGGGGAGTGGCCGGTGAGTCGGTCAATAGGAGGGAGCATAGTGGAAGGTGTTCGTCGGAGCAGAGCTCCGGTGAACTACGAATTGGGATTACAAGGCTAAATCGATACATTACGTACTAAACTGCTTACATAATTGAAAACTATCTAGAAAGAGATAAAGGTCAGCTCTTATACTTGAGAAGGAGCTCGGGGAGCTGGGTGGCTAGATGGCCATCGTATGTGCACAACTGTCCTCCTGGAGCCGGTCTAGACCGTTGGGAAGCTCCTCCTGTCACGAGGGTGCTCCCTAGATGAAGAAGCGAGCCCCACATACTCGGATTAGTGACCAAAGAAGCGAAGGAGGTCGAAGGTTCTTATTTAAAAATATGTATGGGCACCCTTATTGATTGTTGGATTAGAGAAAATCAGTTCTACGTACAAGCAATCGAAAGGGTCGACGTGAATCATGGGAGATTAATGATGAATTTTTCTGAAGGAAGTGAGCATGATGGGTCGATGGATAGAGTGGGAGAAATGCATGAAAAGCGGGGAAAAGACATCTCTGACGTGGGTCAAAGGCATAGGGGGCGTTGATCAGAGGTCAACGAATGGGAGGCTCTGCTTGGTCCACGCAAGCTCGCTACAGGACAAAATTGAATATTTATTTGAAATTAATTATTTAGAAATAGCAAATGATTTTATTAATTTTTAGTATAAAATATAAAATTGATTATTATTTTATGTAGTATTTTGTTATTAGTAGTTAATTTTTATGGGTTTATTTATAGGTATATTCATCTATGTTTTGATTATTTTATTTTTATTTTGTGTATTTTATTATTTTATGCTATTATTTTATCTATTTATAACTTGTTTTTAGGTGTATAAATATATTTTTATTATATTTTTATGATGTTATTTGTATCTTTAAATAAATGGGTATATATATTATATAGGTATAGTTGTAGGTATTTTATCAATGTATTACATATATACATTTTATTTTAATGATTTGTTCATGATTTTATTTTAGTTTTATATTTTCAATATGATATAAATAATATTTAGAAGAGTAGATAATATAAGAGGGTAAAAGAATAAAAGAATAGGTTTCCCTTTTATTTATTTGCAAGTATTAGCATAGGTATTTTTCCTATGTTTTTATATGGACTTATTTTATTTTTTGTTTTCTTTTTGGGTTTAATCTGGTTTTAATATGTACATAATTTTTAAATAATAATACAAAATTATAAAAAGATAAAAATGTAAAAATAATAAAGAATGAATAAAATGAATATTTTATTCGGGTATACTATACAATGAGGGTCCAAAACCTAACTTTCACATCTTAACTCCAAAAAATATGAAACCAACTCCATTAAATAGCTTATTAAAAGTTATATACAATTAGAGTGATTTTGATGCATTTTTAGTTTTTATTTAAAAGATATGGGTCTGTGAAGTTGGGATTTTGGCTTTTTATTTTGTGTATAAAATGAACATTATATCTTATCTTTGTAGAAACTTTATTTTGTTTATTCACATTATTATGTACAACATTCATGTACAAAGTTTATTTTATTGATGTACAAATAGTAAAGAATAAAATGGGTGTCAAAAATGCTTTATTGGAAAATAAAATAATTGAGTTTTTATTGTATTTTTGGCCCTTATCTCCCCCTACTTTATTCCTTGTCGACTCAATTCTTGACTTGGTCTCAGGGTTTAGGGTCATAAAATACCTTTGGTATTTTATTCCTTTTTCTATCTTCTCTTTATTCTGTAATTTTGGCATTGAAAACATTATTATTTACACAATAAATACATAAATAAAGAATGTTATTTGTACAAGATAATGCTATTTACATGCACTAGCTAGGGTTTTTATGGCTAAAATGATAGAATAAAAGTGATGAAATGGATATTCGTCACCCTCCCTATACTTGCCTTTACTAGTCCCTAGCAAACACTTTATGCAATAAGTGTTGAAAAGAAAAACAAAGAAAAGAAAAGAAAGAAGGTGGATTGAATTTAATTCTTGAACTAGTCTTCACAAAATCAAAGTTTGGAGCTTAAGTTGGTCCTTTGGAATTTTAGTGTGGGCAGAACCTTATTAGGAATCAGATTTGAAATACGATAGCTTTCTAGTATCCCATCACTCTGTTCAAGTCTCCCCAATAGCCAGGTGAGAATACTACAACTCATATGCAAACCCTTACGACCATGAATTTTACTCGTACAATGTAAGTGATAGTGGCTCTCCCCAACTGAAATGACAAAGAGACTGACTTCTCCAGCATGACAACCCAGTGATTCCCCAATCCAGCAACTCTTTCCTCAAGGAACGGGGTATTCTGTTCTAAGTTCAAGTGGCAACCAACTCAAGAGGAAGGGGGTGAGGAGAAGAATGGATGGTAGCCAGAGTAGCTACCTATCCTTGGATGCTTGACCAATGTAGCCAAGTCATCCAGCTGCAGGCTTACATATCATGACTTTGAAGCACAATCTTACTTATTAACTATACACTCCGGCAGGAATTTTATTTTCAATCAAGCATGTCCACTTTTTTCGAGTTTTTGCATTTTTTTTAAAATACTATATACAACAACATTTACATAAGGAGTTTTTTCCTCTTGAGCCAGTAGACTATCCCTCTTATGAAGCATTATTGCAACCCATACTCTCCTATCTTTAGACATCTCTACTACTGGACGGGTTGGGGTGCACTTCCCTCCCTTGATAAGGGCAAGTGTTTCCACTTGTGTGTGTCTCATACTGGCAAATCCAATCCCCTCCCCACTCCAACTAAGTTGAGCCAAGTGAGAGGTGCAGGTGTTCAAGTTAGGTCATTATCAACAAGATACGTGCATGTGCATTGAAATACTCTACTTAGGCAGTCAAGAATCCATTGAAACAAGTTTCACGATCCTCAAAGAATTAAGTCAAGTAGACTTGAAGTACCTCAATTCCAACTCCTATAAGGTTCCTGTTATTAGGTATAATTAAGGTCCAACTAAGCTCCAATCTTTGAATTTTACTTAGACTAGTTCAATTATCAAACTTAATTCGAAAAATACGAATGTTAAGCTAATGCTATGCAGAAAATATTTTTGTGATGCAATTTTCAAAGTTTTGAACTTTTTGTGTATTTTTGAAAAATATGATGCACATGCAAAATTTGGTGATTTTCAGAAATATTTTTGCTCATGGTTTTGTATTTTTTTTGTTTTCAAATGTTTTTTGGAATTTTTGAAAACAAAAATATTTTGGATAAAAATAGGTACAAATATTTACACGGGAATGCATCTTCTACTTTACAGGAGTTGGGTTTTTAAGAATTTACAAGGGAGAAGTGATAAACTTTATGGATATATATATATATTTATTTATTTATAAAAGAATTGTATTGTGATGTATATATATCTCAAACTTATTTGAAAATTATTTTTCAAACAATTTTGGAAACAATAGTCCAAAATAATCTTTATAGTTAATTTTTAGAAAAATGTACACACATTTGAAAATCATTTTGCAAAGATTTTTCAAACAGTATATAGATTTCTCAAAATATTTCTACAACCATTTTTCAAACCATTTGTAAATAGTTTTTCAAACATTTTTATTTCACACAAAGAAAATAAATTTTACAAAACAAAAAATTTTTACAAAGGTTGAAGACATTTTACAAAATATTTTTCAAACAGCTTTCAAAAGATTTTTCATAAAGATTTCCAAACTATTTTCCAACCATTTTGCAAAACATTTACCTGATTTAGTAATCGGTCTATACAAAAATTTTAAGGAATAATATGCATCTTTTTATTATGTGATTTTAATGAATTTATTGGGATATATGTTGTGTTTTATAAAGTATTTTACCCACAATTATTATTAAAATACGAAAGTACGAGTTATGGCTAAAGTATATACATAGTATATACGACCCCCTATACTTAGCTTGATCTATGTCCTCATATATTAAAGAGAAAAAAGAAAAGACATAACTCGTACCAAGTATAGAAAAGTCGAACGAATAATGAATGAAAGTCAACCGTCCCCCCTATACTTATGATCAAATAATCCTAAGTAAAGCAGACTGTACAAAGCAGGGAGGGTCAAGGGTTGGAATAAACATATCGTACTGAAACTGTCTCCCCTTATACTTAGGGCAAGATATCCCTTGGTATAAACAAGAAGAGGAGACAATGTACAAGATCAAAGAATGGAATTAATCTTTATGTGCACCACCTATACTTAGGACAAAGTACGTCCTAAGTATAGAAGACTGACGAGAAGGGATGATACACACTTTCTTTTTTTATGAGCAATAAAAACTGAAAATAAAAAGAAGAAAAGATAAAAATATAAAAGCTTGAAGGAAATGTTTTTGAGTGGAAATATCTAAATATTTTGATGCAGCTACTGCTGTGGATGTATCTTCATAGCATAGTACTTGAATAGAGTCAACAACGGCCAAGAAAGTGTCATGCTCGAGGTAGGGTTTCAGCAGTTGTCCGTTGACGACAAAATGTTGTGCTTTAGGAGACATCCTGATATCACGATACTTCCATTGTCACGCACTTCTTGAACTTTGAACGACCCTGTCCATTTTCTTTTTAATTTGCCCCGGAAGATCTTCATCTTTGCATCGAGTAACCACCACACTTTCTGTCCAATCTCGAAGGTCTTTCATCTGATGTGCCGATCATACCAGCATTTAACCATCTCATTGTACATCAATGTGTTATCATATGTATAATCTCAAAATTCCAGGAGTATGTTCGGATCATCTTTCCTCTTCTAACCACCTTGTTGTAAGTCCATATTACAAATGTTAACTGCCCACAATGATTTATGAATCAATTCCACTGGCATGTGGCATGGCTTCCCATATACAAAGAGATAGGGAGACATGCCCAATGGAGATTTGTAAGCAGTTCGGTATGCCCAAAGGATGGAGTCCAAGAGTTGGGACCAATTGTTCATGTCCAGCTTGACAAGCTTCTAAAGTATCATCTTTATTTCTCTGTTAGATAGTTTTGCCATTTCGTTGGTCGGAGGATGGTAAGGAGATGCAATTCGAGCTCAATGACATACTCCTTCGTAAGTTTCCCAACCTCTTTGTTAATGAAATGGCTATCCCTATCTGATTTTAGTATCCTTGGAATCCCGAACCATGAGATGATGTTTTCTTTCAGAAAGCGCCATATTGTATGGCTATTTGCATCTCGAGCAGGGATAGCTTCAACCTAGAGACTCACATAATCAACGACAAGAAGGATGTGCTCGTATCCCTGACTATTAAGGAAGGGTCCTATGAAATCGACCCCCCAAGCATAGAATACATTAGCAATCTGAATGATCTTCAGGGGCATGGTATCTTTCGCGTAAGGGTGCCTTTGATACGCTGACAATAAGTGCATCGTTTGAAAAATGCTTCTGCATCCTTAAATTATGTAGGACACCAGAGGCCACACTGCAAAATTTTTGTTGTCATTCTATCTCCAGAGTGGTGTCCACTAGATTCGAGCGAGCGGCAATGCTCGAGGACACTATGTTGCTCCACTAGGGGTATGCACCTACGCCAAATACAATTCGCTCCTTCCCTGAATAAGAGGAGATCTTACCATTGGTAGAAATGGATCACTGACATGAATTTGTCCTTCTGAATCTCCGTCCATTCATGTCGAATTGTGCCTGAGATGAGGTAGTTGACAATATCAGCATACAAAGGGAGTGAATCCACTACCGGGATTGATTTGTCAAGAAAGATGCTTGTGATGGGTGCATTGCTCAGTGGAGGATCTTGCGGCTTTATTCTAGAGAGGTGATATGCTACCACATTCTGATATCCAAGCTTGTAATTAATAGAATGGAGGAGAAGGATCCATCTGATTAGTCTGGTCTTGGCATCCTTCTTCTGCTGTAAGTATCGGATAGTAGAATGGTCAATGTAGATTGTGACTTTTGATCCCAGGAGATAGGATCTGATCTTCAAGGGAGAATACCACAACTAGCAATTCTTTCTGTGTCACAGTGTATTTTCTATGAGCTTCATCTAATGTTTTCTTGGCATAATGAATGACATAGGGTGCCTTGTCTTTTTTGTGTCCTAGAATAGCCCCAACTGCAAAATCTGACGCATTTGTTATGATCTCAAAAGAAAGAGACCAATCTGGCAGCTATAGGACTGGAGCTTGAGTGATTAGCTCCTTCAGCTATTGAATGAAAAGAGAACATGTTGATCAACATTGAATTCTGTCTCCTTGCACAATAATTTTGTAAGAGGTCGGGTGATGCGACTGAAATCACAGATGAATCTTCTACAGAATCGTACATGATCCAGAAATGACCTCGCATTCTTGACTGTCTGAGGTGGCCTGAGATTGGCAATTACATCCATCTTCGCCGGGTCGACTTCCATGCCATTTTTGGAAACAACGTGATCCAGCACGATCCCTTCGGTGACCATGAAGTGGATCTTTTCCCATGATAATACCATATTGACTTCACGACATTTCTGAAGTACTCTATGAAGGATATGGGAAGATCCTTAAGTGCATCACAGAAGCATGAGGATCGTATCGTATGCGATCAGGAGCGACTAGTCGTACTAGTGCTCGAGGTTGCGGAATTTAAAAAATTTTAATCAAGATGAAAACACATGATCCAAGAACACTTCTCGGATTATTTCATCCAAACCACAAACAATTATTAGATTTACCTCTTGAAGCGTGGTTGTGATCGAGTCTCTAAATGAAGAGACCTTCTGTCTCAAGTCCGATCCAACGGAGGAGACGCTTGCAAGCACGTTGATGAGACACGTGCTCCTCGCAATCTGTGTTTATAATCCAAGCGATGAATCTCATGGTCTCATCACATGAGATCCGGCATATTCTTCACGAGCAAGGCGCATTTAAGGAGATGGATATCCACGAGCAATCATTCCAGCAGCATAACGACGATGTGATGGCGACGACGATCTCTCTCTAATTCATCAAGGTAAATGGAAAAAGAGAGAGAGGGAGGGAGTCTTGGCTTGTAGAGATAGACGGAGAGAGCATTAGTAGATGTTTCTTGAAGATCAAGGGGTGCCTCTTCTTATATAGTATTTTGGGATCCATGGACAACACATAACCAATGGATGAGATTGATCTGTGTTTCTTTCAATGGTCATGATGTTGTTATAAAAATGCAACAATAATTTATTTAATTTAAATTAATATGTATCGATAAACTAATATAATTAATTTCAAATTAAATTAATTAATTAATCTTGAAGATAATGAGAAGATTAACCTTATACCCTAAAAAGGAGGGGACAGTCTATCTCCTCATTATCTAGTGAGATCTCATTATCTCATGATATCTCCAAGATTTACAACAACACTTATTGTAAATTATTTTACAAAAATAATTCATAATTATCATGTGAATATTGCAATCATGCCATTGGAAAAATGTGAATCATATTCAAATCCCAAAATAAAATGTAAATTATATTTTCAATAAATTATCCAATGTGAATCCAATTCACATCAATAATTAATCAACAAATATAAATTACAATAGGCTCTCTCTTATATATTATAAATCACATTTATAATATATTAATGATTAATATGGATAGTTCTATCCACATTATTCATATCTATGATAATTAAACCACATTTAATCATCGTGGATATCTATTTTCATGTGCTTAAATAATATGAATCACATTATTCACATCTTTGATAATTAAGTCACAATTAATTATCTTAGGCAACTCTCCTTATAATATAAATCAGATTCATATTATTTACGATAATTAAATCACATTTAATTATCAATTTTCTCAATGCTCGGATACATATATCAACAATGAAATTATCCCGAACTCTTTCAAAGATAATGCGCTTTCTCCATGGATACTGGGAGATAAGGACAGGGCGATTGTATTATTCCACGTATAGTGACTTGGATATTGAGATTACATCTCAAATCTAGATCTTGTGGACCTCTCATAGATGCTTGATTAAATCAAGACCGCAAATCTAATCTTTCTCATTGCATATGAATCACATTCAGATCAATGTCCAACATTTGGACCAAGATTAGATCACTTCTCTATTGAGAGGAGTCACCAAAATCCAGACACATTTCATCACTCCCTAGAAATGGAAGCGTCATGGTTATACAATCGTTTATGATCACATCACCCTCATGTATTCCTAATACATGTACATCCTGCATATTGGAAGAACTACAATAAACCAGAAGTATTAGATCGGTTTTAAATTGTCTACTTCAGGGTTTTATCATAAAGTTTCTCATTTGACTATTGGGAGTTGGTATCGATCGTATAATTTTCAAAAGCATATATCATACCCTGGTGTTCATCATATACTTTCCAAAAGTATAAATCAAACCTTACAAATTCAGTCAAGTTTCTAAAGAGAGATGACCGTGCACAGAATTTGATCCTTCCCAATATCTCGTGAGTGAGATCATGTCTTCTGGTTCAGCAATGACCATGTATGATCCCTTTGAGAGATCGTATTACTCATATGACCTTGCATGCATACTAGTGCGCTGGTGTATAGACCTCGGTTAGGTCATCAACCCATTGGTCTGTGAGATGTACATACTCAGACATATACTAACAATCTGTCTCCAGTCAGAGGATGTGTGCCTATATCGTGATAGCATACGACATAGGACTTTGGTTATCTCGATCCCATTAATTCAACTCTTTGATCTAACTTATCTAACACCTCTAAATCTCTATTCCTTTGCAGAGGACCTGTATCAAGAGGTTGGTTAGATATCATACTTTAGAGAAAGGATTTCCATTCCTTCTCAAGCTGGACATCCTTTCTTAATCATCATTTTACGGTGCTTGATGAGTCCTGAATCTAACTCTTTAGATATTCATCCAAGAACCAGCCTATGTGATTCAACAATTGAATCAACAGTTGTGTGATCATTAAGATGACCATGGTACATAACCCTAATTTTACTAAGGGACCTATTATGCAAATTAGTTATTCTTCATTTCAGATCGAGGAATGATATTTGCAATAACATTTATTGCATAATGGCTTTTCGCGGGCTCGCATGTCCAAAAATCTCCCACTAGCGTAAGGAGCCATTAATGGGCTAACCTTTAAACCCACACTCATGTGACAATCATATGCTATTTAGAAAAATAACTAGGTAAGTTGATCAGTCACTCTGTTCCCGAGAGACTACGCCAAGTCCTTTTACGACAATTGCATAGCTCCTAATAACAGTGCTCGCATCCAATGCGAATGTTGCATCTTATTCAACCAATACTCAATATTGTCAGTTATAGTGTCCTTGACACTACACCTCAATAATTACCATAACAAGTATTTCCATTATCCTTATCGGGATACCCTTATTCCCCGAGATCTTTATCTCCTAGGGCCTGTTTGGTTGCTGGGTTGGACTGGGTTGGATTGGATTGGGGTACCCCTGTGAATAGTAAATTGTACCCCTGTGAATAGTAAACTGTGAGGAGGATTGAGAGGGTTGGAAGGAGGGGTACACCGGTGTACCCCCAACCCAACCCAGTCCAACCAGCAACCAAACATGCCCCTAGGGTATCTACAGTTAAGACCTTTTAGATCTCCATCTATAAAGTCTTAATTTCTTGAATGTAAGACTTTGAGATCACTATCTCTAAGTCTTGTCATCTTTTAAAATATTGTTATTACTATAATCAACTGTGTTATCTAGATTAGTAACAGTTTATTACTCCCACTTCATGGCAGACATCTGGCTTTTGTACATATCTAGTATACACCGAGCTTCCCAAAGATGATGCACTAAGGCATATAGCTTTGGTATTTACATCCTCAACTCTTTGAGGTGATATCCCTTTAGATAGGTCAGTACCATATCTTAAGGGAAAAGAAGCCTTCCTTGGAATTTTCTAGAAAATGGAAATGTCCAAGGTGTACCACTAATATGACGATCCCAATACCCTCTTCTCTTTGCTTTTGAATAACTTCAGAACTAAGATATAAGAGGTATTCTTGAGATCATAGGTATGGAATAGACGGACTATAAAACACATTATTATCCTTATATCATTTTAAATGATTAGGATATTATGCTTCACGTGGTTCATCAAAATTCTATCTGAAATCATAACATTTATAATTTCATCAAATCCAAAGTTCCAACTACTAGAAGCTTATTTTCGTTCATAGATGGAGTTCTTTAGCTTACACACCTTGCTTTCCTCAACCATGAAGCCCTGGGGCTACTTTATATGAATATACTCAGAGAGTTATTCATAGAGGAATGTAATATTGACTTCCATCTTATAGATGTCAAAGTCAAGTTCTGTAGCTATAGTTAGGAATATTCTGTTAGGTTTAAGCATGGTTACTGAGGAGCAAGTCTCATCGCAAGCGATGTCTTCTCTTCAGCATGTAGCTCATGGCTACGAGCCATGCTTTGAAGGTCTCTACCTTCTCATCAGGTTCCCTCTTTCTTTTGAAAGTCCATTTACACCTTAGTGGGTCTTACCCATATAGGTGGATCCTCGAGGATTAATATACAACACTTGTATAAGAAGCATGCTTTAGACTTTTATTGCTAACATCCATCTTTTCATGTCATGATCATCAGATGCTTCATCACATGAAGTTTGATCATTGTCAGACATAACTGACACATGGAATCCATCGTCAAACTCATTTGAATAGGTATTAGTGTTTCATCTTTAAATTGTCCTTTTGGTTTCAAATTTCAGGAGCTCATTATCTTCTCAAGATTAAATGTGTTCCTTCAATTCATTCTCATCTTGATTCTCAAGAGAGTCAACATCTGAGAATCATATTCTTAGAGATGAAATCTTTTATGGATCTCAAGGTCATAAGGTAGGTATCCAATACCATCCTTTATTTTCCAAATGAAGCGGCACTCTCTTGTGCTAGATTCCAGCTTACTTGCATGGAACCTTATTAAGGATATATATTGTAGTCTCTACTACATATATACTTGGAAACTAAGAGGTAATATGCTAAAAAATCATTATTGATTAGCTCATGTCACACATGATCCAATTGTATCTCCCAACAACTATATTGTGTTTAGGTGTATCAGGAGGAGTGAGATAGGAATGATATTCCTATCTCCATAAGGTATTCCTTGAATTCATCTAATAGGTACTTGCTACCTAAGTTAGATCAAATTCATTTCTTCTTCATTCAAACTTTAGTTCTAAACCAAAATTATGAAATATTTGAACATTTCAAAGCTTTCTAAGGTGAAAGGAAGAAATCTCATATCACAAATAATCATCGAATGATATCACATATCATCAATGTTTATTATGATACAGATGATCCACATACATCAATATGTATGAGATCTTGAATAACTTGACATTTTACACCAATTTCAAAGAAGGATGCATTGGACATTTGTACTTTGAATATAATATTCAACGTATGTAAGATTTGAAATTTCAGACATTCTAAGTTTCATCTCTTGCTAGTCAGTTGATCTCACTGGCAAACTTATGTCCAAGGTTTGATGCCAGATCATTGTCAAATGATCTTCATCAACTTATTGATCTTTAAAGGTTTAATTTTCAATATTAGAATGTTAATGAACCATTCATTAATTATCTAATTTAGTAGAGTCCTCCAGATGTCAGATTACTATCTGAAATATAACCATCATAACTCTTTATGATAGGTCTATTCCAGAATTCATGTTTATTTCCAACATTTAGAAATAAACTATGAGTGTATTCGTATATCTAGGTCGTAGAGACATTCTCTAAGACTAACGGCTCCGATGGGATATTTACCAACTACGGTTAAGTAACAAAGTAAAACAAAGGTCATTGCAACCCTAATCAATAGGTTGGCTCAATCAAGAAAAATAAAACCACTCAAGAAAAGTCAAGCAATCAAAGAATGTAAGAGTAACGCTATTTTTTATTTACCCGGTATAGCTATTAGGGTTAAAAACAAGTAGCATAAGAAAAATATGAAGTAGTCAAAATTCAAAATAAAATAATTTTTAATGGTTTTTAATTTTGCAAATTTTTAATTTTTAATAAGAAAACAAACAAATATTAAGTAAAATAATAGACACAACATTTTTTTTGGATTTTTCTAAATGATTAAAAATCATCAGAAAATTAAAGTAAAAATATTTTTGGATTTCTGGGTTTTAAAATGTTTTTGATAATTACTAGGGAATTTTTAAATGTTTTTGTGATTTTATAAAAATCAAACAATGCTTAAAAGATAAAACAGTGCACAACCAGGACCAAATTGCAAGTTAAAAATAATTAGATTATCCTAGGGTCCTAGATGACAATTTTATGGTAAATTATAAACATAAACCTACAAATAGTAACTGAAATATAATTTTTGAATTTTTCTTTGATTTTATATGACTTTTATAAGATTTTTCTTGTTTTGTGATTTATAGGGTTTTTGTAAGGATTTTTTTAACAAAATTAATACTGAAATTAAAACACGATAGAAAGCACATACACGAATTTTTATAAAACTTATAAAGTAATTTTCGAATTTTTACAAAATTTCTAAGGTAAGCGGGGATGTTTTTGGTGATTTTTAATTTTTTTTAATAAAATGAAACCAAATTAATCCATGAAATATACAATAAGAACTACAAAGTAGTATACGCTAATAGTAATTTTTTAGGCCATTTTTAGAATTAATTTAATAATTATTAAGTCCAACAGAAAACATGCAAGTAATGACAGTTCACAGGGACCAAATCACAAACATTTTAAGTCTATAGACCAAATAGATAACACAATATAGAAGCCTAGGGTCAACTCTACAAATAGCCCAGTCAGTTCATGCACATGCTCAATATCCAACGCACAGGGGTATAAAAGCAATTTCTAACAACTTAACATTAATTTATTAACAACAGAAAAACATAAGGTAGAACATGCAAATAACCAAAGTATATGTGAGCACACACATGCTTCAGACTCGGAGGGACTAAAGAGTAAATATAAAAAATTATGAGGTCCAAACTATAAATGTTCTTAACTACACATTATATTTAAAAGACTAAATATAAAAACATCAACAAGTGAGGGCATGAGTAAAATATACCCAGAGGAGCATGTGGCGCACGCTATAGGCGACTTTGACGTATGGCTCTAATTATTCGCTACAATGCATCTGATGCTCAGGATTTGTCGCGAACATGTATGTCAAATGCTTCAGATCTAATGGCTTTAAAGCTGCCATTGTCGGGTGGCTAAGATGCAATATGGCAGAAGCGTGGTCATCCAACGACAGAAGCAGGGTCTATAAAAACAAGCCACCGACGAACTTCAACCGAGCATCGGAGGGGATCCGACGTTCCGATGAAGGATCAGAGAGTACCAGCAGTGTTGTGATGTTGTTCCACGTCGAACGAGGGGCTCCAATGGGCGGGTGACGAATCGCTAGATATGTTATTTAATTTGGGTACGTTGTAGTACGTGTATTTAGAGAATCGTTCAGAACCGAGAGAAGATCTCCGTGAAGAGTGTCTCAGCTTAATTTATATCCCGGGCAAGTCCGGGGTCGAACACAAGAAGGTAAAGGAACAACTTTGGGGTTAAATCGAAAATTAAGACCTAGGTTTTCATGCGGTATTTTTTTATATTTTTTTATGCAAAAGCAAATGCAAATGCAAATGTGGATGAATTAAGTTAATAAGAAAGTACACAACTTAGCCAAATTAATTTCAATTAGAAATTAATCCAATTTAGAAAATTATATTTTTCTAATAAACTTAATCCAATGACGAATGCAACATATATTTTTTTTGGAATTTTTAGGGTTAAAATGCAACAATTAAAAATGCACACTTTTTATTGGTTTTTATGCAAATTTTCACACAAACAGTAAGAAAAAATCATGAAAAAATTAATGGAATTAAAAACTAATGCAAGGATACTACAATAATTTTTATGGATTTTTTGACAAAATATGAATTCTTTATGAATTTTTTAGTGAAGATAGAGTGACAGTGACTAATTAATTCCTAATAAATCCACATTATCAAATTAATCACAGTGCGAATTATCTCAAAAAGATATTTAGATGCTCAAATCAGAAGAGTTGAAATTTTGCGAAAAGGATCTATGTGGATTTAATTAAAAATCAAACACAAAACTCAATCTATGATTTATTTCAGGAACAAGACAACTCAACTTTGGATGAAATTTGGACAATAATTAAAGCACAGTTCAAGACATCATCTAAAATTTTCAATAATTTTAGAGCAACTGTGAGTTACATATCAATTTAATAGTCCAGATTAGGTAAAATATGAAGAATTTCAATTAAACACTTTTAATTAATTACCCACAAGTCACAAAAATACAAATAAATATTCAGAATGTAGAAAATTAGTTGCTCAACACAATGACATTTTTTACTGAATAAAATGACGCATAAATAAGGTCTAAACTAAAATGTGAACACAAGGGTATGCTTGCAATTTCAGAAAATAACATAATCAGAACAAAATATGTACAGGGACCTTTTTATAGAAATAAAAACTTAAAATAAATATTCTGCAATTTTCACAAAATAATAAAAAACAAGGGAAGACCTTCTGCTTCTTCTTCTTCGCAGGTGGACCTGGACTGGAAGGGGCGGTACTGCCCACGCGCGTGTAGCCGCGGCGGAGTGCGGAGACTGCGAGGCTGGAGGATGAGGGGGGAGGACCCGCTGGCGGAGGCCCGGCGGCACGCGGCCTGGGGATGCCACGCGTGGGCGCGGAGGAGCTCTGAGCTGGGGGCGGTGTGTCGCTCGCTGCGATGGAGAGGGTTGGTGTGGCCCGTCCCTGTACGCGGCAGAGGGGGAAGCTGATGGCGAGGATGGGCCACCGCAGGAGGTGGTGGTCGGCGTGATGGCCGAGAGCGGCATGGGTCGGCGGTGGCGGTGGGTGCTCCCACCGCTGCTGCGGTTTCTTTTTTATTTTTTTATTATTTTTGAAATTTTTTTAGTGTTGTGATGTGTTTTTTTTTTATTTTTCATTTTTTTCATTTTTTAATTTTGATTTCTTAAAAAGGGAACAAAAGTGGATATTTAGAAAAAGGAGGAAAAAATAATTGGTAGAGGGAAATGATGGAAAAGATGAAGATGGTGGTGATGGTGATAATGTGGTAGAAAAATACTATGGTGGTGATGTGATACAAGAAAATTGCAAAAATAACAAGATGATAAAATGAGAAGAAAAATTACCAACAATGGAGACGGTCACCTATGATGTGTTGACGAGAGCACGGTCCTCGCTCGAATCATCGGTGAGCGATGAGCTCGAGCAGCACGTGGGTGCGGCTGCAATGTTGGCCAAGAAGCCAGCGTATCTCACCAGAGAGAGGGTCGTCGTCGCTCTACCGCGGTTGCGTTGCTGTCACCGATTCAACTCCGAGAACTAGGCTCTCCTCACATAAAGATGGATCAAAGAAAAAAATGAGGAGAATGAGATGTATATAAAGAGAATACATGAGAAGTTATTAAAGTGGTGGAGTTGAATGGGAGGTTGTATTATTCATGGAATTGAATGGGAGGTTATTAAAAAACGGTGGAGTTGAATGGAAGTTGATGGTAGAAGAGAAGTTATTGTAGAGAATGGAAAATAAATAAAGGAAAATAAAATGAAATAAAGTAGGCTACATTAAATACAATAAAAATATAAAGAAGGAAAAATAGTAGAGAATTTACAAAGGAATACATACAACATGTACATTTTTTTGTTTGCTTTTCTAATATATATTTTTTTATCTTTTTAATAAGAGATATTTACAATGGAAAAATACAATAAAATACTATAATTAAAAAACAACACAACAATGATTTTTTTGGATTTTTAAGCAATTGAGAAAGTTAAAATAAAAAATGAAGAAAGAATGAATATATACATAACATACAATGTACATCTAGGTCCCAAAATTCAACTTTTGCAAATGAGCTCCGATTCTAATGAAACCACTTCTGTTGGATAGATAATTTTTTAACTTGAACATTTAAAGTGAGTTTTATGAATTTGGAGTTCATACGGAGCGGGAATTTGGCCTGGAAGTTGGTTTTTACGGCTTTTTCTCTTTGGGATCTAGGAGCATTTATTTGAGGTAAAATTTATTTTATATTTTTACATTTTTTTATACATTTTTATGAACAAGTGAGAGAAAGAATTAGCCAAAAAGGAGTTAAAATGAAATTATTAAAAATACAAGATGTTTTAGGCTATTTACAGGTGAAAAACTCCTTTATTTTGCGACTTTTATTGTTAGATTATTTTGTACAGTCTAATATACAATAATTATTGTATTTTATTTACACAAGTCATATTTGTTAATTTAATGATTTTATGTACATTTATTTGGGATTTTGCTCAAGGATTTTGCTAAGATCAAGATATTGAGATGATGAATCGCGGATTCATCACCAGGGTACGGGCGAATGGGCGTGATGATGAGAGTCCACCTGGAGAAGCTCTGCCTGAGCAGCTAGAAGTCCAAAGTGGTTTCCCCATGTGTGTGTGTGCCTTCAAAGGATAGAAGGGACTCGGGGCTATGCTCTGGTCCTGGTAGTTGCTTCAGAAGATATGGGAAGCGGGGTGATATGGAGTTCAATCTCCGACAAAGGCGGAGGAAGGAGATCTAGAACCTAATCTTGACCTGATGGCAGAGTCTTAGGATGATAATGTTGTGTAGGAAGATGTAGGGTGAGTCGAGGAGGTGTTCAGAAGGGATGGAAGTGGGTAGCAGAGCTCCGAGCAGCGGGTCAGAGCTTACGAAAGGCGACGGCGGTGAAATGGAGAAGATGGATTGAAAGCGGAAATGCAGATATATATATAAGGCGATACCTGAAGATTCGGATGAACTCCTAGGCTTTAGGCGAAGGTGGGTGTCGAGATATTGGTCTCAACTGAGCTGCGGCTGGCTGGGAGGGTGCTTACGACAGTTGTCCAGCCACGAAATGAGCTTCGAGCCTCCACGCACCTCAAGTGAAGTTTAAGCCTCTCCTATGATAGGTGTCACTCTAGGGAAAGTGGCTAAGGGTCTGTGGTGGCGCAAGGGATGAGCTCAGGTGTTGTGGAGGCGAGAGAAGATGATTTATAAGATGCACAAGGGTCCCAAAAGATCGTAGCGATATACGAAACCCTAGGTAGATTCGGCTGCACCGAGAGATCCGCGAGGATCATGGAAGGCCGATCTTCAATCGAGTGCAGAAATTGAGTCAATAAGTGGTCAGGTTCAGGCATGAAAATTTGGAGAAAAAGCTCCGACGAGAGGGATGCAACCCGGCCAGATTTGGATGAGACCATTGGTTGGGGTCACTGGTCCGATGTGGACCAGTCAGACATTTGGATATACAAAAATCAAAGAAAATAGAATTAAAAATAGTAAATGAATCTAAATTAAAAGTGTATAAAATAAAAAATTATTATTTTATAAACTTATTTTCTATGATTTTTAATTATTTTATAAAAAAATAAAATAGTGTACATACAGTATATAATATTATATACAGGTATGAATTACCTATGTATTATGTACAGGTATTTTTATTTTATTATTTTTAGAAAAATACTTTTTTTTATATTTTATATTTACAACATTATTTTATGAGTGTAAAACAATTTTTACTTAATTTTTATAAACTATTTAAGGGTATAGAATAAATAGTGAATTTGGTATGTATATGTGTATTTTGTACAAAGGTTTGATAATGCCATTTTTATTTTAATTTATTTTCCAGATTTTTATTTTTTATATATTATTTCTAGGGCTATATACAAAGGTGGAAAAAGAATAAAATAATTTTATTTTATCAAGAATAATTAAATAAATATTATCTAAATTTATACGTGATATGTACAATATATAATGGACCCTTCAAAATGAGACCACTTTCTCTTTTAGAATTTATTTTCCAGATTTTTATTTTTTATATATTATTTCTAGGGTCTACTCACTTTTAGAATAATACATATTCAGAGACCTTCAAAATGAGAACACTTTCACTTAATCGGAGCTCGTATGCAAAACTTGGATTTTGGGGCCCCTTTGTACATTATATGTATGTATATTTGTATACTTGTATTTTTGTATCTTATTTGACCTCATCTTCGTTTTTGGCCACATGAAACTTGTAGTCTCATCGAGATCTACAACTTTCATGTTTTGAGTTTTTCCAAATTAGGCCATCTTCGCTCTCTTATTTCACATTCTTTCTCGGTCGTTCAGATCAGGCCATGTGGCACCATCTGGTTGCACCATCCGGCCTACTCACATCGCATCCCGTGACCGCTTCCAGCTATTCAGGAGTTGCCAGTGACGTTCACCGCACAATTCCGCACTATCCTTGACCCTTCGATCAGATCCTCCAGATCTCATCCCATCTGTCCCTCTACACCTTCGCATGCGCCAGCCACGTGTCACCTCCTTAGACTTCGATCTCACCACTCTGATCAAATACAGACCCTCCTCATACACCCTTCTCCTGGCCGTTGGATCACTGAATCCAACGGTCCAGAGACCGTCTTCTACCTCAGGCCGCATCTCTCGCAAACGTCGCCCACCACGCGGGCTCGCCGCCCCCTTTCTATTTTCTCCGCCACCACAGCCATCACCTCCACCTCTAGAACCTCCACCTTGTAACCCATGACGCCCTTATATTCGCCAACCACCACGATCTCCATGAATACCGTCATCATCGCTCCACAACCCCCATGAAACCTCACTCTCCGCCACCTACACCCTCACCTCTTTCCTATAAATACCCTGCCTCCAGCCACCTTCGACCCTATCCGCCCCTTCAGAGAGATACCCTGAGCTCCTATCCTCCTTTTGGTGACAGCAATTAGGCGAGAAATCGAGCGACGATGACCTTATCTTCTCTGGCGAGATCCACGGTATCCTCGCCGTGCCGCAGCTCCTCCAACAAGCTGCACGAGCTCGGGCTAGTTTTCGGCCCTTGAGCGAAGACTAGGAGCTCCTCTCGAGCTTCTACCCCCAGGTAGCATCCTTCATTTTCCTCTCCAATCTCCATCTTCTCCCCCTTTGATTTTCTTGGAATTTTTTCTGCTTTTCCTTGCATCTTCATGCTTCTCCGACCATTCACCGAGCTCCGCCTTGGAGCTCCCACCTTTGCACGCTACTCCATTCACTCTGACAATACCTTGCACACCCTTCCGACCAACGCTCTGCCACCATGACGGAGGAGGACCATCAGCCACCCATTGCTTTGCCCCCAGTCCTCTCATTGCACTACTCACACTTCCATGAGAACGAGCATTTGCTCTTTGGCACGACCTAACCCTGCAGGTAAACTCCTCGCCACTGGTCGGACGCATCACCAAAGGTCCCCCGAGCTTCACAATCTTCGACCTACGGACCTCCTCTGTCTCCCTCAGACGCACCGGCGACTCCCCGACGCTCCCGAGACCACTTCCAACTATTCAGGAGTCTCCAGCAACGTTCATCGTCCACGGAGGAGTGCGGCGGAGCAAGGCCCTCTTCGCCGGAGCCCCGCCAAGTCTGCCGCAGGAGGCGGCGGACCAAAGGAACAAGAAGCACAGTTACCGTCCAATTCCCTTGATCAGACGGTCCTGATCAAGCCATGTCGTCATCGCCTTTGAGCACCAACGACTGTCCGATCTCGCGAGGATCTGCGCTCTATGTCATGCCATGTCGACGTCATCAGCAGCCGTTATATCTGTTGTGATCTAACGATCTAGATCGCGCCACGTTGCGAGCCCCGAGCCTCCTCCCCGACCTTGGGCTCGGATCTCCCGAAGCACACCTGAAGCTGATCCGAGCCTCAAAGGCTTCCCAAGCCTCCATCCGAGCCCCGCCAACGGCACCATTTTAACGAGGCTCAGACCACCCTTGTTAATTGAATCAAATTAACGATCAAATTATTGGTTATGTTCATTGCAGTTGGATAATCTAGGCTACGCCAAAAATACCACTTTTAACTAATGTTTAGTCAATCACGAGCAGTAGATTTATTTTACTTGGACAAGACCAAGGTCGAACTTAGGGAGGCAGCTATCTCCTTAGGAGAATTTGAAGTGATTTCGGAGGTCAGATTTTCATAAGATTATTTTTGGTCTTTTTAAGCAATTTTTATGCAATAAAAGAAAAACAAATGCAGTTTCAGGCCAGTTTTACAAGTTATATCAGAAGTCTGATCAAATGAATTACAAAAATTATGAAACTTGGCCAGAATATGAGATGCAATGAAATTAGGTTGCATTATTCTTTTGGATTTTTCTAACACTTTATGAATTTACTGTGAATAAAATATGAATGCAAGGTGATTTTTACAAAATTAATTTTAATAAATACCAAAACACATTATTTCTAGATATAAAAATTAACCTAGATAGATCTAAGCATGATGGATCCATGAAAATTATTAAACCTAAAATTCTATGTGAATTGGACCAATTAAAAATCAATTAAGGAAATCACTAATTAATTTATTCAAGCCTCTGATGCGTGCAAATGCAATGATTTTTGGGCACAATGTAAAATGAATTATCCTAAGTCTAATGTGATTTAATGGTGATTTTTGGAGCAACAAAAAATTTAATATGAATTAAGCACACAGTGGGCAAAATATGGAAAAGTTCACCAATTTAATAATATTAATTTCATGAATGTCACAAAAATGAAACACGTGTCGCATAAGATAAAGGATAAGATAAGCTACATCATGCAATTTTTAGAAATGGAAAATAATGCCAAATGGACACCTGAATATGCGTGCAACGATAGGGACCAAATTGCAATTACAGAAAATAAAATTACTGAAATAAAACGTGCTGACGGGGACTTAAATGCAATTACCTAGAATACGGGGGAGGTGGATGCAAATTTCCCACAGAATCACGTGCGCCTCACGTGACACGCTTGGCAGGGACCAAATTGTAATTTCCAAAACTTCCAGGGGTCTCAATGCAAAATACCGAGCCCCTCACATGGGGACCACGTGAGGAACCAGGCTCGGATGTCGTCGAGGCTCGGGTGGAGGCGTGGGAAGCCTTTGAGGCTCGGATCAGCTTCAGGTGTGCTTCGGGAGCTCCGAGCCTAGGGTCGGGGAGGAGGCTCGGGGCTCGCAACGTGGCGCAATCTAGATCGTTAGATCACAACAGATCTAACGTTGTTGAAGACATCGACGTGGCGTGACATAGAGCCTCAGATCCTCGCGAGATCGGACGGTTGCTGGAGCTTAAAGGTGATGGCGACGTGGTTTGATCAGGACCGTCTGATCAAGGGAATCGGACGGTACCTATGCTTCTTGTTCCTCCGGTCCGCCGCCTCCTGTGGTGGACTTTGCGGGGCTCCGGCGAAGAGGGCCTTGCTCTGCCACACTCCTTCGTGGCCGGTGAATGTCGCTGGTGACTCCTGAATAGCTGGAAGTGGTCGCAAGAGCATCAAGGAGTCGCCGGTGCATTTGAGGGAGACAGAGGTGGTCCGTAGGTCGAAGATGGTAAAGCTCGGGGGACCTCCGGTGATGCGTCCGACCAGTGACGAGGAGTGTACCTGCAGGGTTAGGTCATGACAAAGAGCAAATGCTTGTGCTCGTGGAAGTGCGAATAGTGCAATGAGAGGCCTGGGGGTGAAGCAATGGGTGGCTCATGGTCCTCCTCCACCGTGGCGGTGGAGCGTTGGTCGCAAGGGCGTGCGAGGTATTGTCGGAGTGAATGGAGTAGCGCATGAAGGTGGGAGCTCCAAGGCAGAGCTCGGTGAATGGTCGGAGAAGCGAGAAGATGCAAGGAAAAGCGGAATAAATTCCGAGAAAATCAAAGGGGGAGAAGATGGAAATTGGAGAGGAAAATGGAGGATGATACCTGGGGGTAGAAGCTCGGAGAGGATCTCCTGGTCTTCGCTCATGGTCTGGCAACTAGCCCGAGCTCGTGCAGCTTGTCGGAGGAGCTGCAACACGGCAGTGATACTGTGGATCTCGCCGGAGAAGATAGGGTCGTCGTCGCTCGATTTCTCGCCTAATTGCTATCACCAAAAGGAGGATAGGAGCTCAGGGTATCTCTCTGCAGGGGCGGATAGGGTCGAAAGTGGCTGGAGGTAGGGTATTTATAGGAAAGAGGTGAGGGTGTAGGTGACGGAGGGTGAGGATTCGTGGGGGTTGTGGAGCGACGATGACGTTCTTCATGGAGATCGTGGTAGCTAGCGAAGATAAGGGAGTCATGGGCTACAAGGTGGAGGTGCTAGAGGGTGGAGGAGATGCGATCTGGAGAAGATCAGAGGGTTCACACCTCATCCCCAGCACGGGGATAATAGCAGACAAATTAACCATGGTCGAGCAGATTCACAAGAGGGTCACTGACCTTGGGGCACTCTCGTGATTGCCGAAGCAAGTGGAGGAACTTACTGAGAGGGTAGCCAAGATACGGCTACCTGCCCCTTCTGCACAACTTGTACCAGTACACCGAGTTCATCTCGTACAAGAACATGCACTAGGGCCTCAGAGTAGCTGGGTAGAGGAGCAGACATACACTCAGCAGGTTCAGCATGCACCCCCACAGGTGGAGACAGGATACGAGCAGCTTCCACAGGTGTTCGAGATCCACGGGCTGTGGTACAGCCATGACCCCGTCGGCAGACAGTCAGGGATAGGGAACGGTCAGCCACACCGATTCTCCCTAGATTACAAGGAAAATAGCTCCGTCCCCGCACCGCGCTTCGTACAGTCCCGGTCCGAACAAGGGTACTAGTCTCAACAGCACCAGCAGCAGCAGCGCATGTTCCACTCAGGCTAGCAGGGCCCTCCACCTTCCCATCAGCAGTAGCAGTATAGGCATGGCCAGCAGGGTAAGTATAGGAACTCGTCCTCGAATAAGCACCAACCCGCCCAGCCCATCGGTGAATTGGAATCCCTCATCTTTGCGATCCAGACCCTGACTGATAGGGTCCAAAAGATTCAAAATGATTATCTGGATATGAGAACCGATTTGAATCGTGTCTCTCGTACCCAGGACCAACAGATGGTGCCAAAGACCCCAATTCCCGCCCAGGTTCAGGCGAACCCGAATAGCTTGAATCAAGGCCAGAACCACCCACGAGATCAGGTATACTATTCAGATAACTCATTACTTGAACATGAGATCCTTTCGTATGATAATGTTAATCATATGTCCCTCAGGAGAGGAAGGACCGTGATCGTACCTGATCGGCCATGGGCACCGGAGGAAGAAGCCGCCAAGTCTCCACCTGAGGAGAACTTGGAGGCAGAGGAGCAGCAACACCATCACCACCGGCAAAAGAAGAGGACTTCTGAGTCCTCAAAGAAGCAGGAGAACTGCACCAGCAGTGAGTCAGGCGAGACTGATGAAGAGCCCGCACCTCCATCTGAGGAGGATGTCCCAGCAAATGCGGAGAACGCATCACCGGTTCTGTAGCAGAAATTTTCTTTTCGCCATAGTCAGAGTTAGAGTCCAAGTAAGTCTTGTTGGACATGCGAGCCCACGGCAAGCCATTATGCAATAAATGTTATTGCAATTCACTCCTTAATCTGAAATAAAGAGTACATAGTTTGCATAATAGGTCCCTTAGTACAATTAGGGTTATGTACCATGGCCATCTTAATGATCATATAGCTGTTGATTCAATTATTGAATCATAGAGGCTGGTGCTTAGATGAATATCTAATGAGTTAGATTGAGGACTCATCAAGCACCGTCAAATGATTATTAAGAGATGATCTCCAGCCTAAGTAGGAGAAGGCAATCCTTTCTCAGTTAGGCTGATATCTGACCGACTTCTTGATGCAGGTCCTCTGCATAGGAATAGAGATTCGGAGGTGTCAGATTAGTTAGGTCAAAGAGTTGACTTAACGAGATCGAGATAACCAAAGTCCTATATCATATGCTGTCATGATATAGGCACACATCCTCTGACCGGAGACAGATGTGTTACTATATGTCTGAGTATGTACATTTGGCAGACCAATAGGTTGATGACCTAATCAATGTCTATACACCGGCGCGCTGGTGTGCATATAAGGGCATATGAGTAATACGATCTCTCAAAGGGATCATACAGGTTCACTACTGAACCGGAAGACATGAGCTCACTCATGAGATATTGGGAAGAATCAAATTCCGTGCGCACGGTCGTCTCGCTTTGGAAGCTTTACTGAATTTGTTGGTTTGATATATACTTTTGGAAAGTATATGATCAAGACCTAGGTATGATATATGCTTTTGGAAAGTATATGATCAATACCGACTCCCAGTGATCGAATGAGAAACTTACTGATAAAACCCTGAAGTAGACAGTGTAAAGTTGATCTAATACTTCTGGTTTATTCTGAGTCTTCCAGTATGCAGGATGTACAGGTATTGGGAATGCCTGAGGGTGATGTGATCATAAATGGTTGTATAACCATGACGCTTCCATTCCTAGGGAGTGATGAAACGGGTCTGGATTTTAGTGACTCCTCTTAGTAGAGAAGTAATCTGATCTTAGTCCAAATGTTGGACATTAATCTGAATGTGATTCAGATTCAATGAGAAGATTAGATTTGCGGTCTTGATTTAATCAAGCATCTATGGGAGGCCCGAGATCTGGATTTGAGATGTGATCTCAATATCCATGTCACTATACGTGGAACAATACAATCACCCTGTCCTTATCTCCAAGTATTCGTGGAGAAAGCGCATTATCCTTGAAAGAGTTCATGGATAATTCTATTGTTGATATATGTATCCGAGCATTGAGAAAATGGATAATTAAATGTGATTTAATTATCATGAATAATATGAATTTGATTCATATTATAAGGAGAATTATCTTAGATAATTAAATGTGATTTAATTATCAAAGATGTGAATAATGTGAATATGATTCATATTATTTGAACACATGAGATAAAGAGATCCAAGATGATTAAATATGATTTAATTATCAAGGATAAGAATAATGTGGATAGTAATATCCAATTATTCATAATATATTATAAATGTGATTTATAATGTATTAGAGAGAGTTAAATATAATTTATATTAGTAGATTAATTATTAATGTGTATTGGATACACATTGTTTAATTAATTGAAAATGTAAATTACATTTTGTTTTGGATTGTGAATTTGATTCACAATAATTCAATGTCAAGATTGCAATATTCCCAAAATTAATTGAGAATTATTTTGGTGAATTAAAATACCAACAAATTGTTGTTGGAAATTGGATGGAGAGAAAATCAAGGAGATTGCCCTCCCCTTTTGGAAAGGAGGGGGCGGCACCAATTCCTTGAGGGAATTGGTGGCCGTCCCCCCCTTCCAAAGAGGAAGGTGTATCTCCATTATTTTCTCTCTCTCTATTTGTGTGGTTTAATTTGGTATTATATTTATTTGATTTATCAAATATATTTAATCAAAATTAAATCACAAGTTGTTGGCTTTTACCAACAACAATCTTGACCATTGGATTGTCATAAATCAATCTCATCCATTGATTTTATATGACACATGGATTGAGATCCATGGATCCCAAAACCCTATAAATAGAGAGGCATTCTTGGCTCTCTTTCTTACACATGCTATTGTAGCAAAACTCTCTCTCTCTCTCTCTCTTTCTCTCTAGAGGTCAGCCCTCTCTCTCCCTCTCATGGCCGTCCACCATGGATGCCATGGAGAGGTTCTCCATCGCCGCTGCATCGTCGTTATGTTGCCCGTTCTTCTGCTCGTGGATCTCCGTCTTCCTCGGTGTGCCTCGCTCGTGAAGAAGACGTTGGATCTCGTGTGTCGAGATCAGGAGATCCGCCGCTTGGATCATCAACTTGGATTGCGAGAAGCACGCGGTTCATCCCCGCGCTCGCAAGCGTCTCCTCCGTCGGATCGGACTTGAGACAGGAGGTCTCTTCGTTTAGAGACTTGATCGCAACCACGCTTCAAGAGGTAATCCTAATTACTTGTTTGTGGTTTAGACGAAACGATCCGAGAAGTGTTCTTGGATCATGTGGTTTCGTCGTATAAAATTTTTTAAATTCCGCTGCATTGAGCAACTAGTGCGACTAGTCGCTCCTCGTCGTATTCGATACGACACTCACGCTTCTGTGATGCGCTTGAGGATCTAACTATATCCTTCAAGTGGTATCAGAGCCTTAGGTCGATGGTTTCGAATAGTGATTCGTTAACCAAGGACGACTTGGGTTCGCTAAGGTCGCGAAAGTTTTCATCGCATTTGATTTCGCAGATCTGTTTAGTAAATAAATTCGGCACTGTTTAAATTGTTTAAACACGAATTTTATACTTGGATTATGTTCCCCATTAAATAAAGAAACCATAGGATCTGAGTTTGCATAAATCGGATTTTGTATGCTCGAGATATGGTCGTTTTAATGAACATGTATGCACTGTTGCGGGAACTGTGAATCTGAACGTGATTAAAATGTTAATTACTGTTTAGACTTACCTCGAAATGCGTGAAACATCACTTAGGTTATGTTCTAAATCAAATTAGCGAACTTTAGAAATTGACTTTGCTTAATTTGGATTTAATATGATTGAGATATGCCAATTTTAGTAAGTAGGGGTCACTGCTGAAATTGCTTTCCTAATCAAGAACTATGTGACTGTCAATTAATGAAATTAATTGTTAATTTCGAGAAATAATTATGAAAAATATTTGTGAAATATTGAAACATGATTATTTGCCTAATTGACTTGGCCCCAACCAATTAGTTGATTAGATTTGATCTAAACCATAATTGGAATTACAATCATCAAACTTCTTGCTTGAATAGGACTTGGGAATTTGCCTAGCAAATTTCCTTAAAATCAAAATTGTTTTGATTACTTTATGGTATAATTTCGGTTGAAGAACCGATGATCATCTTAAGTACAAAATAATCAATTTGGCATTATCCTTTCCCGAGGCGGATATGGTGTCTAGTCGGGGATCGCTGGGTCAGCGGGTTGCAACGTATGTGGTCTGCCCCACTCCCGTCGGTACTGGCCATGACAGCGGGTAGGGCCGGGATAATGTCCGAGGGATTATGATGTATTTTTCTAATTATTAAAATACGAATTAATACGTACTTTGAGAATAATATCATATATATATTCAAGCATAAAATTAAGTTTGATTGATTGAATTGGATTGATAATTAATTTAATATGATTAAGTTAATTATGTCCAATTAAGAATACTCTAATATGATTAGAGTTAATAATTCCCTTGGAAGAATTAATTATATGAATGTGATTCATAGTAATTAATTAAATTTGAATAAGAGGTGGAGGATCACATAAGTGACATCCATGGTCTCCCGTCAAGGCGAAGGGTTTCCGTCGCCAGGGATTGTATATAGGAGACGCCTGTACGAAGTGACAGCTCCTATATGCAAGCGCATCTGGATCGGACTCTTTGCTTCTCGAAAGAGTAAGGCCGTATGCGTAGTGACCCCAATATCGGATCCTCATATTATTGGGGCGATATTGGATTGCGCATAGCGAGTTCTATTGCTGTTGACGGTTGGTTCAATTAACGACGGGTCAACATCACCTTAGGGGTGGTGGGCCCGGGTGTTAAAGACCGAATTGGGAAATGCAAGTTGGACTTGCAAGGCGGAATGTGTTCCCGCTTCTCTTTATTGGAGTTGCAGTTTCTCATATTATTGGGATGTAACAAAGATAAAGAGGAGATCACAGATCTTGCTGAGATATAATGGTAAGTATATCTCTTACATTGAAAGTGATTAAGGGAATGAACTTTCATTGTTGACATGGCAAAACTTTGATATACAAATTCCTAAATCAAAGTAAATTATATATTTATATGTGTTTATGCAAATTTCTTATTTCAGATAACCCTTCATTAAACCCACTCAATATTATACTCAATAATAACCAGTAAAATATCATGGATTGGACCCTTTGATCCAGATATTGTAATTGCAGTTGGACACATAATGTATGTGGTTGCAATATGCAAGTTTCCTCATAATAATGAGAAGTGATAATTAAATAGACAATAGGACTAAAACCCTAGGGTTTGTATGTCTCTATAAGTCTTGATCTCATCGAATGTACTTTTGAAGTGACATGTCGATAATGATCGTAATTATCAAATAATCCTTATGAAATCAATAAAGATATTCTGGCATACATATGTGCTCTTGACATTTAATCATGAATGACATGGTTCTCTACATCATGTAGAATGGTAGCTCTATAACAGATGTTTCAAATTGTTTGAGTACCTACCTGAACCTATCTTTTAAGAGTTTAGATGGATGTAGATGATGAGTGTCATCATTCTACTGTCTATACTCTAGTCATTCATGAAGCTTCATAATATTCATATTATATGAATTGGGTGAAGCATGTATAAATGTTGAAATACTCTTACATTAAATTCTTTTGAATTTAACATAAGAGATCCTTAGTCTTGAGTAATGGTTGCTTATAGATAAAGGGAGCGCAGTGGAAGCATGGGTTGGACCCAAGTAAGAAATATAGTCAAAAGGTTGACTGTATTTCTGTAGCTTCCATATGACATTCAAAGAGTTGAATGAATGCCAATACTGCAATAAGTTGATGTGTTGATAGTATGACTATCAAATCTATCTAGAATCCTTAGAGAAGGAATCAGACAGTGCATCATATTAATCTACATATAATCATTGACTTACTTATTTGATAAGATAAAGTGTAATAATTGTATCTCAATTTTCTAATGACACTTGCAATTGGTTGCATATGTATTAGAAATTTGATCTTAAGGTTTATTGGTCATCCATGTTGAAAGTGATGCAAGTGTTGCAACAATTTCCATGAGATCAATAGACTTCATATTTTCAGTGGGAGCCCTTAGTCTTAGAGAATGTCTCTATGACCTAGATATTAGAATACACTCATTGTTCATTTCTAAATGTTGGGAATAAACATGAAATCTGGAATAGACCTATCATAAAGAGTTATGATGGAGATATTTCAGATAGTAATCTTACATCTAGTGGACTCCACTAAATTAGAAAATTAATGAATGGTTCATTAAGATTTCTAATACTGAAAATTAAAAATCAATAGGAGGATAAAGATCATTTGATAATGATCTGACATCAAATTTTGGACATATGTCTGTTGATGAGATCATGGACAAGTAAGAGATGAAACTTTAGATTGTCTAAAATTTCAAAACTTGCATACTTATGAATATTGTATTCAAAGTAAAATGTCCAATACACCCTTTTTTTTTGAATGGTGTAAGATGTTAAGGTATTCAAGATCTCATACATATTGATGTATGTGAATCATCTATATCAGAATAAACATTTTGGATATGTGATATCTATTAATGATTATTTGTGATATGAAATTTCTTCTCTTCACATAGAAAACTTTGAAATGTTCAAAGATTTCGCAATTTTGGTTTAGAACCAAAGTTTGAAGGAAAATGAAATGAATTTGATCTAACCAAGGTAGCCTGTACCTATTAGATGAATTCAAGAAATACCTTATGGAGATATGAATATCATTCCTATCTCAATCCTCCTAATGAACCTTAACTCAAAGGAGTTGTAGGGAGATACAATTGATCATGTGTGACATGATTCAATCAATGATTAATCCTAGCATAATTATCTCGTAAGTTTCCAAGGTATATATATGTAGTAGAGACTACATTATATACTTAATAAGGTTCCATGCATGTAAGCTGGAATCTAACACCAGAGAGTGCTACTTCATTAGGAAAATAAAGGATGGTATTAGATACCTACTTTATGACCTTGAGATTCTTAAAAGATCTCATCTTTGAGAATATGATTCTTATAGGATGACTCTCTTGAGAATCAAGATGAAAATGAAGTAAAGGAACTCATTTAATCTTGAAAAGATAATGAAGCTCCTGAAATCGGAAACTAAAATAGATAATTAAAGATGAAACATTATTACCTCTTCAAATAAGTTTGAGGATGGATTCCATGTGTCAGTTAAATCTGAAAATGATCGGACTTCATGTGATGAAGCTCCTAAGGATCATGACATGGAAAGATGGATGTTAGCAATAAAAGTCTAATGTAGACTTTATATACAAGCGTTGTATATGGACCCCCGAGGATCCACCTATATGGGTCAGACCCATTAAGGTGTAAATGGATCTTCAAGAGAAAGAGGAAACCTGATGAGAAGGTAGAGACCTTCAAAGCACGGTTCGTAGCCATGAGCTACACACCAAAGAGAAGACATCTCTTAAGATGAGACTTGCTCTCCAGTGACCTTGCTTTAACCCATCAGAATATTGCTAACTATAGCTACACAACTTGACTATGACATCTTCATGATGTGAGTCAAGATTGCATTCCTCTATGAATACCTCTCTGAGGATATTCATATGAAGTAGCCCTAGGGCTTCATGGTTGAGGAAAGCAAGATGTGCTAGCTGAAGAACTCCATCTTTGGACTCCAATAAGTTTCTTGTAGTTGGAACATAAGATTTGATGAAATTATAAATGTTGTGATTTCAGATAAAATCTTGATGAACCATGTGAAGCTTAGTGGGAGTGCCATTGTGTTCATCGTGCTTAATGTAGATATTATTCTAATCATTTAGAATGATATAAGAATAAATAATAAGTGTTTGATAATTTGGTTGTTCCATACCTTGAGATACGATCTCAAGGATACCTCTTAGATCTTAGTTCTGAAGTCGTTCAGAAACAAAGAGAAGAGGATATTGGGACCGTCACATTAGTAGTACACCTTGGACTTATTCCATTTTCTGGAAAAATTCCAAGAAAGGCTTCCTTCCCTTAAGATGTGGTAGTGACCTGTCTAAAGGGATAGCACCTCAAAGAGTTGAGGAAGTGAATGCTAGAACTGCTTGCACTTGTGCATCACTTATGAGAAGCTGGGTATATGCTAGATGTGTACAAGAACCAGATGTCTACCATGCAGTGGGAGTAGTAAACTGTTATTGATCCTACTATGGAGATAAAACACTTGATTGCAGTAATAACAATATCTTCAAAGATGATGAAACTTAGAGTGATCTCAAAGTCTTATCTTCAAAAGTTTAAGATCTTGTAGATAATGATCTATAAGGGTCTTGACTGTAGATACCTTAGGAGATAGAGATCTCCAGGAATGAAGGCATTCTAATAAGGATTATGGGAATACTGGTTATGATAATTAATAAGATGTAGTGTCAAGGACACTATAACCAACAAAATTGAGTATCGGTTGTATGAGATGCAACATTCGCATTAGATGCGAGCACTGTTACTAGGAGATATGCAGGTGCCGTAAAAGGACTTGGCGTAGTCTCTTGGGAACAGAGTGACTGATCAGCTTACCTAGCTATTTTCTAAATAGCCTATGATTGTCACATGAGTGTGGGTTTAAATGATTAGCCCATTAATGGCTCTTTGGGCTAGTGGGAGATTGTTGGACATGCGAGCCCACGGCAAGCCATTATGCAATAAATGTTATTGCAATTCACTCCTTAATCTGAAATAAAGAGTACATAGTTTGCATAATAGGTCCCTTAGTACAATTAGGGTTATGTACCATGGCCATCTTAATGATCATATAGCTGTTGATTCAATTATTGAATCATAGAGGCTGGTGCTTAGATGAATATCTAATGAGTTAGATTGAGGACTCATCAAGCACCGTCAAATGATTATTAAGAGATGATCTCCAGCCTGAGTAGTAGATGGCAATCCTTTCTAAGTTAGGCTGATATCTGACCGACTTCTTGATGAAGGTCCTCTGCATAGGAATAGAGATTCGGAGGTGTCAGATTAGTTAGGTCAAAGAGTTGACTTAACGAGATCGAGATAACCAAAGTCCTATATCATATGCTGTCATGATATAGGCACACATCCTCTGACCGGAGACAGATGTGTTACTATATGTCTGAGTATGTACATTTGGCAGACCAATAGGTTGATGACCTAATCAAGGTCTATACACCGGCGCGTTGGTGTGCATATAAGGGCATATGAGTAATACGATCTCTCAAAGGGATCATACAGGTTCACTACTGAACCGGAAGACATGAGCTCACTCATGAGATATTGGGAAGAATCAAATTCCGTGCGCACGGTCGTCTCGCTTTGGAAGCTTTACTGAATTTGTTGGTTTGATATATACTTTTGGAAAGTATATGATCAAGACCTAGGTATGATATATGCTTTTGGAAAGTATATGATCAATACTGACTCCCAGTGATCGAATGAGAAACTTACTGATAAAACCCTGAAGTAGACAGTGTAAAGTTGATCTAATACTTCTGGTTTATTCTGAGTCTTCCAGTATGCAGGATGTACAGGTATTGGGAATGCCTGAGGGTGATGTGATCATAAATGGTTGTATAACCATGACGCTTCCATTCCTAGGGAGTGATGAAACGGGTCTGGATTTTAGTGACTCCTCTTAGTAGAGAAGTAATCTGATCTTAGTCCAAATGTTGGACATTAATCTGAATGTTATTCAGATTCAATGAGAAGATTAGATTTGCGGTCTTGATTTAATCAAGCATCTATGGGAGGCCCGAGATCTGGATTTGAGATGTGATCTCAATATCCATGTCACTATACGTGGAACAATACAATCACCCTGTCCTTATCTCCAAGTATTCGTGGAGAAAGCGCATTATCCTTGAAAGAGTTCATGGATAATTCTATTGTTGATATATGTATCCGAGCATTGAGAAAATGGATAATTAAATGTGATTTAATTATCATGAATAATATGAATTTGATTCATATTATAAGGAGAATTATCTTAGATAATTAAATGTGATTTAATTATCAAAGATGTGAATAATGTGAATATGATTCATATTATTTGAACACATGAGATAAAGAGATCCAAGATGATTAAATATGATTTAATTATCAAGGATAAGAATAATGTGGATAGTAATATCCAATTATTCATAATATATTATAAATGTGATTTATAATGTATTAAAGAGAGTTAAATATAATTTATATTAGTAGATTAATTATTAATGTGTATTGGATACACATTGTTTAATTAATTGAAAATGTAAATTACATTTTGTTTTGGATTGTGAATTTGATTCACAATAATTCAATGTCAAGATTGCAATATTCCCAAAATTAATTGAGAATTATTTTGGTGAATTAAAATACCAACAAATTGTTGTTGGAAATTGGATGGAGAGAAAATCAAGGAGATTGCCCTCCCCTTTTGGAAAGGAGGGGGCGGCACCAATTCCTTGAGGGAATTGGTGGTCGTCCCCCCCTTCCAAAGAGGAAGGTGTATCTCCCTTATTTTCTCTCTCTCTATTTGTGTGGTTTAATTTGGTATTATATTTATTTGATTTATCAAATATATTTAATCAAAATTAAATCATAAGTTGTTGGCTTTTACCAACAACAATCTTGACCATTGGATTGTCATAAATCAATCTCATCCATTGATTTTATATGACACATGGATTGAGATCCATGGATCCCAAAACCCTATAAATAGAGAGGCATTCTTGGCTCTCTTTTTTACACATGCTATTGTAGCAAAACTCTCTCTCTCTCTTTCTCTCTGGAGGTCAGCCCTCTCTCTCCCTCTCATGGCCATCCACCATGGATGCCATGGAGAGGTTCTCCATCGCCGCTGCATCGTCGTTATGTTGCCCGTTCTTCCGCTCGTGGATCTCCGTCTTCCTCGGTGCGCCTCGCTCGTGAAGAAGACGTTGGATCTCGTGTGCCGAGATCAGGAGATCCTCCGCTTGGATCATCAACTTGGATTGCGAGAAGCACGCGGTTCATCCCCGCGCTCGCAAGCGTCTCCTCCGTCAGATCAGACTTGAGACAGGAGGTCTCTTCGTTTAGAGACTTGATCGCAACCACGCTTCAAGAGTTAATCCTAATTACTTGTTTGTGGTTTAGACGAAACAATCCGAGAAGTGTTCTTGGATCATGTGGTTTCGTCGTATAAAATTTTTTAAATTCCGCTGCATTGAGCAACTAGTGCGACTAGTCGCTCCTCGTCGTATTCGATACGACGCTCACGCTTCTGTGATGCACTTGAGGATCTAACTATATCCTTCAAGTCTCAGTTTCGGATTCATGTACAGAACTCAGTTCCAATTTTAAATGAAAATCTTTCAGTTTCAGAATCTGAGTTAGCATCGATAATCCCTTTCCCCCCGAGCTCTTAAGGGTGGAAAGAAGAAAATCAGAAAAATACAAAAAGATGACCCTGAGATGGCAGAGTTTTGCAATAAACACATCAAGGTCGCAATCCCTTTTGACAAGTATGTGGAGATGACACCTACATTTCAGAAATACCTTAAGGTGATATGCATACCTCCTAGGGCCAGCAGGAAGACTAGAAGCCGTGTTGAGAAACACGTTCTGTTAGTAGCCACTACTTGCGCAATAAAGAACTCGTTTCCGAGGAAACGAAGAGACATGGGTGCACATTATGTGGTGAGTCATGTCGATGACACTGCGTTTTCATGCACTCTCCTTGACAACGGATACTCAATTAACTTAATGCCTACAACCCTCTATGAGCGGCTTAATCTCAGACCTCTTAGGAAATCTAGAGACTTACTTTAGTTTGCAGATAAATCAACCAAGAGGTCTCAGGGAGAATTGAGGAACATTGCCATCAAAATCGAGGGTCGGGAGTACATGGTGGACTTTACCGTCCTTGATATGGAGACCCCTCGTAATTGGAGAGATTCCCAGATAATATTAGGAAGGCCCTTCCTCAGAATAGTAGGGGCCTTATTTGATTATAAGATTGGGAAGATCCAGTTCCAAACTCCAGGCGGAGATGAGGAACTTGAGATGAAGCATACTAGATGGCAGAGGTCGGATTTAGAATCCAGCACAGAGTACTCTTAATGTGAAGCAGATTGCATTCATGTAGACACTGTTGGGCCATGGAGACAGAACCCAGCTAGCACCGATGAGCCCCTCTCCTCCGAAGAAGATCTTGTGCATGAGTCAGTTTGCGAGGCCTTTAGAAACGAGTACAGCACAGAATATGCATCCCCCTACATCTTCGAAGACTTAGAGGCCCAGTTGGGCATGTCAGTCCTTCCCTCTTTAGGACAATCAAAAGATGAGGATTACGAGTCAGACGTGGCTTTTAACGATTGCTTGGAGACCTTTAACGATCCGACTCCAAAGTCTAATGACTTGGTGGCAGCAATTTCACAGACAGATCCAGCCACCACCAGCACAGAGCCAGATTTAATTGAGCTAGACTTCCTTGATGATCAAACATGACCTGAGCTAAAACCTTTACCCACAACACTTAAGTATGCCTTCATTGCGGGACAAGAGAAGAAGTATTCGGTCATCATCAGCTCGCGATTGATCGAGGAGCAGGAATCTCGCATGCTATAACTCCTGGAGAAAAACCGCAAGGCAATAGGCTGGAGCATCTCCGATCTCCACAGGATAAATCTCGCTCTATGTTCGCACCATATCTACTTGGAGAATGAGGCTAAACCCTCTCGTGAATTCCCACATCGGTTGAATCCAAATTTACGAGAGGTAGTGAAGAAGGAGATAGAGAAATGGTGTGATGCGGGATTTATTTATCCCATCTCTGACTCCAAATGGGTGGCCCCAATCCATGTTGTCCCGAAAAAGTTGGGAATTCAGACGACCACCAATGAAGACGGAGAGGAGATCGTGATGCAAGTACCCACATCATGGTGCGTCTGTGTGGATTAAAAAAGCCTGAATGCTGCGACGAAGAAGGATCATTTCCCCCTATCATTTATTGATCAGATCATAGAGAGACTAGCGGGGAAAGAATTCTTCTGCTTTTTGGACAGGTTCTCGGGCTACAATCAAGTAGACATAGCTCCAGAGGACCAGGAAAATACCACGTTTACATGCCCCTTTGGTACCTATGCTTTCAGGCGCATGTCCTTTGGGTTATGCAATGCTCCCCGTACTTTTCAAAGGTGCATGATTGCTGTATTCGCCGAAATGGTCGACGAATGCCTGGAAGTCTTCATGGATGACTTCTCGGTCCACGGTAATTCCTTTGATTCCTGTCTTAGGAATCTGGACCGAGTCCTCAAACAATGTTGTGAGGTTAATCTAGTGCGCTCCTGGGAGAAAAGTCACTTCATGGTGACGGAGGGAATTGTGTTCGGGCTTGTCATCTCCAAAAGAGGAATGGAGGTTTACCCTGCCAAGGTGGATGTGATTAGACGACTCCAGCCACCAACCAACGTAAAATAGTTGCGGTCTTTCCTCGGTCATGTCAGATTTTATCGAAGATTTATCAAGGATTTCTCTAAGATTGCCCGACCACTAACTGAGGTTTTAGGCAAGGACATGGAGTTTATTGTGGATCACAAATGTATCGAGGCCTTTAAGCGACTACAAGGAATGATCATGGATGCCCCGATCCTACAAGCCCCAGATTGGTCTCTGCCTTTTGAGATCATGACGGATGCCTCAGACTTTGTTGTTGGGGTTGTGTTAGGATAGAGGAGTGATGGCGTCCTGTTTGCCCTACACTACGCAAGCAAAGTGCTTGATACTGCTCAGCGTAACTATACAGTTACGGAAAAGGAGATGCTTGCGGTAGTTATTGCCTTGGACAAATTCAGATCTCACTTAATCGGATCCAAGGTAATTGTGTTCACTGACCACACAGCACTACGTTACTTAATGGAAAAGAAGGACGCGAAGGGGTGTCTTCTTAGGTGGATTCTGCTTATCTAGGAGTTTGATTTAGACATCCGTGATAAACCTTGAAAGAAGAACATAGTAGCTGATCACCTCTCCCGTCTCGAGGATCTTAATGCTTCTGAGGATTCACCGATTCGAGACTCCTTCCCTGACGAGTCGATTTTTGTTGTCGAATCACTCCCATGGTATGCCAATATCGTGAACTATCTTGTTTCCAAGAAAGTTCCCGAAATTTATCCCAAGAGCCACATAGACCGATTTAAGTCAGATTTGAGACATTACCATTGGGAGGATCCGATCCTTTTCTTTGAAGGACCGGATTGTGTCTGGAGATGATGTATTCCTCAAGAGGAATATCAGAGTGTCCTTTCTTTATGCCATAGTATGGAGGCAGGAGGACACCACTCCAGGAAGAGGACCGCCTGGAAGGTACTTCAGTGTGGCTTATACTAGCCGACTCTGTTTCGCGATGCCATCACCTTTGCGAAGGCGTGCCCAATAGGAGGAACCGTTGGTTCCAAGGATGAGATGCCGATGCAGCTTGTCCTCATTTGTGATGTCTTTAACACCTGCAGCATTGACTTCATGGGCCCATTCCCTGTTAGCCACAGATTCGAATACATCCTTCTGGTGGTAGACTACCTGTCAAGGTGGGTGGAGGCTATTCCAACCCGAGCAGCAGACAGCAGGATTGTCTGTAAATTCATCAGAGATCACATCATCTCTAGGTACGGGATTCCCAAAATTTTGATATTAGATGGAGATAGCCACTTTGTAAATCGAGATGTGAAGAAGACCTTGAAGGATTACGGCATCGAACACTGTGTCGCTAGTACTTACCACCCACAGACCAATGGTATGGCTGAGCTATCGTATAGGGAGGTGAAAACCATATTGCTGAAGCTTGTCTGCCCATACAGGAAGGACTGGTCTCAGATCTTGGATCAAGTCCTGTGGGCTTATAGGATAGCTTACAAGACACCGTTAGGAACCTCCCCATTCAGGATGGTATTTGGGAAGCTGTGCCATTTGCCCATAGAATTAGTGCACAGATCAGAATGGGCAATCAAGAAGGTCAACTAGAACACACACCTAGGGCAGAAAAAGAGAGACATGATCTGAATGAGCTTGTGAAGTCAGAAACCAAGCATACGACAATAGTTTAGTGTACAAGGACAAAGTCGAGCATTGGCATGATAGATATATCAGACGAAAGACCTTTGTTCCTGGACAGAAGGTATGGTTGTTCAATGCAAGGCTGAAGGTTTTCCAATGCAATCTCAAATCCAAGTGGACGGACCCATTCATTGTCCGTACGGTGCATGATAGTGGATGTGTTGAGATCTCAGATCTCATAGATGACACATTGACATTCCTAGTAAATGGACAACTGTTGAAGCACTTTGTCGAACCCGATGAACAGTTAGTCCATGTTGAGGAGATTGTATTCATGCGCGAGACAGATTCAGCTGATACACATAGAGCCGCGCATGAGACCTTGCAGCAGTGAACTCTCGCCATCAGCAGCATCTGGAAATATTAAGACCGCGATCCTTGTATATACCCATCACTCCTGTACATTCTTCCCCTCCCTCCCGCGATTCTAATCACTCACCCCAACTTCATATATTTTCATCTACTACTATACTTAGGATGACCAGATCCTAAGTATAGGGGGGAGACACCTGAGTCCATTTATCGTACATCCTCCATATCACATCGGTCCTCATGCCACTTCCATCATGTACATAGGTTGGCCTGAGCCTAAGTATAGGGGGGACCGATACCCATCTTGTGTATGTATTCATCCACTTCCTCCCCTTGACCTGAGCCTGACCTGAGCCTAAGTACAGGACGACTTCTATACATTTTTGCTCTTTTGGTTCTCCTACGCTTAGCACGAGCTATGTCTTCTTTCTCGCTTTTCGTGCTCTGAGGACATAGCACACGCTAAGTATAGGGGGTGTTTATATATTACATATATACTTTATCCATAGCTCGTACTTTCACGTATTTTTGTATTTACCATGCAATAATTATGGTATGGGTAAAAGTGGAGAATTTTTTTTGTAAAACACAGGTATACTTGTATATTGTATAACACTAGTATAATTTGTATATTACTTATAAAACTATTGAAAAATTGTTGTAACATAGGAGGTATACCAAATTTTTGAAAAAAAACACACAAAAAAACAAAAAAAAAACAAAACAAAAATAGGCTTCTTATTTACTCTTGCATATCATCCTTGTAAAAAAAAGGTTCTTGCATTTCATTCATCCACATAGCATGTCATCTACATCTCTTCCGCATATCTTGCATATGCAAAGTGAAAAGCTAGTGGGTTCTGAACCAAGCTATGAGTAGATGTTGAGGAGGGGCTTGATTTGACCTTAATCCACCTAATTTCAGAGGAACCTTATAGAAGCTGGAGTTAAGATTTCTCAGGTCAAATGAGTTAATTATTTGAGTCCACAAGTCTGTGTTCAAATGTCATCTTGATTTGTCTAAGTAGAATATCTCGTGCACAAGCATGATTCTTATAGACAAGTGACCTAACTTGAACAAGCACTATGCACGTAGCTCTTCATTGATGAGGTGGTGAGGAGGTAGAATCCTTTAGCTTGGAGTAGCACATGGGTGGAAACATCCGTCCTCCTCTAGGGAGGGTACTGCATCTCAACCTAGTCTGGTGGTGTTGACGTCTAAAGACAGTACGCTGTGGGTTGCAATAATGCTTCAAAAGAGGGATAGACTACTAGCTCAAGAGCAAAAACTCCTAATGTACATGCTGCACCTTGTATATAGTTCGAAACAAATGCAAAAACTCCTAAAAAATTAGACACGTCAAAGTAAAAATAAAATACATGTAGGAGTATGTATATTAGCAAGAAGTCTGCAGCTGGGTGACTTGGCTACACTGGTCAGGCATCTTGGGATAGGTAGCTACACTATCTACCATCCATTCTTTTTTCCACCCCCTCCTCTTGAGCTGGTCGCACTTGAACTTAGAAGGGAATACCCTACTCCTCGAGGAAAGAGTTACTAGATCGGGTAATTAGAGTTACCTTGCTAGAGGAGGCTGCTTCTTAGCCATTTCTAATGTGGAGAGCTATTTTACACTTACACAGTAGAAGTAAGAATCATAGTAATCAGAAATTTGCGTTTGAGGATTTGTTCTGATGTGACTGTTGAGGCGTCTTGAATAGGAGACTTGTGGAACTTGAAGTCTGTTAGGTCTTAAGTTCAGATCCCAATAAGGTTCCGCCACACAACTAACCCAAAGTTCGAGACAAGCTCCATTATCAACTTTTGTTCATGACCTTGGTATGGAACCCAAAATCATTTCACTTTTGCATTTCATTTTAGTTGCTCGGGGGCGAGTAAGGTTTAAGTATAGGGGGTTGATGAATCTGTAATTCATCACTCTTAAAGTTGAAAATAGAGTCTTGTTCTCGAGTAATTAGCTGCATATTTCTCATTATCCTGCATAATTAGCATTCATACCTGCATGCACAATACCTGCATTTTAGCATTCATGTTTGCACTGCATTTTAGCATTCATGTTTGCATTAAATAAGAAGCCCAATTCACTTGTAATTATTCACCTATTTATCTGTACTTTATACTCACTCCAAAGTCAATAAAACCATCTGTATACTATGTATATTACTAACTAATAATACAAGAAAAAAGGCCTAAATTTCTAACTTGTAAAATTACCCAATAAAACCCCAAACCCACTTAGAGACCTCAGACCTTAGAATGCAAATATCTACCTCATACAACCTCCGACCTAGGTCTACTTACTTTTAGAATAATACATATTCATAGACCTTCAAAATGAGACCACTTTCACATAAATCGGAGCTTGTATGCAAAACTTGGGTTTTGGGGCCCCTTTGTACATTATATGTATGTATATTTGTATCTTTGTATTTTTTTATCTTATTTGACCTCATCTAAGTTTTTGATCAACATGAAACTTATAGATCTCATTGAGATCTACAACTTTCATATTTTGAGTTTTTCCAAGTTCGGACATCTTCTCTCTCTTATTTCACATTCTTTCTCGGCCATTTAGATCAGGCCATGTGGCGCCATCTGGTTGCACCACGCGGCCCGCTCACATCGCGTCCCGTGACCGCTTCTAGCTATTCAGGGGTCGCCAGCAACGTTCACCGCACATTTCCATACTATCCTGACCCTTCGATCAGATCCTCTAGATCTCATCCCATCCGTCCCTCAGCGCCTTCACCTGTGCCCGCTACGTGTCACCTCCTTAGACTTCGATCTCACCGCTCTGATTAAATCCAGACCCTCCTCTTACGCCCTTCTCCTGGCCGTTGGATCACTCAATCCAACGGTCCAGAAACCGTCATCTACCTCAGGTTGCATCTCTCGCGCATGTCGCCCACCACGCACGCTCGCCGCCCCCTTTCTATTTTCTCCACCACCACAACCATCACCTCCACCCTCTAGAACCTCCACCTTGTAGCCCATGACTCCCTTATCTTCGCCAGCCACCACGATCTCCAAGAAGACCGTCATCGTCTCTCCACAACCCCCATGAAACATCACCCTATGTCACCTACACCCTCACATGTTTCCTATAAATACCCTACCTCCGGCCACCTTCGACCCTATCCGCCCTTGCAGAGAGATACCCTGAGCTCCTATCCTCCTTTTGGTGACAGCAATTAGGCGAGAAGTCGAGCGATGACGGCCCTATCTTCTCCAGCGAGATCCACGGTATCCCCGCCGTGCGGCAGCTCCTTCGACAAGCTGCACGAGCTCGGGCTAGTTGCTGGTCCTTGAGCGAAGATCGGGAGCTCCTTTCCGAGCTTCTACCCCCGGGTAGCATCCTCCATTTTCCTCTCCAATCTCCATCTTCTCCCCCTTCGATTTTCTCGGAATTTATTCCACTTTTTCTCGTAGCTTCACGCTTCTCCAACCATTCATCGAGCTCCGCCTTGGAGCTCCCACCTTCACGTGCTACTCCATTCACTCCGACAAAACCTCACAAGCCCTTCTGACCAACGCTCCGCCGCCACGATGGAGGAGGACCATCAGCCACCCATTGCTTCGCCCCCAGGCCTCTCATTGCACTACTCGCACTTCCACGAGCACGAGCATTTGCTCTTTGGCACGACCTAACCCTACAGGTACACTCCTCGTCACTGGTCGGATGCATCACTGGAGGTCCCTCGAGCTTCACCATCTTCGACATACGGACCACCTCTGTCTCCCTCAGATGCACTGGCGACTCCCCGACCCTCCCGCGACCGCTTCCAGCTATTTAGGAGTCGCCAGCGACGTTCACCGGCTACGGAGGAGTGTGGCAGAGCAAGGCCCTCTTCACCGGAGACTCGCCAAGTCCGCCGCAGGAGGCGACAGACCAGAGGAACAAGAAGCACATGTATCGTCCGATTCCCTTGATCGGACGGTCCTGATCAAGCCACGTCGCCATCGCCTTTGAGCTCCAGCAATCGTCCGATCTCGCGAGGATCTGACGCTCTATGTCACACCCTGTCGACGTCATCAGCAATGTTAGATCTGTTGTGATCTAATGATCTAGATCGCGCCACGTTACGAGCCCCGAGCCTCCTCCCCGACCCTAGGCTCGGAGCTCCCGAAGCACACCTGAAGCTGATCCGAGCCTCAAAGGCTTCCCAAGCCTCCGTCTGTGCCTCGATGACATCCGAGCCTGGTTCCTCATGTGCTCCCCACGTTAGGGGCTAGGTATTTTGCACAGAGACCCCTGGATGTTTTGGAAATTACAATGTGGTCCCTATCAGGCGTGTTACATGAGGCGCACGTGATTCTGTGGGAAATTTTCATCCACCTCCCCCGCATTCTTGGTAATTGAATTTAAGTCCCTATCAGCACGTTTTATTTCCGTAATTATATTTTATGTAATTGCATATTGGTCCCTATCATTGCATGTATATTTAGGTGTCCATTTGGCATTATTTTTCATTTCTAAAAATTGCATGATGTAGCTTATCTTGTCCTTTATCTTATGTGACACATTTCATTTTTGTGACATTCTTGGAATTTAATATTATTAAATTGGTGCACTTTTCCATATTTTGCCCACTTTGTGCTTCTTAATTCATATTAAATTCCTTTTTGCTCCAAAAATCACCATTAAATCATATTAGACTTAGGATAATTCATTTTACATTGTGCCCAAAAATCATTGCATTTGCACGCATCACAAGGCCTGAATAAATTAATTAGTGATTTCCTTAATTGATTTTTAATAGGTCCAATTCACATAGAATTTTAGGTTTATTAATTTTCCTAGATCCTCATTCTTAGATCTATCTAGGGTATTTTTTATATCTAGAAATAATGTGTTTTGGTGTTTATTAAATTTAATTTTGTAAAAATCACCTTGCATTCATATTTTATTCATAGTAAATTCATAAAGTGTCTTCCAAAAAAATAGTGTAGCCTAATTTCATTGCATCTCATATTCTGGATAAGTTTCATAATTTTTGGAATTCATTTAATCATACTTATGATATAACTTGTAAAACTGGCTTGAAACTGCATTTGTTTTTCCTTTATTGCATAAAAATTGCTTAAAAATACCAAAAATAATCTTCTGAAAATCTGACCTCCGAAATCACTTCAAATTCACCTAAGGAGATAGTTGCCTCCCTGTGTTCGACCTTGGGCTTGTCCAAGTAAAATAAATCTGTCGCTCGTGATTGACTAAACATTAGTTAAAAGTGGTATTTTTGACGTAGCCTAGATTATCCGACTACAACGAACATAACCATTAATTTGATCATTAATTTGATTAAATTAACAAGGGTGGTCTGAGCCTCATCAGTTTTACCAAAAAGAAGAGCTAAAATAAAAGAATAAAGAGTGACAATCTCATACTCATTACCACCTATACTTTACCATTGCTAATCTCTTAGCAAACACTTATTTGGAAACGAAGTAAAAAAATAAAAGAAAAAGAATCAAGGTTGATTATTAAACTTATCTTCATTAACTTAATGTATGGACCTTGATCAGACTATTGGATTACTAGTTTGGTGGAACCTTATTGGGAAATAGGTTTCAGACTTAACAACCTTCAAGTTCCACAATTCTATGGTCAAGACTCCTCAGTAACCAGGTCAGAACAAGTCTACATATCCAAACTCTAATGACTATGCATCTTTCCTTGTATTGTGTAAGTGATATGTAGCTCCCCACCTCTGAAATGATAAAGAAACAACCTCCCTCAACAAGGTAACTCTAATTCCCTTGTTTACCAGCTCTTTCCTAGAGGAGCGGGGTATTCCCTTCTAAGTTCAAGGTCAACCAGCTCAAGAAGAGGGGAAAGAAGATAATGGACTGTGACCAGTGTAGCCACGTATCCCTTGGAGCTTAACCAGTGTATCTAAGTCTCCAGTTGCAAGCTTCCATGAGATGAGAAGGTGGAATACATAAGCTTTGCTTATTCACTATATACACTCCGGCAAGCATTTTATTTTCAATCAGGCTTGTCCCCTTTTTTGGAGTTTTTCATATTTTTGCACATTTTTTCGATCGTTACATGGTGCAGCATGTACATAAGGAGTGTTTCTTCTTGAGCTAGTAGAATATCCCTCTTTTGAAGCTTTATTGCAATCCATAGACTCCTGTCATTAGATCTCAATGCTACTAGACCAGGTTGAGATGCACATCCCTCCGTAGAGGAGGATGAAAGGTTATGGCTAGCAGTACTACCCCCGTATGCTACCCCAAGTCGAAGAATTCTGCCTCCTCACCACCTCATCTGTGTTGAGCTACATGTAAGGTGTGTGTCCAAGTCAAGCCATTATCTCTGAGACTCATGTGTGCGTTGTTAATTGTTCTACTTAGACTCATACAGATGACATGTGAAAATAGCCTAGTGGACTCGAATTATGTCACTATGGACCTAAAAAGTCTTAACCCCAAATCATATAAGGTTCCTCTGAAGTTAAGTGGATTAAGGTCTTAACCAAGCTTCATTTTCAAATTTAATTCTAGACTAGTTTAAATGTCAGCTATGATTCAGAAGAATATGTAAGCAAGAATGTACAAAAACTCTTTTTTGAAAACTTTTTCAAAAATATGCAAATTTTTATGAAAATTTTTGAATGCAAGGAAGAAGGAAAAGTTTTGCAAAATATTTACAAACATTTACAAACAAAATTTTGCAAACTTTTATTTTCCAAACATTTTTCAGAACTTTTGTACTATATACATATTTTGGTACAAAAATATTTACAAAAACTTTACAATCAAAACATTTTTACAAATATTTATATAAACATAGTTTTTACAAATATTATTTACAAACATTTATGTACAAGAAAATTTTTTAAAATTTTTGTGATTTTTAGTTTTGTGATTTTTAGCCATATTATTAACACACTTACACAATGTACGAGTTATGGCTAAAGTATATATATAATATATATGACACCCCCTATACTTAGCTCGAACGATGTCCTTAAAATGATCAAAGAGCGATGAAAGGAAGACATAACTCATGCTGAGTATTTGGAAGTGAAAAGAAGGCTATACTACAATGACAAATGAAAGAATGTAATGAATAGAGGATGGTAATCCCCCTATACTTAGGATCAAGCGATCCTAAGTATAGAGGACTGTAAACAAGGGGAAAACCAAAGGTTAGGATGTACATGTACTACCTCCCCTATACTTAGGGTAAAATGCCCCTAAGTACATGCAGCAAAATAGAGGTAACAGAAATCAAATGGATAATCACATATCTGATACTTCTCCTATACTTAGGGTAAAGAGCACCCTAAGTATAGCATAATCATAAGATGAAGATAGGGTATTCGACAAAAAGACTGAATGATATGGACAACTGGATCTATACAGCTGCAAAAGAGAACTGAAAATCAGGCACGAGATGCAAATGATGTGAGTCAAAGACCACATCTTATGCCAAATGAATAGGGGAAACATCAACAATCATCAGCTCATGATCAAGATATAGCTTCAGGCGCCGAACGTTAACTCGAAAGGTGGTCTCAGACGACAACTCAGATATATTAATGCTTATGTTGTCATGCACCTTTCGAACCAAGTATGGTCCCTTCCATTTGCTTTGTAATTTCCCTAAAAATAATCTAAACCTAGCATCAAATAGCCATACTCTCTAGTTCGGCTAAAATTGTTTATGGCTAATATGAGAATCATGCCATATCTTCACTCTCTCCTTATATTGTAGGCTACTTGAAAAGGTTGTATCTCTCAACTCCTACAGGGCTGCCAATTTTTCTTTTCTCTTATCTCCTATACTCTTGGGATCTAATAATAACTCCGTAACTATCCAAAGTGACTTGTGCTTGATTTTCACAGGTAAATGGCATGGCTTGCCATAAATAAGATGAAAGGGAGATGTACCTAAAGGTGTCTTGAAGGAAGTCCTATATGCCCACAAGACCGAGTCCAAAAGCTGTGACCAATCCTTTCAGTCTGGGCAGACAACCTTCTGTAATAGCGTCCTGATCTCCATGTTCGATACTTCAGCAAGACCGTTGTTCTGAAGGTGATATGGAGTGACAACTCGATGGTCAATGATGAACTCGTTAGCAAGGGCCTTTACCTTGTCAATGATAAAGTGAGTCCCCCCGTCAGATATCAAAACTCTAGGTACCCTGAACTGTGAAATGATATTTTTTCCTCAAAAATATGCATATGGTCTTAGCATCTACATCTCAGGCAGGGAAGGCCTCGACCCAACGACTCACATAATCCACAGCAAGTAAAATGCGCTTGAATCCCTGACTCTTAGCGAATGGACCCATGAAATCAATGCCCCATGCATTAAAAACCTCAAAGAAGTGTATGGGTTGCATTGGCATCATATCACGTTGTCCACAAGTGCCTATCCTCTGACAATTAGTACACCTCTTCACGAATTCATCAGAATCCTTGAATAGGGTAGGCCACCATAGGCTGGATTGGAGCACCTTCTGTGTTGTCCTCCTCCCAGAATGATGTCCTACTGCCTCAAGCTTGTGGCAATAAGTGAGGACTATGTGGTGCTCCTCCTGAGGAATGCACCGACACGAGACACTATCCCCCTCTTCATGATAAAGGGTGGGATCCTCCTAATGGTACGACTTGGTCTTCGCAAGGAAGGTCTCAAGCTGTTCTCTGGGCCAACCTTGTGGAACTCACCATGGGAGCGAGATGATAGCAAGAATCACCTCGTCTAGGAAGGTCTCTGTGATAGGTGCGATCTGATAAGAATCCTCAAGGTTCTCTAAATGAGAGAGGTGATCCGCCACCACATTCTTGACTCCATGCTTATCCTTAATCTCAATATCAAACTCTTAGAGTAGAAGGATTCATCTGGTCAATCTAACTTTGGCATCCTTCTTTGTCATGAGGTATCGGATTGTGGTGTGATCTTTAAAGATAGTCACTCTAGATCCAAGAATATATGATCTGAACTTATCCAAAGCAAAGACTACAACTAGCATCTCCTTCTCAGTCACAGTATAATTCAACTGAGCAGCATCCAAAGTCCTCCTGGTATAGTGAATGGAAAAAGTTAATCCATCCCTCCTCTGTCCTAGCACAACCCCTATGGCAAAATCAGAAGCATCCATTATGATCTCGAATGGAAGAGACCAATCGGGTGGCTGAAAGACAGGAACCTCGACAACTAATCCCTTGAGAGTCTCAAATGATGCTAGACACTTATCATCCATAATGAATTCGGTCTCTTTCGTCAACAAATCAGTGAGCGATCAGGCAATACGAGTGAAATTTTGAATAAATCGTCGGTAGAAACCGGCATGCCCTAGAAAAGACTGCAACTGATGCAAATTTGACGGTGGATTGAGTTTCTTGATGATATCCACCTTGGCCAGATGGACCTCCATGCCCCTGTTAATCACCATCCCCTGAGTCATCATAAAATGACTCTTCTCTCAAGATAGTACGAGGTTGACCTCTATGCATTACTGAAGTACACGGTCTAGGTAGTCAAGACAAGCATTAAACCTATCACTATAGACCGAGAAGTTATCCATGAAGACCTCTAAACAGTGACCCACCATGTCCGAAAAGATGAAAATCATGCATCTTTGGAATGTATCCGGGGCATTACATAAACCAAAAGGCATCCGTCTAAAATCATACATTCCAAATAGGCAGGTGAATGTCGTTTTATCCTGGTCTTCGGGCGCTATGGCCACCTAGTTGTACCTCGAGTATCCGTCGAGGAAACCATATTGACTTCCCAGCTAGCCTCACGATAATCTGATCAATAAATGGCAGTGGGAAATGAGCCTTCTTGGTGTCCCGATTCAATCATTTGTAGTCCATATAGACCCTCCAAGAAGTGGGTACTCGGGTAGCTATCTCTTTTCCAAACTCACTCAAAATGATGGTGATACCCGTCTTCTTGGGTACCACATGTAATAGACTAAACCACTTGGAGTCGGAGATGAGGTAGATAAAATCGGTTCTCCACCACTTTGATATTTCCTTCATGACTACATCTTGAAGATTCGGGTTCCGCCCTTGTTGGAACTCACGTGATGGCTCGGCGTCCTCTTTGAGATAGATATGGTGGGAGCACAAGGCCGGACTTACCCCTGGAGATCAGCTACATTCCATCCAATCACCTTGCAGTTTCTTTCAAGAACCTCCATCATACGAGATTCTAGATCTCCAGTCAAATCCGCTGACATAATGACTGTGAACATATCTGGACCACCCACAAGGAATCTGTACTTCATAGACTATGGAAAGGTCTTCAGTTTTAGACATGTGGGAGCTGGCAAATCTGGCTTCTGAAATGTTTGAGTGAAGCCTACCAGATCTGTGTGTGAGAACTCTTGCTGCATTTATGAATCTGACGAAGGAGACCCTGTTGGTGTGTTTGTCGACTGTCCCGGCTCGTCTCCATCCTAGTTGTCAGCTCTATGGACACAAGACTTGGTAAGTAATCATCAAACTCCTACCAATTAATGTACGTGTCTGAGGGATCTGAATCAGGATCACGAGAAATAAAATCTACTTCACTATCCAGGTCATGATCACCAGCCTCTAATGTGTCCTATACCATGAGTGCGCTCTCCGAACTCTCATTTGCCATGATTTGTGAATCCGCAGTACCGGTAGGTGTGATAAGAGCTTGTGATGTTGTATCTTTCCAAACTGCTTCAATTTTTGTGATCATAAAATCGCACTCCTGGTGGACATCTCGCTATGCATCTGTCATCTGCTATAAGTCAGTCATCTGCTCTGAGCAAGCTGAATCTCTCGCTCTGGTCTTGTCGATCGTTTCTATTTTTACACTTTTACCCTCGACGTGAAAGTATACCTTCATGCTATCATGGTTGGACACTGCCTTGGTTGTGGCCAAGAATGGGCGTCCTAGTATGATGGGGGTATCTGTCACAGACTCAGTGATCTCCATGTCCAATACAATAAAGTCCACAGGGAATTTCAGGCCCTGAATTGTGATGACCACATCCTTGAGTAATCCCTTTGGCCTCTTGACAAATCTTTCTGCAAACTAAAGGACTTTCCTATTCTTTCTAAAATGGACAAACTCGAATGGGTCGAGTAAGGCAGTCGAAAGGAGGTTAATGAAAAAACCACTATCTAATAGAGTACAATCGAACCACTGCTCATGGATATGGCATCTGACATATGGAGCTCCTGCATTGGGTCTCTTGGCTGGCAACCGATTCTGAATCGCGAAGCAAGTGGCACAAGTAAGCACATGGATCTTTGCATTGTGGTTCCTCCTCTTCTCGCAGATGGTAGTCTTCTCTCTCAAATTCTTCTGGAAGAGGGGGATGTGCTCTAGTGCCTCCTATAGAGTCAGTTGTATGTGGAATCGATCAATCATCTGCTCGTTGAACTTTTGCTGGTGTTTATTTTTAGGATTTTCTGTTTTATTCCCCTTGCCTAAGCGAAGTGCTTGAGGGAAAGGGATGGATGGACCCTCTCCAAAGACATGATGGTCAAGAGTAGGTTCATGTGCATGTAGTAAACTAGAATCCATACCAAGATCATCATACAATGTAGATGGACTCACATGCCTTTATTAACCATTCCTTAATTCATATTTTTTATTTTTCCAATTTTTTTGTATTTTCCCAAAATTGTCCTGAGATACAGAAGGAGGTAACACTACTGAATGAAAATTGGTGGCATTAGCACCACCTACAACATCTGAACTAACGGCTTCAACACTGCTCTCTGGTCAATCATCCAATATCATGGTGGCATCAGCACCACAATTTGCAATTGGAATCACGACGACCTCAGTACCTTCAGTTGCATCAACATCCTTGGCTTCAACACCACTGTCATTGTCAACATGAATAACAGCATTAGCATTGTGGCCCTCCTCATTTGGCAATCCAGAATCTGCATGGGATCATCGCTCAAATGAGGCGTCTCCAGCTGGCATCCTACCGCTCACAAGTGTCACAAAATCAGCATCAAATACATAGGAAGCAATATCACCCAAAATATCACTGAGTGGTGGTCTCAGTAAATTGTACCTGCTTAGATTTCCTCTTCAAACTGTTCAGGTTAGGTTCAATTTGAGCTGGTATGGCAGCTTACCCTTGATAATCACCGTCATTTCTTGTCGGAACTCATCCATCTCTCATCAAAAGGATGTCTCCTAGTCAGTTAGTAAGCAGGCGAGGTCATCAAGGGTTGGGTTCTCAAAGACAGGTCCATGAGAACCGGACGGGTTGCCTGGCTGGAAATGAGGTAGTGTCTGCTTCTATAGGTAGTGGGGAGGAGGAGGCTAGGAATACTATTGAGCTTGTTGTTGCTGCCTCCATTGTTGTCCCTGATGGTAGGGACAAGACCCTACTACTGATGGTACTGCTGGGAGTAATGGGGTTGCTGTTGTTCGACGCTCTTCCCTCCTTGAACCAGAGACTGCTGCTGAGAAGAGGTGCCTCCAGTGGACCATCGAAAGACGGGATGGTCACGGCGAATCTCATATTGAGGTTGGTATTGAGATTACCAGATCATGTTGACTTCCACCAACGGCTCCTACTGCTCAAGGTGTGGTGAGGGTAGGGCTACCAAAGGCTGATCCGACTGGTAGACCACCATCTGAGTATCTGGAGATGGTGGTGGGCTGGAAATGCTAGGAATGCTGGACCGGCTCTACTTAGATATGGTGGACCTGGCGGTATGTGGCAGATGGTTGGGCGGAGCTGCTCCCTGGATCGGCCCGTAACTTGAGATGGGGCTGAGAAGCAGTCTATGCCTCCTGGAGACACATGATCTGACTCTTCAGATCACTCAATGTATGTGCCAACTGATCAATCTAGTTCAGGCCCTGGAACGGCTTCTTCTATATTATCTCTATGCGGTCCAACTTCTCACTAATGATGCCCATGTCGATAGCTGAGGACTGGCGAGTATTGCTGCTAACGAAAAAGTAGAAGGGCCATCATCGACATGTGCAATCCACTAATAGGAAATAGCCTGTGGAGGGGCTTCCCCTGAATGTAGACTCGTGTCTAGGACATAACTGAAGGATATGGTTAGATCGTCAAGCACATCACGGAAGCGTGAGCGTCGTATCGAATACGACGAGAAGCGACTAGTCGCACTAGTTGCTCGATGCATCGGAATTTAAAAAATTTTCTTACGACGAAACCACATGATCCAAGAACACTTCTCGAATCATTTCGTCTAAACCACAAACAAGTAATAGGATTACCTCTTGAAGCATGGTTGCGATCGAGTCTCTAAACGAAGAGACCTCCTGTCTCAAGTCCGATCCGACGGAGGAGACGCTTGCGAGCGCGGGGATGAACCGCGTTCTTCTCGCAATCCATGTTGATGATCCAAGCGGCGGATCTCCTGATCTCGACACATGAGATCCGACGTCTTCTTCACAAGCGAGGCGCACCGAAGGAGACGGAGATCCATGAGCAGACGAACGGGCAGCATAACGACGATGTCGCGGCGATGGAGAACCTCTTTAGGTCATCCATGGTGGACGGCCACATGAGAGGGAGAGAGAGGGCTGTCGAGTAGAGAGAAAAGAGAGAGAGAGATGCTTCTCAAGCATTGTGTGTAAAATAGAGAGCATGGTATGCCTCTCTATTTATAGGGTTTTGGGATCCATGGATCTCAATCCATGTGACATATAAAATCAATGGATGAGATTGATTTATGTCAATCTAATGGCTAAGATTGTTGTTGGTAAAACCAACAAATTTAGATCAAAATATATTTGACAAAATCAAATACAAATTAATACAAAATTACACCAAATAAATAAGGAGAGAATATACATGGAGATTTCATCTCCATGTACATTCCATATGGACGGCCCCCCATTCCTATTTGGAATTGGGTGACGCCCAAGCTTTCCATGAGGAGAGCAATCTCATGACATGTCATGAGATTGCATATCTCCATGGAAATCTCTTTTTTTATTTTCAACAACTTTTGTTGGGTTTTATTCTTCAAAAATAATTCACAATTATATTTAAGAATATTGCAATCTTGCCATTGAAAAATTGTGAATCATATTCACAACCCAAAACAACATATAATTTACATTGTCAAGTAATTACACAATGTGTATCCAATACACATAATAATTAATCAACACATATAAATTATAATTAGCTCTCTCTAATACATTATAAATCACATTTATAATATATTATGAATAATTGGATATTACTATCCACATTATTCTTATCCATACTGACTAAATCACATTTAATTATATTGGATAACTTATTCTCATGTGCCCAAATAATATGAATCACATTCACATTATTTACATCTTTGATAATCAAATCATATTTAATTATCTAAGATAACTCTCCTTATAATACGAATCAAATTCATATCATTCATGATAATTAAATCACATTTAATTATCCATTTTTCAATGCTCGGATACATATATCAACAATAGAATTATCCATGAACTCTTTCAAGGATAATGCGCTTTCTCCGCGAATACTTGGAGATAAGGACAGGGTGATTGTATTGTTCCACGTATAGTGACATGGATATTGAGATCACATGTCAAATCCAGATCTCGGGCCTCCCATAGATGCTTGATTAAATCAAGACCGTAAATCTAATCTTCTCATTGAATCTGAATCACATTCAGATCAATGTCCAACATTTGGACTAAGATCAGATTACTTCTCTACTGAGAGGAGTCACTAAAATCCAAACCCGTTTCATCACTCCCTAGGAATGGAAGCGTCATGGTTATACAATCGTTTATGATCACATCACCCTCAGGTATTCCTAATACCTGTACATCCTGCATACTGGAAGACTCAGAATAAACCCGAAGTATTAGATCAACTTTATACTGTCTACTTCAGGGTTTTATTAGTAAGTTTCTCATGCGATCATTGGGAGTCGGTATCAATTATACACTTTCCAAAAGCATATTACATACCTAGGTCTTGATCATATACTTTCCAAAAGTATATATCAAACCTACAAATTCAGTCAAGCTTCCAAAGCGAGACGACCATGCGCATGGAATTTGATTCTTCCCAATATCTCATGAGTGAGCTCATGTCTTCCGGTTCAGTAACTGAACCTGTATGATCCCTTTGAGAGATCGTATTACTCATATGCCCTTATATGCACACCAGCGCACCGGTGTATAGACCTTGATTAGGTCATCAACCTATTGGTTTGCCAAATGTACATACTCAGACATATAGTAACACATTTGTCTCCGGTCAGAGGATGTGTGCCTATATCATGACAGCATATGATATAGGACTTTGGTTATCTCGATCTCGTTAAGTCAATTCTTTGACCTAACTCATCTGACACCTCTGAATCTCTATTCCTATGCAGTGGACCTGCATCAAGAGGTCGGTCAGATATCAGCCTAAATGGGATAGGATTGCCATCTCCTACTCAGGCTGGAGATCATCTCTTAATTATCATTTGACGATGCTTGATGAGTCCTCAATCTAACTCATTAGATATTCATCTAAGCACCAGCCTCTATGATTCAATAATTGAATCAACAGCTGTATGATCATTAAGATGGCCATGGTACATAACCCTAATTATACTAAGGGACCTATTATGCAAATTATGTACTCTTTATTTCATATTAAGGAGTGAATTGCAATAACATTTATTGCATAATGGCTCGTCGTGGGCTCGCATGTCCAACAATAACTTTGTAGATCTCCGCCATCTCCTCATAGATAGCCCAGAACTGGTCTTCGTCTTTGGCAAATAGGACCCTCTGTACGAGGCGTTCACTAGCCCATGCAGCTCCGGTGTCAACCCACATAAAAAGCTCTGAACAAGCTTGGGCTTGGATATCTCGTGATGTGGACACCAGTCGATGAGCTCTCTAAATCGATTACAAGCCTCATGAAACTGCTCATTTGGGAACATGGTGAAATTACTGATCATGGCTCGCGCTACATTGGTCCGACCAAGTGGATAGTACTTTTTCAAGTACTCTGTCCGGAGCTGCTCCCATGTGGTGGCGTACCTCCCCAAGTGATTCAGCCAGTAGTCTGATCTGTCAACTAGGGAAAACGGAAGGCAATCATCTTGATCATGTCCTCGTCCATGAATCTATCGTGGACAATGTTGTAGATCATCTCAAACTCCTGTAGATAGAGGTGTGGCTCCTCAGTGGCTAGCCCATGGAACTTTGGCAAAAGCTGGATTATTCGGGGGTGAAGATCGAAGTCATCAAGGATCTCTAGTAGCTGGATCTAATGGGGGGTGAGGGTTGCACCAGGGTTGTTTCACTGCCACATCATGCATGCTGGTCTTTGTGGGTCTTGTGGCTCCTCGGGACGTCCGTCTCCTCCTCCAACTACTAGTATCTCTCCATCGACTGGTCTTTGTAGCTCTGCTCTACCAGCTCGCATCTGCGTCAGCTCTTGTCACACCTCGGCCACAAATACTCCTTGGTCCCTGATCTATCGTTGCATGGTTGATGAATCCCCATTCATCACTCTTTATTCTTTTATTTTAGCTAATTATCTTGGCAAAGCATCATGTAAATAGGTATAAATATAATAACTTATTATTATGCATGCATGTGCTAATATCCTATAATTAGCATGTATTTGTGCAAAAATAAAAGAATAAAGAATAAAGAGAAAAATAAGGAAGTATTTAGAAAAAAATACTGAGTGACCCTAACCCCAAGAGAGGGCCAAGCATTGGCATGATCGCCAAATAAAATAAGTAGAGAGAGATAGGGCCACTATAGCTTGTATTTATATTCCATTTGTGTACAAAAATTATTTTTGCCAAAATTAAAATGAAAATGTGTTTTTACTTCCTTGTATATATTTCTAAAAATAAAATAAAAATCTCTCTCACTTGTACATAATACATGTATATATATCTTATTCCCTATATATTTTATACTTGTAAATGCATAATAAAAATAAAACAAAAATTATTTTATACTCCAAAAAATATTTTGTAAATAAATAAAATATAAAATTTGGGTATTTATGCAAAAATAACAAATTAAAAATAATTGTACAAAACACATAGTTATATTATCCCTGTATATAATACATTATACTGTATATAAAATAATTTATTTTTCATAAAAATAAATAAAAATCACAGAAAAATAGTTTGAAAAATAACAAACATTTTCATTTTATACACTTTTTAATTTAAAATCATTTATTTTTTTTAATGAATTTGTAAATATTTTTGTAAATCCAATTATCTGATTGATCCACAGCGGATCGTTGACTCGGGTCAACCCCCTCTTCTAGGGCTTGACCTGACCCTACTACTCCGCCGGACCTCCTTCTCCCATTTATCTCGGGCGGATCATGCATCCCCATGCTCTGAATCTCCGCCTGCACCTTTCCCGTGGATCTGTGACTCTCGCAGATCCCTAGGAAGGTACGGATCTTCCTCGGTTCGCGTGCTTTGACCCGATTTCTCCAACCACCTGGGAGCACTATAAATTCCTTCATTTGCCTCCCCAAGACGAGAGCTCGTGTTGCACCCCTTCTTGATTCCCTAGAACCCTTCAACATGGTGACAGCCGTCGGAGGAGCCCTTCGGTGGTTGATTTGGTGCCGTGTAGCCGACGCTCCCTCTTCGTGGTCGGACCTCCACCGCGAGAAGCCTCCCTCGCTTGCCGCCACTTGGTCGATGCCATAACCCCACCGATCATCTCCACCTGGAGCTAAGAAACGTGTTCGGACCTTCAGGTATCCATTTAGCCCTTCCTATCTCTTCATTCGATCCAATCTTTCATCTGTACGCCGCTTTCGCTCTGCCAGCTCCGACTAGCCGGTCGGGGCTCCGTCACCCACACCTATCCGTTCAGATACCCTCGTACTCTCGCCTTCCATCACTCTACGTAGTCTGATCACCCTAACCTTAGAACGTATAGCAAGGGTTAGATCCAAGATCTCCCTCTATCGCGACCGCCGGAGATCGACCCCCGTTGACCTCCGCTTCTTTCGTCTTTAGCTCCAATAACCTAGACCGGAGCTTATCTCCGAGTCAGAGTAACTCATTGCAGATCTTTTCGCACATGGAGAGCCCCCAGATCACCATCGCCCAACCTTGTCGGAGCAACTCCAGTTCCCCTACATCGTCTCGCCGATCAGACCGTTGAAGCGTCCATCCGAGCAGTCACCTAACACGGAAGCGGCCCACGATTTCACCGGTGCCTCCTAATCTTTCATCGGAGCCAAGGATCTCATCCTGAGGTCCGGCGAAGTTCGTCCAGGCATAGTTCTTCCAGACGCCTCCTCCGTCGTCGGATCAACACCTCCTACCAGATTACATCTCGACCGCTCATCCATCTGAGGTGTCAGACCATTAGATGTCAGATCTAACGGTCCCGTACGTACTACGTCCCCGTCCAGCCGACACCGTCAGATCTGACATCTGACGTATGCAGAGCCGTACGGTCACGCCCCCACCAGCGGCTGACACGTGGCCCTCCCATGCGCGACTCACGTGCCTTTGAGGGTATATTGCTCTTTTTACCCTGCATTTCTTTTAGTTTATGTTTTAGTCTGTAAAATAAAAGTCACAGTTAGACCTTTTTGCATATCAGTCCTTATAGTTTTCGATATTTGAAGTTTAGTCCTTACAATTTGGAGACATGTGCTTGGCCACGTGAATAGTGGGTTATTTGCACTATTTGTCCTAAACTTTTCGTGTGTTAATGATTGAACGAATGTTTTTCAAATTTGCATATATGCCCGTGTGAACGCTGATTTGACGCATGTGCGTATTTTAGTGGAAAAATTGCATCTTTTACCTTGGACTTTTATTGCTTATTATTTTTTAGTTCCAAAACTTAAATAAATTGCACCTAGGTCCCTATTATCTATGTGTCTTATTTTTAATCAAATAAATGTCAAAATTACTCCAAAAATTACAAAATTTTGACACGTAGCTACTATTACTATGTAGGATTTATGGTAATTTTTGTGACTAATTTTGAAGTTATTTGACATTTTCTAAAATTCAAAACCCCTAAAAAATGTCTCTTTTTGTTTTGAAAAATCAATTAAAATTATAAAATAGCTTTACAAATTCCCAAAAAAATCTCGATTGCTTGTTTTATCTTGCTTTAGTTTCATTCCCTTTTATAAAACTCCTAAAAATGAAAAAAATTAAAAAATCTTATGAAATTTATTAAAAATTACTAAAAAATCAAAAAAAATATGTTTTCAGTTTCTGTAGATAGCTTTGATTTTATAGTTTCACATAAAATTGTTGTCCAGATTTTATAATTACTTTAGATATTTTTAAAGTGCCTTTCAATCTCAATTGCACACTGTTTTCATTTTTCTTCTTTTTTTATTTTTAGAAAATTAAATAAAAATCAGAAAAACATCATAAAATTCCCAAAAACATCTGAATAATTTAGAAACATAAAAATAGTTTCGTTTTGAATTTTTGAGTACTTTTAGGCCTTTAAATAATTTCTTGAGTGTGATTTTTGGCCTTTTTCTTCATTTCTTTTCTTAATAGAAAATCATAAAAAAAATAAAATTAAAAACCACCAAAAAATCTTTTCTTTCTTGGATTGCCTGACTACTTCGTAGGTTTTATTACGTGCTCTTTGTGTTCAACCCTAGTGGCTATACTAGATGAAATAAGTAGCAGGACCGCTTGCCTTGATTTTTATGTTTGATTGATTTCGCTGGTGGTCTACTTTTTCTCGTTGAGCCCGGTTCGAGTGGTTGAGGTCGCAACGACCTTTGATATCACTTAACCTTAGTCACTTGGGTCGCTCATCAATGGTCTCCAAGGAAGATAATAGTGTATTGTTGGTGACGGCCTGGTCTAGTACATATGTTGATCCCTGTGTCTACTCATCGGTGTGTCCCTCACTGTTGGCCATCTCTTGGGTCTCTGCAAAGGTAAAAGACCCTAACTCAGGTGTCGTCAATTGAACAAATAATTATGCTGGCCTCTGCTCTAGCACCTAAGGATTTGAAGAAGGGTGGTCAAGGAGAAACAAAGTGGTAGTGAACTTGGGTTCAGAGAGCAGGTTTGGGCTCTCTGAAGCCGCCCTAGATGAATGGAGATGAGTGCTCGAAAGTGGTGCTATCGAAGGCAGCCTAAGGGACCTCCTTCCCATCATCGTGATGTGGGGATTTATGAGGATTGGATCTAGAATGCAAATAAGATGTGAAGTCAAACCCCTTTTTCACCTACTCAACACGAGCTAATGACCGTGAAAGATCAGTCATTAATCTTATCTATTTTTATTAAGGTGACAAATCAATCTATCAGAGTGATTAAGTGAGTTGTTGGGAACCCTATGCTCCTAGGAGACTGGCCCGGTTCTTGCAACTAGTTTTTTGCAACTAGTATGGGTGCAGACCATTTACCAGCTACCCGATCTACCCAATCAGCTAAGGAAGTTCCGGACCGATTACCGGCTACCCGATGAAATCCTCACTAGAGAACAACCAGCTACAAGACCAATAGTCTAAAAGGAGTTAATGTATGGCTCTTCCTAGTGTGTGAGTCACTCTCTCGCTATAGATAAATCAACCAATGAGGGGGTGACTCTCCCTAAAACAAAAATTTTTTAAAGGTGAAGTGTATTTTAGGGTCAAGTTTGTTTGGCAGTCCCAATTTATTTTATTTTAACTTTTTATATATTTTATGAACTAAAAACAACGGCTCACGATTTTTCCAATTTCTTTGATTGTTTTGAGTCCAATAAAATAGGGGGAGGAAGTCAGAAAAGCCGGTACGTGATCAAATACAATGATACATGCAGAGATAGAAATGTGTACCTGACTCTAGCATTCTACATGCAGGGTAATCCGTGCATAAAATAAAAACTGAAAATAAACTATCTATATGATGCACAAGGAAATCGTCCCTATATGAGCAACTTCTATTAATCGTGAAGAACAGTAGCTTACTATTGGGAAGAGAGACCGGAGTCCAGTCTTCGATGTTGATCGGTTCCCACCACAATGAGTCCGATCAGCATTGTATGCAGCCTCTCTCGGCATGTGGTCTCTAATCCCAATAAGTTAACTTTTTTCAATTTTATTATAGCAAAGTCCAATTACAATCTATAGGAACAGATATGCAATTAGGTGTGGGGACCTTATCTAATTATGTCACAATCAAATAGAAATCCTAAGTCTAGGGGCTAAAACCTCTGGAATCAAATAGAAATAAAAAGAGATAAATACACGAAAAAGTCACAAAAAACTGCAGCGAGGTCCTTCGAGTACACCGGTACTCGGTGAAACAGACTCCGAAGTGTCCAAGTCCAAAGAGTCTCAGAGAGTCTTACTATTACAATAATAAAAGTTTTGCAAAAATACACCTAATCTATTTGATATAACTACTCTCTCCTTCGGCTCCTCCTCGGATGCGAGCTCCTCCAACAGAAAGACGAAGCGTACCTCAAGCGGTTTTCGCACAAAAAGTGAAACAAACGGATGTTAGAAGACAATTATACCAATAGATACAAAAATGAGCAAAACTGAAAAATGACTACTAAGTCGTGCTCCCCAGCAACGACGCCATTCTAATGGGATGCTTACCAACTTGGGTAAAGTAACAAAGTAAAACAAAGGTTGTTGCGACCCCAATCATTAGGCCGGCTCAATCGAGAAAAATAAAACCACTCAAGAAAAGTCAAGAAATCAAAGAATGAAAGTGGTTTGCTATTTTTTATTTACCAGATATAGCTACCAAGGTCGAACACAAGGAGAACAAGAAAAATATGAAGTAGTCAAATCACAAAACAAAATAATTTTTAGTGGTTTTTAAATTTGCAAATTTTTAATTTTTAATAAGAAAACAGACAAACACAAAGTAAAACAACACAGACAACACTCTTTTTGGATTTTTCTATATGACCAAAAAAGTCAGAAAATTAAAGTAAAAATATTTTTGGCTTTTCTGGGTTTTAAAATTTTTTTGGTAATTTTTAGGAAATTTGTAAATGTTTTTGTGGTTTTATAAAAATCAAATAATGCTCAAAAGACAAAATCAAATAATGCTCAAAAGACAAAACAGTGCACAACCAGGATCAAATTGCAAATTAAAAATATTTAAATTATCCTAGGGTCTTGGATGATAATTTTACGATAAAACATAAACAAAAACCTACAAACAAGAATCACAAATACAATTTTTCGATTTTTCTTTGATTTTATATGATTTTTATAATATTTTTCTTGTCTTGTGATTTGTAGAGTTTTTATAACTTCAAATTTTTATAAATTTTCTAAAGCAAGAAGGGTTGTTTTTGGTGATTTTTTGTTTTTTTAAAAGAAAATGCTACCAAATTAATCCACAAAAATTATAATAAAAACTACACACTAGCAATAGCTAATAGTAAATTTTTAGGCAATTGTTAGAATTAATTTAATAATTATTAAGTCCAATAAAAACATGCAATTAATCACAGTTCACTGGGACCAAATCGCAATTATTTTAAGTCTGTAGAACAAACACATAACATAATATAAAAGCCTAGGTTCAATTCTACAAATAGCCCAGTCAATTAACGTACATGCTCAATATCCAACGCACAGGGGTATAAATGTAATTTATAAAAACTTAACATTCATTCATTAACAACAGAAAAGCTCAAGGTAGAACATGCAAACAACCCAAAGTACACGTGAGCACACTCGTGCTCTAGACTCGGAGGGACTAAAGTGTAAATATAAAAAAGTGCGAGGTCCAGACTGTAAATGCTTTTAATACACATTTTTTTAAAGGACTAAATATAAACATAGAGACAAGCGTGGGCACGAGGGAAATATACCTAGGGGGCACGTGGCACATGCTGGAGGCAACTCTGATGTATGACCATGATCATTCACTGCAACACATCTAATGGCTCAGGATCTGTCATGAACGTGTGTGTCAGATGCTTCAGATCTAACAGCTCTAAAGCTGCTACTGTCGGGTGGCTGAGATGCAATATGACAAAAGCGAGGTCATCCAACGACGGAAGAAGGGTCTGCAAGAACCAGCGCCCGATGAATTTCAACCGAGCATCGAAGGAGATCCGACGCTTCGATAAAGCATCGAAGAGGACCAACAGTGTCGTGAAGATGTTTCGCGTTGAACGAGGGGCTCCAATGGGGTGGGAGAACAGGCAGATGGGCGTGACGATGACAGTCCCCCTAGAGCAGCTTCTCCTGAGCACATTGAGGTTTAAAGTGGATTCCTCGTACGCGTCTATGCCTGCAAAGGGTAGAGGGGACTTGGGGCTATGGTTCGATCCTGGTTGTTGCTTAAGAAGATAAGAGAAGCGAGGTGATATGGAGTTCGATCTCTGATGAAGGTGGAGGAAGGAGCTCTGAAGCCTAATCTCGACCTGATGACAGAGTCTTAGAATGATTAAGTTTCGCAGGAAGAGTGAACGGATGGAAGTGGGTAGTGGAGCTCCGACCCACTGGTCGGAGCTTACGAACAGCGACGGCGGTGAAATAGACAAGATGGATCGAAAACAGAAATACATAGATATCATGTGATACCTGAAGGTTCAGATGAATTCATACGCTTCATGCGATGGTGGGCATCGAGGTCTTGGCCTTAACTGAGCTGTGGCTGGCTGGGAGGCTGCTCATGGCGGTTCTCTAGCCATGAAATGAGCTTCGAGCCTCCAGGCACCTCCAAGGAATACTAGGCCTATCCTCCAATAGTTGTCACTCTAAGGAAAGTGGCTAAGGGTCTGTGGTGGTGCGATGGATGAGCTCAGGTGTTGTGGAGGCAAGAGAAGATGATTTATAGGATGCACAAGGGTTCCAAAAGATCGGAGTGATATGTGGAACCCTAGGCAGATCCGGCTGCACCTAGGGATCTACAAGGATCATGGAAGATCGATCGTCAATCGGGCGTAGAAATTGAGTCAAGAAGTGGTCGGGTTCGGGCATGAAAATTTGAAGAAAAAGCTCCGACGAGAGGGACGCAACCTGACCCGGTCTGGAAGAGACCATTGACTGGGGTCAACGGTCCGATGTGGACCAATCAGAAATTAGGATATATAAAAATTAAAGAAAATAGATTTAAAAATAGTAAATGAATTTAAATTAAAAGGTGTATAAAATAAAAAATGTTTATTATTTTATAAACTATTTTTCTATGATTTTTAATTATTTTTATAAAAAAGCAAAATAGTGTATATACAGTATATAGTATTATATACATGTATGATATACCTACGTATTATGTACAAGTACTTTTATTTTATTATTTTTACAAAAAATACTTTGTTTTATCTTTTATTTACTTACAATATGATTTGATGAGTGTAAAACGATTTTTATTTAATTTCTGTAAATTATTTAAACGTGTAGAATAAATAGTGAATGCGGTATGTATATGTGTATTTTGTACAATGGTCTGATTATTTCATTTTTTCTTGATTTTTATTTTATTTTTAAAATACTTCTAGGGCTATATATAAAGGTGGAAAAAGACTAAAATAATTTTATTTTATCAAGAATAATTAAATAATTATTATCTACAATTATAGTTGATGTGTACAATATATAGTGGACCCTTATCTCTCTCTACTTATTTTCTTTTGCGATCAGGTCAAGACTGGACCTTCTCTTCGGGTTTGGGTCACTATGTATTATTCTAAATACATCATTCTTTTTCTTTTACCTTTATTCTTTTATTTTTGTAAAATAAGTGCTAAATATGAGATATTAACAATGAGACGCAAAATGCTAAGTTATTGTATTTACAGGTGATTTTGCCAAAAAGAAGAACTAAAATAAAAGAATAAAGAGTGAGAATCATAAATTCATCAGTCTCTCCCACTAAAAATATGAAGTCTATTTATCCAATAGATATTGTTGCAACAATTGCATCATCATCCTTGTAAATGACTATTAAAGCTTAAGAACAAATTTTTTAGTCTTCTAAAACATATGCAACCAATTGCAAGTGTTATAAGAAGAATGTGATACAATTACCAGACTTTCATCTTATCAAATAAGAAAGATAATTTCAATGATTATATGTAGATGTATTATTCTGATGCGCTATCTGAGTCCTTCTCTAAGGATCCTAGATGGACTAGGTAGTCACACTATTAATACATCGGCTTATTCGAGTATTGGCATTTATCCAACTCTTTGGATGTCATACGGAGATTACAGAAGTATAGTCAACTCCTTGACTTTCCTTCTTGCTTGGGTCAGGCCCGTGCTTCCACTACGCTCTCTTCATCTATAAATAACCATTGCTTAAGACAAAGGATCTCTTATGTTGAACTCAAAAGATTACAATATAAGAGTATTTAAACATTTATAAATGCTTCATTCAATTCATACAATATGAATATTATGAATCTTCATGAATGACTTGAGTATATATAGTATAATAATGACACTCATCGCATCTTCATACATCTAAACTCTAAAAGACTTTGGTTCAGGTGGGTACTCAAATATTTCGAATACATCATCTCTTATAGAGCCACCATTCTGCATGATGCAGTGAACCATGTCATTCATGATTAAACATCTATAGCACATATATGCAAAAACATCTTCTTAGATTTTATAAGGATTATTTGACAATTACGATCATCATCGATATGTCACTTCCAAAGTACATTCGATGAGAGATCATGACTACAGAGACATAAAAAACTCTAGGTTGTTGTCCTATCGCCCCTTTAATTGTCATTCCTCATTATTATGAGGAAACTTGCACATTGCAACCACATACAATGTGTCCAACTGCAAGTACAATATCTTGATCATGGATCCAATCCATGATATTTTACTAGTTATTATTGAGTATAGTTTTTAGTGGGTTTAATTACGATTATCTAAAATAAGAAATTTGCATAAATATATATAAGTATATATACATATTTTACTTTGATTTAGGGATTTTTATATCAAAGTTGTCATGCCTTATCAACATTGAAAGTTCATTCCCTTAATCACTCTAATTGTAAGAGATATACTTACCATTATATCTCAATCAAGATCTGGGATCTCCTTTCTTATCTTTGTCACATCCCAATAATATGAGAACTTGTAACTCAGATAAAAAGAAGCGGGAACACATTCCATCTTGCAAGTCCAACTTGCATTCTCATATCTGCCTCAGGAAAGGATAATGCCAAATTGATCACTTTGTACTTGAGATGATAATCACTTTTTCAACCGAAGTTATACCATATAATAATAATCAAAACATTTTTTATTAATATTATAATGAGATTTGCTAAACAAATCCCTGATCCTATTCAAGCATTAATGTTTGTTGGAAGGTTCATGTAACCAATTGTGATCTAGATCATATCTAATCAAGTTTTGGTTATGGTTAATGTCATTCAAGGAAATAATCATCATTAGGTCTTTTTCATCAAGTGCTTCCCTTAGGACGGGATATTTTAGGTCTTTTTATTTTCTATTTTTATGAGATTTTCTGATTTTGCAATGATTTTGGTATTTTTGGAATTTTGATTTTTTGTTGTTTTGAGTAGGTGAAGGTAGAGCGGGAGGATATACAGACTCTAGATTGGAAGGTGAGTGGTTAGTAGAAGAGGGAGGTGGAATGGACTCCAGCTGTATAGAGTGTGTGTATTTCCTTGTATCCTCTAAGTTTTCAACATTGAATACATTATTCCATTCTCCACTTACAAACCTGAGATGGAGTGAATTGAAGTGATTCGGTCAATGACATTTCTAAGTCTCTCCTCAATAAATTCATATCTCTTCACAACCCTAGAAATGTTATCCTCCAAAGAGTCTTCATAGCAAATCATCAAAGTAGTTTGTCTACTTGGAGGATAGTGTTGGGATCTTGAAGTCTCATACTCAAGATACCTAGACTCTAGCATGTAATGTTGGGACAAGTATGGACCATCCATGTGGCAGATACTGGTCGGAGCCTTGACTAATGGAGTCAAAGAATCGGGGGTTAGTATGTCAAACTCATGAGTCCAAGCCCATGCTTGTGTAGGCGCTCCGAATGTGTGATATAAAGGTTGGCCAATGTGGGCTTGAGAACTAGGTTCAATCAAGTCAGTATGATCATATGGTGCAAGACTCTCCATTCGGTCTGTTCGATCGACCAAGTTGAGTCCTAAGGTCAAGTCAAGATGTGTATATATGGATTGTTGTCTGGTCCCATCTTGAGGTGAGAATCAGGTCTATGGAGGCACATAATTCTGCCAATAATTTGTCTCAGCAATGGCTGACTCTTTGAATTGTTCCTTGCTTCCAGCAAGCGACCGACTATAAGGCGAGGTAGCCCAGGTTGGGAGTGGATCAAGGGGTGTAAGAAGGTGGGGTATGTGAGATATAAGAAGAAGTGAGGAAATCGATCGAATTTCTGACATCACGGTCTGGATGGGGATATGAGGAGGAATAAGAAGGTGAAGATGATCGGATTATGGTCGAAGAGGAGTGACCTGGATATTATGACCAGGTACCCCGACATATAGAAGAGGAATGGATGAATGTAAGCGAATCGAGGTGGAAACGTGCAAGTATATAGGATAACGCACACGGACAGACACAAACAAATGCAAGAGCAAACCCCAAATTCACCAACTTAACATGTCAGGGTCGGAAAGGTTCAGCCGAATTATCTTGTCAGTTTTATTGGTGATAAATGCAAGTCTTGAAAGATTAACGAGCCGTTAGGTGCTTATACTTCCCTACAAACTATCCTGATTCCTACAAAACACACTTTCAGACAGTATAGGAGTACGGCTACCCATTTCTTGAGGACAAAGCATTATAAAGCGTCCTCTGAACCTCCCAGTCTACTAAGGAAATCCGGACCATTTACCGGCTACCCATAGATCCTCACTGAAAGGTGGCTAATCATTTTGAACTAGTAGTCTATATGAAAATCATGGCTTTGGCTCTATCCTGGTTTCATCTCTCTCTCACTTGCAAGTAAGTTAGACAATGACGGGGTTGCTCTCCCGCAAACAAGGGTTAAATTTAGTCAATTTTTTTTGGTCCAATTCAATTAGCAGTCTTGATTTTAGAGATTAGTTGTCACTGTAGTTAATCCGCACAACCAATCACGTTTACCATCCAGTCCCAGTTCCTTTATCATATGTTAGAAAAATCGAGAGTGGGAATCGGAAAAAGTCGATGCAATCGAGAAAATGATGATGAATACTTGAGTAAGAATACTTACAGTGCCTCCAGCTCTCTACAATGCAAGATGCACAACTAAATTGAAATTTTACACTATATGAAATGCAAACGAGAAAATCGTTCCTAGACAGGGAGTTCTATTAAAGAGTGATGAATAGTTTAGTTTTGACTAATAGCTCTACGGTCTAAGTTTGTCTCGTTATGTGTGATGTATGATCTTATAGAGTATGAGCACAAGTAATAAATTTGCTCGGAGAGCCATAAGTGCAGGTCCTAGTCTATGTCCAGCAAACCACATAGCCATGAAGGGTCCAATGTACAATCGTGATACACGTGTGAGATTCTGAATGAAGTCCGCTGAAAATCAAGCAATCATTACAAGTTTTTTTTTCAAAAACTAAAATTCTCTCCTCAAAAATCTCCTTGGCATCTCAATAGCCGATTCGATCCATGAATCGCCGGCTTTCAATGCACTTCAAGATGCCTTGACTTCAAGAAAGCCGCTCCAAGTCCACTGAGCCCTCACACAAAAAGATAAAAATTTATATTAGAGAGGGACAGAGAGAGAGAGAGAGATCAACAAAATAATAAAAAGAAAATTAGCAGAAAAATGAAATAATTACAAGGTGGTTCGGGGGTCAGACTACCGAGTGAATGGAAAATATAAATCTAATATTCTAAAATGATCCTAAGTTGTTTGCCTCACCGGTAACGGTGCCATTTAATAGACCACTGAAATGCCCTAATTAAATGTGTCAAATATTCGTGTCGTGTTGTTGTAGTCGGGCAATCAGGATCGATCAATAATTAACCACATGAATAGTTGAATCAATGAATTAATTAATGTGTGGTTTTATGTATTTTTAACATGGGAAAGCCCCATGGTCGACTCAAGCAGTCAAAGGAACAACGTCGAATCAACTAGGAGGAATTAGCTCACGATTTTACAAACGAGGCTTTTTTTGTAATTTTTTATGCAATAAAAATGTTAATGCAAAAATGAAAATGAATTAGGTTATTAAGAAAACACACAACTTAGGCAAAATAATTTTAATTTGAAATTAATCCAATTTAGTTGATTTGTAATTTTCTTAGATATCTAATCCATTGATGAATGCAAAAAGTATTTTTTTGGAATGCAAAAAGTATTTTTTTGGAATTTTTGGATTAAGATGCAACAATGAAAAATGCAAACTTTTATGGCTTTTTATGCAATTTTGCATGCAAATAGAATACAAAAATTATGAAATTTTTAATGAAAGTTGAACATGATGAAATGAATCTACAACAATTTTTTTGGAATTTTCTGACAAAATATGATTTTTTGTATGAATTTTAAAATGAAAACAAAGCGATTATGAGTATTTAATTTCTAATAAATCCAAGAAATCAAATTATCTAGAGAGCGACTTATGTCAAAAATATATTTTAATAAATTATGTAGGAGGGTTGAAATTTTGCAAAAATAATATTCATGGATTTAATTAAAAATTAATTACAGAAATCAGTCATCAATTTATTTTAGGTAAAAGATACATCCATTTTTATTAGAATGTGGACAGCAATTAATGCATGGTTATAGGCATCATCTGTGATTTTTGCATAATTTTTGGATCAAATAAGTATGTGTGAATTTCAGAGCATAAATGGGCAAAATATTACTGAATTTCAAACTGATTTTTATTAAATTTTCCAATTCATAAAAATCCAAATAATGAGGCAAATGATAGAGAATTAAATTGCTTCAATATGATATTTTTGATTAAAAATAATGCAAAATAAATGTCCAAATAATACATACATGTAGGGGTGTCTTTGCAATATAGATATTAGACTTAACAAACAAATCTATGCCTAACGACACTTTTGCAATTTTAAAATATGAAAGGACCCAGTATGCAATTTAAAAAAATAAAATAAAATGACCTTGGTACGTGGATTCCAAAAAATGGAACACAATCCTCTAGGGCAATAGGAGCAGTTGCAAGCAGGGCGGCTAGGGTGCAGCCGACGCGCGCACTACTGGTCGATGGCACACGGCAGCCAAGGATGAAGTACGATTGGCTGCACAGCGCATGTGAAGGCAGGAGGAGGGCGGCCGTAGCAGGAGTAGAGGCGCGTGAGGTCGGGTTGGATGTTGAGCACACGGTCGCATGCATGGAGTGCATGCGGGTGTCGATGGTCGAGTGGGGGCATGTGTGTGGAGGTGGAAGCTTCTGGACGTGCGCGGGGTCAGCGACGGGGTGCGGGTGGGGGGGGGAGGGGTGGCAAGCGGACGGCGGACGGGTCTACTGCACCGGAGGACAGGGCAGCTCTGGAATCGCATAGAGGCAGCGTGGAAGGGTGATGGTGGTCGTAGGTCGAGGGCGTGTGCAGACGTGGTGCATGATGGAGGTCGACGGCGAACGTCGCTGGCTTCTATTGAACTTTTTATATTTTTTATGTTTTGAGTTTATATTTTTTAATTTTTTTAGTCTCTTAAATAGGGAATGGATATATAAAGAGGATGAGGTGACGAATGGGATGGTGACTGTGTTGATGTGATGTGGAAATGCAATGAAGATGTTTATGTAAAAAATATGACAATGAGGTGGTGTGTATGAAAATAATTGGTGATGAAACAATAAGGGAAAAATCATTAGATAAAATAAAATGAGTATATGAGGATAGAATATTTACCTGTGTGGTTTGCCGGATTGTAGAGAAGCTATGCTGAACTCCTGTCGTCGCCTCAAAGTGGTGCTCGATGACGAAACACCACGAAGCTCGGCTGCTTCATCGAGTTGATGAGAAGCTACACAAGTTGACTTGTGGATCTCGCGTGAAAGGTTGTCATCATTTAACTTATCTCCTTCAGCTGTCACATGGAGGTTAAAGGGGCTCGACCTCTCTTCTCTCGAAACGACGGATGATGAGAAATGAAGAGGGGAAGGGAATGAAAAGGAGGAGGGGGAGTTAGAAAAGAGGTGGAGAAAGTGGAGTAGTGGAAGATGAGGGGAGAATGGGGAGTTGATGATTTGGGTGGCAAGTTGATTAGGGAAGAACTAAAAGGAAAAAATATAATATATAAAATAAAATAATGAAGAAAGAAAAAATAAAAATGGAAACAAAATAAAAAAATTAAATTAAAAAGGAACTAAAATATATAATTTATTATAAAATAAAAAATAATAAATGAATAAATAAATAATAAATGAATAAATAAATAATAAATAAAATACATTACAAAAATAATAAACAATATAAAAATAGGGTGACACATGGCGGCTCCAGGAGTTGCCACGTGTTGCTCCCAAAAAAATAAATATTAAATGTAAAAAAATAAAAAAGAAATAACAAAAAAGATCAGATCAAAAAGTAGTAAACATAAAAGTTGCTCGTCTTGCTGAGATTTATAACTTTCGTGAAGGACCGAAAATCAAAGGAAGTCATATGTACAAAAAGTATTTTTGAGGGTACGTAATAGATATAAAATACCGCATTTTTATATTTTGCAAAATTTTTTGTCATTTTTAATTCGAGAAAAATCAATATAAAGTTAGAGAAAATATGGAAGGAATATTTACAACTTAATATATTTTTTTGGTTTTTTAATAATTAAGAAAATAAAAAGATAAAATAAAGGGTATTTTGGTCAATTTATACAATATACAATAGGGGCCCAAAATCCAAGTTTCTCATACGAACTCCGAAATCTATGAAACTGGTCTTATTTTAAATATCTTTTAATGTATATTACTTTAAAAGTGAGTAGACCTAAATCAGATATTGTATGAGAGAGATATTCACATTTTAAGGCTCTTGGTCTCAAACTATGGCTTGAGTTTTATTGATCAATTTTATAAGTTACTATTTTTTGATATTTTCCCTTTATTAGCATTAGTAATATATACATTATAGAGTTTATTTTATTGGATTTGGACTTAGTATAAAATAGATACAAATAGGTGAATTTGGCTAATATACAAGTGAATATATACAAGTGAATTTGACTCCTTATTTAATGCAAATATGCATGCTAAAATGCAGATATTATTTCTAAATGCATGAATGTGAATAATGCACAATAAAAACGAAATATGCAGCTAATTGCTCGGGAACAAGGCTCTATTTTCAACTTTTAGAGTGATGAATCACATATTCATCAGATCACATCACCCTCAGATACTCCTAATACATGTACATCCTGCATACTGGAAGAACTAGAATAAACCTGAAGTATTAGATCAATTTTACACTGTCTACTTCAGGATTTTATCATAAAGTTTCACATTTGACTATTGGGAATTGGTATGGATCATATACTTTCCAAAAGCATATATCATACCCAGGTGTTGATCACATCTTTTCCAGAAGTCTATATCAAACCTTACAAATTCAATCAAGCTTCCAAAGCGAGATGACTGTGCACATAATTTGATCCTTCCCACTATCTCATGAGTGAGCTCATGTCTTCCGATTCAGCAACGAACATGTATGATCCCTTTGAGAGAGCGTATTACTCATATGCCATTGCATGCACACCAGTGTGCCAGTGTATAGACCTTGGTTAGGTCATCAATCTATTGGTCTGCCAAATGTATATACTCAGACATATAGTAACACATCTGTCTCCAGTCAGAGGATGCTTGCCTATATTGTGACAGCATACGACATAGGACTTTAGTTATCTCAATCTCGTTTCAACACTTTGACCTGACTTATCTAACACCTTTGAATCTCTATTCCTTTGCAGAGGACATGTATTAAGAGGTCAGTTAGATATCAGCCTTTAGAGAAAGATTTGTCATTTCCTTCTCAGGCTGGAGATCCTTTCATAACAATCATTTGACGGTGCTTGATGAGTCCTCAATCTAACTCTTTAGACATTCATCCAAGCACTAGCCACTATGATTCAACAATTGAATCAACAGCTGTATCATCGTTAAGATGTCCATGGTACATAACCCTAATTGTACTAAGGGGCCTAATACGAAAATTAGTTATTCTTTATTTCAGATCAGGGAATGATATTTGTAATAACATTTATTACATAATTGCTCGTCGTGGGTTTGCATGTCCAACACTCTATACAGGTGCTCAAGACAAGAATCGAAGCTGTCACCAAAGACTAAGAAGTCGTCCATAAACACCTCAAGAAAACTGTCTACCATCTCAGCGAAAACTGCAAGCATGCATCTCTAGAATATCGTTGGTGCATTGCACAGTCCAAAGGCCATTCTCCTGAAAGAATAAGTGTCAAACGGGCAAGTGAAGGTTGTTTTTTCTTGATCTTCAGGGGAGATTACCACTTGATTGTACCTAGAGTACCCATCGAGAAAGCAGAAGAACTCCTCGCCAGCCAGTCTTTCCAAAACTTGCTCAATGAATGGCATGGGGAAGTGGTCCTTCTTAGTTGCTACATTTAAGCGGCGGTAGTCAACTCATACACCATAGAATTTTTGCACTCAAGTAGATATCTCCTCTCCTCTATCATTGCTAACCATAGTGAGTCATGATTTCTTTGGAACTACGTGTAGTGGGCTCACCCATTTGGAGTCGGAGATGGGATAAATAAAGCATGTGTCACACCATTTCTTGATTTCATTCATAATGACATCCCTCAAATTTTGGTTCAGTCTCCTTTGAAACTCTTGGGATGGCTCGGTGTCTTCTTCCAAGTAGATGTGGTGTGAGCGCAGAGCAGGATTTATCCCGCGGAGATCGGAAACATGCCAACCAAACACCTTGCAGTTCTTTTTTAAAACCTTGAGGAGTCGAGATTCTTGCTCCAGAGTCAGCCTGTTGTTGATGATGACTGGATACATGTTTTCTGCACCCGCAAGGATAGCATACTTCAATCCTGTTGGAAGTGGTTTTTATTCAGGTTCTGATCTAGCCAGCTTCTTTGTCACTTCTGAAATAGTGGTGGCTGGGGATGATCTGCCTGAACTCTGAAGGTAGTGTAGACCTCAATATCATGTTGATCTTCTGACAAGGTGGTGAACATATCTGCAACAAAGTCATTATGTTCGGGCTGGAGTGACTACTTCGAATCAAAGAGATGCATCAACAAATTACATTCTATCTCCCAAATGTCATTGGAGCTTGCATCAATTGTGCTTTCCAGGTCCTCCTAGAGAGAGGATTTCCCATGTCCATGGGTCATTCAAAGAGAGTTGTGTATCTCTGATCTCTATAATGAAGTCACAGTCTGCTTCAAGCAGTGATGCATGACTTTTATTGGTTACGATTTTAGGCTCATTGATCATATCTATGGTTATTCTTTTGTTGTTCAAGTTGAAAGTCATCTTTCCAGAACCATAATCAACCACAGCCTATGAAGTACGCAGGAATGGCCGGCCTAGGATGATAGGAGTCTGGAGTAAGGGTGCAGGGGAGTCCAAATCAACATGCTTCATGAAAATGAATATTTACAATATTGAAATCAAAATTAGAGTTCTTATTTACAACAAAACCCTTGTCCACAATATTCTGTACATCCTTATCACAAAAAGGAGTACAAGTTGGAGACTGAGATACTAGTGCTAGTGAAGAAGGAAAAAGTGGGACATATGCTTCGTTTGCTGGCGTAGGATCAGTTGCGGCTGGCAGCTCCTCCATGGTTGGCTCGACATTACTTCGGCTGCAAACATATTTTTGAGTTTTTTGGCTTTTTCTGATTTTTTTGTGTTTGTTGATAATGGTGGAGATGAATGGCAGTTGGCATGGCTCCTCCTTCTTCTTCCTCACTCGTCCCTGTAGCTGGCACAGCTAATGCAGAAGATGGTGATTCACCTATCAAAGCTTTATTTTCCCCATGACTTGCGGCAGATGGGAGTAAAGTCGTACCGCTCCTGTGAGTAACAACATTAGATAAAGTAAACCATCTGACTCTACAGGTACAGAGTGGACATCACATTTTACCTACTCTTTATTTTGAAGCAATTGGTTCACTTCTACCTGTACCAGAATGGATGTTTTGGTGGTAGTTAGGTCGTCGAGCTTTTTTGTCTTGTCTACTAGGCCTTTTACAAGCTGGGTCAAACAGTCAAGGGTGGTGATCATAGGACTCACCTCTGAAGGTTCAGCATGCATACCACGTTATGGTTGATTGTTGTGGGGCTGAGGCGGAGACTGCTGATCTGGTTGAGGAGGTGGAGGAAGCTGGTACTTGTGGTAGGAGGGAGGAGAGTACTGCTGATGTGGTACAACCGTGTACTTGTGATACGACTGTGGCTTGTGGTACTGCAACTGTGCATACTGTTGGTTCTTCCTCCATTGGTCATTGTACTGCAAAGGCTGGTGATATTGAGGCAGGGGTTGAGAGGACTGACCAAAACAACCACCTTGAGGATGGTGGTAGGCCATGTTGGCTTGTGGATGGCCCTGGGGATATCTGGTAGGACGGAGCAGTTGTGCATCATTGCTCCGAATATCGTTGACTTCTTGAATCAAGGGTGGTGGTGGGAAAGCTGGATCGTAAGATGGAAGAAAGTCTGGCTTGTAGACTACCATCTGTTGTTATGTCGATCCCTGATTGGTCGCCTACACGTAGTACACGTGCTGGACTACCTGTGGCTGCTAACTCGGTTGACGTTGTTGTGGATCTAATGGCTCATCCTTCTTCTCAGTTGGAGTCTCTGTAGATGGTGTCTCCAACTGGACTGAACTGATGGTACTCACCGGAAGCTCCAACTGCTTGGTAATTTGGTCCAACATGTCTAAATGTTGCGCCCTCTTTTCGATCACAGTGAGCTTCTCAAGATCACGTGATCGTTTCTTGATGATATCAACCTTTGAGAAATGGATCCCGATGATGCTGAGGGTGGATCTCTCATCTCTCTCTGCCTCACGAGACACCACCATATGGACTTGCTTTTGGAGGATCTGTGGTTGCTTTTGATAGGCATGGGATGAAGAGAGTGCGGCCTCTCCTTCGACCATTTCTTAGGAAGACTGCCAAACTGCATCTTCATCTTTGTTGAAATGTGACCCCCCCCCCACAGGGTGCATCTATGAGCCTTTGGCTCTCTACATTCAATCCCTTGAAAAAATGTTGGACAAGACTAGTCCTTGGTATCTCATTATGGGGGTTCTTCTCCTGCAGGTCTGTGAACTGCTCCCAAGCTTCGTTGATGGTCTCGTGGGCACTTGGGAGAAGTTATTAATCCTGGCCAGCATCTGGTTGAGCCGATCGAGAGGATAGAATTTGTACATAAAGGCAGATTTCAGTTCCTCTCATGTCTTCGCAATCTTTCCCAAACGATTGACCCGGTATAGGGCCTTGTCCTGTAAACTGAAGGGGAATGCCATCATCTTCACTGCGTCTAAGGAAAAATTGGGTTAGTGTGTTGTACAACAGATGCGTGAGAACTGTTGTAGGTGAATTTAAGGCTCTTCACTGGCGTTCTCAAGTAAATATGGTAAAAGGGACAAGAATTGAGGCTTGAGCTCAAAGTGAGCATGCACCGGTGGAATGCGGATCCACTTAGTCATTTGTCTATCTCTAGGATTGTATATCTCTTTGATCATGGATTTTTTCCTTCCCTGTTCCAGCTCTTCCTCATCGGGATCATCACGGGGTTTGTCCCCTATTCCTCCTGCAAGCTATCTCCTCCTCCTCCTGTTGGTCGATTCATCACATCGTTTAACATTTCTTGGAATGTCTGTGTAAGGGCTTGATTTGTCAGTTGTTGCTGCATGGCCTGGATGGAGGCCAGCAACTGAGCACTCACTTAATTCCGATCTGTCATATGAACCTGCTTAGGATGGGAAGGTGGGTGTCCCTTGCCCTTTCCATGAGGTGCCATCTCCGGGTCTGAGTAAGAAGAAATAAACTGGGTGCTCGGATCCATGACTGGTATGGCTTCTATCTGAAATAAAAAAGTCCCAATCATACCACTTGAAATTGATTATCAACTGCCAAGATGAATATGGAATGAGGGTCAATCCCAGAGTATTGTGAATGAAAAAGGATGTAGATTGTAATCGACTCTTGTTCACAACGATGAAGGTGGGACAAAAGTGATCCCGTTTTATTGGTTGGGTATAAAGAAGATGAGGAGTCTAGAGATCGACCTGCAAGGTTCGATCAGGTTCTCAGGAATCGCCTCGAGTTATTGACAATATCGAGTCTATGGAATCGATGTGGGAGTCGACAGAGTCCCGACTAAGTCATCCATAGATTGCCATCGTGAAGAAAAAAGGAGATCGATGTAGGAGGAAAGATATGGTGGTCAACAAGGAATAAAATGGAGTGCAAAATAGTAGAAATGCTCAAACTGATCAGAGTCAAAAGGAAGACACATATGACAAATTTTGCGCAAATGTGTGGGACTTCATCTTTGAACCTTAATCTAGATCCATACAAACACAATACAAAATTGAGTTCACTAACTCACATCATGTGACGCCGTAAAGCTCCGACTATTTGTTATCTTTTCAGTTTTAGAGTTGTTATTTCAGGCATATCTTGTAACAAGTCCCTAGCACACTAACCCTATAGGAGAGAGAGTATTGCTAGAAGAGTATCTCGTACTTGTCCTCCTCCTTTGTAACCTATAATCTGCACTTTTTGAGGTCATTGTAACCCTTCCTGGATCCCTACTCGGACAAAACAAGAGAGAGACACACCCGTGAGCGTGTAACCCTCCTCGACAATGGTGCCATTTGATGAGAGAGAGGAAGCCTATAGGCGTAACCAATACTTCAGTCCTCGCTCGCAACGGAATCACTCATGAGCGTGCAAGAACCTACTCGGATGCAAACTGATGAGAAAGATACACCAGTGAAGGTGTGGCCTAAGATCAGTACTTTAAACCATGCTGATGTTCCTCACAAGACGGGAACACCATCACTGATAAGGTCCTCCTCGATCGTGTATGATAGAAGCATCATTACTTCGGAAATCCATGTGATACACATGGCAGTTACAGACTGGGTTTTGGGATCTAATCCTTAGCGGGTCATGCCTCACTCATGGGAAGGGTTTTGGTCCCCTCCTAATGTACCTGAAAACAGTGAGGGCTTTATGAACCCCAGACAATGAAAATCCATTATGAATTTTAATTAAGGTCAAAGTTTATTTAACAGTCCCCTTGTTTTAGTGTTTTGGGTTTTCACTTTTATGGATCTATTTGTATACAAGCGCCTAACATTTTTGTAGATTTTTATTTAAGTCCAAGGTGCTCAAAATCAGAGGGATATAGTAAAAAAGTCATGCAAGTCGATTCTATGGTGGAAATCTCACCATTGAATCTGATGATGCATGTTGAGTTAGAGGACTTACATTGCTTCCTAGCTCTCTCCATGCGGTATGCAAAATAGATTTTTTAAACTTATCTACATGGTGGTGTGCAATCGATAAAATCGCACTAAACAGTAGCTGATATTTATCGTGAAGAATCAATTGTTAATTATTCAGAGATGAGACCAAAGTCCGATCTTCGATGTCGATTGGTGCCTGCCACAATGGGTCCTGCAAGCATTGTATACGACCTCTCTTGGTATGTGGTCTCAAATCCAAATAACTAACATTTATTAATTTGACTAGATCTAAACATAAGAGACTATAGGAACATGCATTCTTATTAGGGTTTGAACCTAATTACTGATGTAAGCAGCCTATAAGATAAGGACTCGTGCACACAAAACAAAATGAAAATAAGGCAAAAAACTCAAAACTATAGGAAACAAAAGAAAAGAAAGCGAGGAAACATGAAAAACTACAATGAGGCCCCCAGGTGAACAGATACCCAGGCACTAGACCTTGTTGTGGAGAGTAGAGTCTAAGTCTTAATATTACAAATTACTAAGTGTCTCTCTCACCAATAAATACATAAATAAGGCTAAGTTATCTCTATGCTAAATGGTGTCTCTTTGCTTCATTTGTAGCCTTTCCAATTGGTCTAAGGGTGAAGACCAGCCTCCACCAAGCTTGGTTGCATCGGCCTCCTAAGAAGCCATCCTCTTGTAGCAACCCCTCACAACAAAGTCACAAAGAGATTCATATTAGCACATATAACCGTATAAAATCAAAATAAGTTATATATAAAGAATGACTGAATAAATATGTGCAAAATGAATTAATGATTAATTACAACAATAAATCAATGAATAAGCAAGAATAATTGTACAAGCTAAATGTTAAAATAGGCTACGCTTATTTCTCCCCAGCAACGACGCCATTTGATGGAGAGATCTGCTCTGAAATAGGCTACGGTCATTTCTCGCTGACTAGACTGAACTGATGATACTCACCAAAAGCTCCAACTGCTTGGTAATTTGGTCCAGCATGTCTAAATATTGCGCCCTCTTTTCGATCACAGCGAGCTTCTCAATATCATGTGATTGTTGCTCGATGATATCAACCTTCGAGAGATAGCCCCCGATGATGCTGAAGTTGGATCTTTCATCTCTCTCTGTCTCACAAGACACTGCCATATGGACATGCTTCTGGAGGATCTGTGGTTTCTTATGATAGGCTCGGGATGAAGAGAGGGAGACCTCTCCTTCAGCCACTTCTTCGAAAATATGCAAAACTACATCTTCATCCTTGTTAAAATGTGACCCCGCACAAGGTGCATCGATGAGCCTTTATCTCTCTACATTCAGTCCCCTGAAAAAATGTTGGACCAGACTGGTCCTCGGTATCTCATGATGGGGGCACTTCTCCTACAGATCTGTGAACCGCTCCCAGGCTTCGTGTATGGTCTCGTGGGCACCTGGGAGAATTTATTAATCCTTGCCATCATCTGGTTGAGCTGACCAATAGGATAGATTTTGTACAGAAAGGCAGATTTCAGTCCCTCCCATGTCATCGCAACCATTCCCAAGTGATTGACCTAGTATAGGGCCTTGTCCTGTAAACTGAAGGGGAATGCCATCATCTTCACTACGTCCAAGCAAGCATTGGGGTAGTGGGTTGTACGACAGATGCGTGAGAACTGTTGTAGGTGAATTTAAGGCTCTTCACTGATGTTCCCGTGGAAATATGGTAGAAGGGCCAAGAATTGAGGCTTGAGCTCGAAGTGAGCAAGCATTGGTGGAATGGGGATCCACTCGGTCATCCGGCTATCTCTAGGATTATATATCTCTTTGAGCATGGGTTTTTGCCTCCCTTGTTCCAGCTCTTCCTCGTCGGGATCATCATGGGGTCTGTCCCCTCTTCCTACTGCTGGTCTATCTCTTCCTCCTCTCGCTGGTTGATTCATCACATCGTTCAGCATTTCTTGGAATGCAGTCTGTGCAAGGGCTTTCTTTGTCAGTTGCTGCTACATGGCCTGGATGGAGGCCAGCAACTGAGTATCCACTTGGTTCTGATCTGGCATATGACCCTGCTCAGGCAGGGAAGGTGGTTGTCCCTTGCCCTTTCCTTGAGGTGCCATCTCCGAGTCTGAGTTTGAAGAAATAAACTTGGTGTTAGGATCCATGACTGGGTTTGGCTTCTATCTAAAATGAAAAAGTCCCAATCAGATCACTTGAAATTGATTCCCAGCTGCCAAGATGAATCTGGAATGAGGGTCAATCCCAGAATGTTGTGAATGAAAAAGGATGTAGATTGTAATCGACTCTCATTCACAACGGTGAAGGTGGGACAAAAGTGATCCTATTTTATTGGTTGGGTATAAAGAAGATGAGGAGTCTGGAGATCAGCCCGTAAGGTCCGATCGGGTTCTTAGCAATTGCCTCGAATTATTAACGATATCGAGTCTATGGAATTGATGTGGGTGTCAGTGGAGTCCTGATTAAGCCATCCATAGATCGTCGTCATGAAGAAAAAAGGAGATCTATGTTGGAGCAAAGATACGATGGTCAACGAGGAATAAAATGGAGTGCAAAATAGTAGAAATGCTCAAATTAAGCAGGGGTCAAAGGAAGACACATATGACAAAATTTTGCGCAAATGTGTAGGATTTGATCTTTGAACCTTAATCTAGATCCATACAAATACAATACAAAATTGGGTCCACTAACTCACACCATGTGAAGCCGTAAAGGTCCGGCTATTTATTATCTTTTCAGTTTTAGAGTTGTTATTTCAGGCATATCTTGTAACAAGTCCTTAGCATGCTAATCCTATAGGAGAGAGAGAGTACTGTTAGAAGAGTATCACGTACTTGTCCTCTTCCTTTGTAACCCATAGATTGCACTTTTTGAGGTCCTAGTAACCCTTCCTGGATCCATACTTGGCCAAAGAAAGAGAGAGAGACACCCGTGAGCGTGTAACCCTCCTCGACAATGGTGCCATTTGATGAGTGAGAGGAAGCCAATAGGCATAACCAATACTTCAGTCCTCGCTCATAATGGAATCACTTGTGAGCATATAAGAACCTATTCGGACGCAAACTGATTAGACAGATACACCCGTGAAGATGTGGCCTAAGCTCAGTACTTCAGACCATGTCGATGTTCCTAACAAGGCGGGAACACCATCGCTGATAAGGCCCTTCTCGGTCACGTATGATAGATACGCCATTACATTAGAAATCCAGGTGATACACATGGCAGTTATAGACTGGGTTTTGGGATCTAATCCTTAGCGGGTCGTGCCTCGCTCACGGGAGGGGTTTTGATCCCCTCCTAATGTACCTAAAAACAATGATGGCTTTATGAACGCCAGACAATGAAAATCCATTATGAATTTTAATTAAGGTCAAATTTTATTTAGCAGTCCCCTTGTTTTAGATTTTTGGGTTTTCAATTTTTTTGGATCTATTTGTATACAAGTGCCTAACATTTTGTAGATTTTCATTTAAGTCCTAGGTGCTCAAAATCAGAGGGAGATAGTGAAAAAGTCCTGCAAGTCAATTCTATGGTGGAAATCTCACCATTAAATCTAATGATGCATGCTGAGTTATAGGGCTTACAATGCTTCCTAGCTCTCTCCATGCAGTATGCAAAACAGAATTTTTAAACCTATCTACATGGTGGTGTGTAAACAAAATCACCCTAAATAGTAGATGTTATTAATCATGAAGAATCAATTGTTAATTATTCAGAGATGAGACCGAAGTCCGATCTTCGATGCCGATCGTTGTCCACCACAATGGGTCCTGCAAGCGTTGTATGCGACATCTCTCAGAAGTGGTCTCAAATCCAAATAACAAACATTTATTTATTTGACTCGATCCAAACGTAAGAAACTATAGGAACATGCATTTTTATTTGGGTTTGGACCTAATTACTGAGGTAAGCAGCCTATAAGTTAAGGGCTCGTGCACACAAAATAAAATGAAAATAGGGCAGAAAACTCAAAACTACGGGAAACAAAAGAAGAGAAAGCAAGAAAACATGAAAAACTATGACGAGGCCCCTATGTGATCAGACACCCGGGCACTGGACCTCGTTGTGGAGAGTAGAGTCTAAGTCTTAATTATTACAAATTACTAAGTATCTATCTCTAACCAATAACTACATAAATAAGGCTAAGCTATCTCTATGATAAATGTCCTCTCTTTGCTTCATTTGTAGCCTCTCCAACTAGTCTAAAGGTGAAGACCAGCCTCCACCAAGCTTAACTTCATCGGCCTCCTAAGAAGCCACCCTCGTGTAGCAGCCCCTTGCAACAAAGTCACAAAGAGATTCATGTTAGCACAGATAATCATATAAAACCAAAATGAGCTATATACAAAGAATGATTGGATAAATATGTGCAAAATGAATTAATGATTAATTACAATAATAAATCAATGAATAAGCAAGAATGGTTGTACAAGCTAAATGACAAAAATAGGCTTCGCTCATTACTTCCGGCAACAACGCCATTTGATGAGAGAGATCTGTGGAGAGTCGTACGGTTTCACAAAGTAGAACAACATTCGGTGTATTGACCACCCCATAAACCTCACTCAATCAACAATCAATCCACGAATATAAGTCGAACCATGAATATCAAAAAGTGAGTTAAAATTTATTATTCTCAACAACTAGATGTATAGCAAGTAAGTGTGTAGAGGTTGAACCATAGAGAGCCAAAAAATTGTAGCCTATAGTTATTATCAACCAATGAGCACTATGTACACATGTGTCATTCATCATGTATATGCATAGATCTTTTTGTGGGTTTTTAATTTTTACTTTTTTATTTTATTTTTGTTTTATATTTTTGTATTTTGTTTTAAATTTTATAATTTTATATTTTCTTTTTATATTTTTATATTTTTTATTTTCTTTTTCTATTTAATATATATACTATAGCTATATATAAGATATATATATAATGTAAGCTAATATAGGTATTACTATAATTAAAATTGCTAAAAATTCAAAACATAATATATTTTTGTGTTTGAAATCATTTTTTACTATTTTTGTGATTTTTTAGTTAATTTTGCTAATTTTCATATATTTTCAAGTCATAAATACCCTAAATCAGGGTTTAAATAAATAGCTGAAATTGAAATGGAATAAAAAATAGAAATGTAGTCCAAAATTTTTCAAATCAATTTTAATGTAATAATCTATAGAAAATTCAGAGACAGAAAATAATATTTTTGGAGTTTTTAATGATTTTTTAGATTTTATAAGGGATTTTTGGGGTTTAAGATTTTTAGGAGTTTTCTTTTCCATTTTTAATGATTTTGGGTCTGGAATTAAGACATGATAAAATAGACAACATATATTTTTTGGAATTTTTAAACACGTTCTTATATTTTTTGGTATTTTATACTGTAGACAAAACAAACATATGCTCCTTTTGATTTTTAATAAAAGGTCAAAATGCTCACAATTGTAAAATAAATAGATGACTAAAAGTACATGCTACCAGGCATCTAACCCTATTTTTCACCATTTTAGGAGTTAAGGTGCTACTTCTAATAAATGAAATTCAAGCACCAAAAATCAATCACTAACTGGGGCATATATGTAAATAAATTAAAGTTTGGGTGTCACTCTGCGGTTTTTACCAAAACATACAATGTATTTTAAATTTTATAGGACTAAACAGAAATACAAGAAGTCATAGGGGTGTCCCTACATTTACCCAGCTCGTGCGGGGCGACACGTGAGCTGAGTTGGACTAGACCTATGAGTAATTAAAATAAGTACAGGGGCCTTTTTATAAAATGTCTACTTTATTTTACACGTTACATTTTATTTCCAGGACTAAATAATAAATGCAAAAAGAACGGAGGAAAGAATTGCAAATTATCCCCAAAGGCGCGGAGATGGACGGCTCGATGAAATCCACTTATCCACATGTCGTCGTCTGCACAGTTGGTACTGGTACGTCATTCACGGTTGGGATTAGATCTTGGATCAGGATCGAGCAGTCGAGGGTCCACATGACTTGACGGTGTCTTGTGGTCCTGGAGGAACGGGGACGATGCAAGGGCTGGGAGGCATGAAGGAAGAACAGCGGAGGAACAGGTCCCAACTGAGCTCCGATCGGCCACTTCTTCGCTTTCTTGCATTCCCAGTAGCTCAGGTGGTGGGCAAAACGCCCCCGGGGGCCTTCCGCATCGACCAGGGGCTTCAAAAGGGGTTAGGGTCCGGTGAGATGCTCCTACGCTAGAGCTCGACCTGCAGGTGCTTCCTGCAACCCGTCAAAAGGGTCGAGGTCCGACGATTTTATTTACAAATTTTTAAAGATCTGAGATATTCCATCTTATGGCCTTGTGGTTTCTCTCAAGAACTTCTAGCATGCAAGATTCTTATTCAGCATTCAACTGCGAATTGAGGATGACTGAAAATATCTCGGGGACCCAAAGGAAGGTATGTTTCAACGTTGAAGGTAAAACCTTGAGCTCAGGTGGGGTCTGAATTGGCTCTACAATAACCTCTAGTACTGTACTGGTAGATGGTATGTGATTTGTACTCTGTGGACTGTCCACCTTGGCTACTAACGGCTCATCAAGTAAAATCTCTTATAGATCAGCAATGAATGTTCTCTACTCAAAAAGGAGGGACTCATCAGGATGTTCAGTATTTTCAACAACTAATGGCTTAGATATCTCAGCAATAAACTCAAAAGGATGTCTCTCATCTGTGCATAACTCGGTAAACTCAACGAATGGCTCAGATATCTGTACCTCAGAACTCTCAGAAGGAAGCATATTATCAGTAATATCAGAAAAGTGTGTCAAAGGAATATAAGAAGGTTCCTCAAAAAACTCGGATTGATCCTCATAAATCAGCTCAAACTGTCCATCAGCTAGTAGCTCAATTGGATCACCAAGGGAACTCATGTCGACTGTGCTTTCCATAGAGTCCTTTTGGGAAAGGAACTCCTAGGTATCTACGAATACAGTGAAAAGATCTATCTCTTGGAATTCAGCAAGAAAATTGCAGTCCTCTAGATCTGATGTAATTTTTCTATCTCATATGTTGCTGGTGGCAGTGATGGTCTAGGATCGGAGATCGTCTCAATTTTCACCTTGTCACTCTGAGAGTGAAAGATGATCTCTCCAATACCGTAATCAACTATTGCTTCATATGTTCGGAGGAACGGTTGACCTAGTATGATAGAGGTATGGAGAAATGGTGCAAATGTGTCCATATCCATGATAACAAAATCAACAGGGAATTTCATTCCTTAAATTGTTATAATAACGTCCTCTAAAATGCCTCTTAGCCTCTTAATCGATCTATCAGCAAACTGAAGGATCATCCTGGTTGTTTTAAGAGGCCCAAATCAAAATTCAGTTAGTAAAGAGGATGGCATGAGATTAATGATGGAACCGCTATCGAGAAGAGTACGATCAAATTATTGATCAAAGATATGACAATGCATGTGAGGAACTCCCTTGTCTTTCTTTTTAGGTGGGAGGTTGCTGATGGCATGAACTGTGGCCATGGTCAAGATGTGTTTCTCTATTTCCTTTCGTCTGTTTTGCCTTGGTTGACGCTTCTGTGTACACACCTCTTTTATTCCCTTTTTCACCGCAGGCATATACTTTATGGCCTTAAGGAGCAACATTTCCAAAAAGATGTTCTGTAAGATCTCAACTACTCCAGGATTAGATAGGGTTCTTTTTTAATTTTTGTATTTTTTTAGATTTGAGAGCATTAGGAAATGCCATGAAATTAGAAGAAACATTTAAATGTTCATTTCCATTATTCAAATTGGAATCCTCATTTACAAAAAGACAACCAGAATCAGTCTATACAATGTTGTCCAAAATAGGTGAAGGAAGAACTGAATTAAAAACAGAACGGGATGTTGTTGCTGGTGAAAAGGAAGCATCTGCAAATGGTATATTCTCCCTTGCTGATGGTGATCTACATATGCCTGGTGAATGTGAAGGCAGTGGTGAAGGTCATGGAACTCCATACTTGGGTGCTGCTACACTAGGCCTCTTGATTGTTGGTGAAGGAGATGATGTAGAAGATGATGCTCTCTCAGTGGTTCAATCTCCCAACCCCAATTGGTGCGTAGGAGGATGCAATCTCCTAACTCTCCAGAGATGAATGGTGTCAAATAAACATAAAAATCAAGGGCCATACCTGTCTTGGGTGTGGGTGGGCTATTGGCTACATGCTCCTTACATCTAAAATTGTTGGGGTTGGTTTCAACCCATGATGGATCAGTGTCTTGGTGGTGTCTCCCCCCACAAGCAGCTTCTACCAGCTTCTGATTCTCTATGATGGGGGCACCTCTTTGTTAAGTCTTTGAATCTTTCCCATGCCTCGTGAATAGGCTTATGGGATATCTGGGAGAAGTTAGCAATCACGGATCACATTTGATTGAGTCGTCGGATCGGGTAATATTTATTCAGAAATGCTGACCTCAACTCTTCCCATGTAGTGACAATCTTTCCTAAATGGTTTAACCAATACAAAGCCTTATTCATCACTGAAAGGGAAGGCACTCATCTTTGCTACCTCTAAAGGGACACTTGGGTAGCATATTGTTCCACAAATGCGATCGAACTACTGGAGGTGTACATAAGGCTCTTCATTGATATTTCCATGGAATATTGAGAGAAGATGTAAAATAGTGGGCTTAAGCTCAAAATGCCCATGAATCACAGGGATTTGTATCCAAGAATTTTTATGTCCTTCCCCTGGATTATAAACATCCTTTAATGTAAGCTTAGCCATAGGTTCTATCACATAGTATTCTCCCCCATTCCCACCCCGTACATTATTTTTATCCTCCTCTCTCCTATCTTGTATGTCTTGCCTTAGCTCGAGAATCATGTCTCTCAATGCGGTCTGAAAGTCAACCTGTTCTGTTAATTGGGCTTGAATCAACTGAATAGAGGCTAATATGGTGATGTTGATCTCATTCTGCTCTGACATGGTTCCCTTTCCTCTTGGTGGCATCAAGTGTCAAGTATTTGACTCTAAAAATGTGCATGAGACTCGATTAGTCCTAAAAAATGATGGAGTCTCATATATTAGTTTGAAATTAGAGCCAATCTCAAATAGTGGGTTGACGGATAATGTGAAGGATGAAGTAGAGAAAGAGGAATATTCGGGAAGTGAGACTTCCTGAATAGAAGGTGAATGGATCGGAGTGTAGAATGAGTTCGCAAAGTTCAAACGAGAAATACTTTTGTCTGACATCTTCGAAATCATTAAGTGGGATGTGAGAGCACGAAGGTCAATGCAAGAGTGAAAATGAGTGGAAGGCACAAATTGTGCAGAAGGATCTCTAACACTAGAAATCAAAACACAATACAAACCTCCAATTCACCAACTCAACGTAATGTGAAGATCGTGGAGGTTCGGTCAATTATCTTGCACATTTTTAGAGTTTGATGAGAATACAATATTGGAAAGAGTTAACGAGCTGTTAGATGCTTGTCTTTCCCTAAAGACTGGCTTGATTCATACGACTAGTTGCACCCACTTTCAGCCAGTATGGGAGTAAGTACGGACCGTAAAAATGCGGCTACTCGTTACTTGAGGACGACACCTTACACGGTGTCCTCTAAACCTCCCATTCTGCTAAGGAAATCCGGACCGTTTACTGGCTACCCATATTTCCTCACTGAAAAGTGGCTAATCATTTTTGGGATAACTAGTAGTCTATTGAAAATCCAGGCATGGCATTATCTTGGTGTCGTCCCTCTCTCACTTTGCAAATAAATAAAATAATGAGGGGGTTACACTCCCCAAAACAAGAATTTTTCCTTTACGTTAATTTTAGGGTCCTGTTTTCTTTACAGACCCAGTTTTAAATAATTGTCACTTGGTTTGAATATTTTCAATAAATCGGCTACCGAGTGTCCAATTTCCTTTTTAAATTATGTGAATGAAAACAAAGGAGGGAGTCAGAAAAACAATTGCGTGATTAAACACAATGATGCATGCAAGGGTTAGAGATGCATACCTTGTCGCTAGCACTCTACATGCAAGGTGATTCGTGCATAATTTAAATATAAAAAATAAACTAATCTAATTTATGCAAGTGAATCATCCTAACAATAGCTTCTATTAGCGGGCAAGAAGTAGTTAAATTTGACTAAGTCCAATTACGCTCTATTCTAAAGGTACAGAAATACTTGTTTAGGGTTTTTGGACCTAATTAATTGCTTTCTCAAGATAATTAGTTAAAGAAATCATTAGGGTCATAGCATGAAAACTTCGTGAAACAAATAAAAAATAAAGCAATGAAAACAAAATCGGTGAGGTCCCCCAAGTACATCGGCACTTGGCAAAACAGACCCCGCAACAAATGAATATCCTTTTACAAGAGTTTTTAGTGACTAAAATGCTAAAATAAATTTAAGTCTAATGCTCCAAATGATGGTCTTCTTAGAATCTTCTTTTCCTCCTTTTACACTCTCATGTGGCTTTGTGAAGAGTCAAGCTGCCTCCACTTCTCTAAAGTGCACCGGTGCTCCTAAGAAAGCTGCTCCAGCTCGTAGGGCGATTGCAAGAAAGATGAAAGAAAGAATGTGTAAGAGACACAAGTATAAAAATATGAGCAAAATAAAAATGAATTAGACACAATCAATATGAACAATGAATAGGTGTAGAAAAATATAAACAGAAATTTACAATCAAGAATAGCAGGTCAAATGAAAAACCTAACTACTCTTGTCATGCCTCCCCGACAACGGTGCCATTTTGTTGGCCAAGATTTTCAGTGAGTTTTATTTATGAGAATTATACACAAGTCATTGCAACCCAATCAAGCGTCAACAAAAAAAATATTATTCTCAAGCAGAAATAATTACAAAAATGTAGCAAGAGAAAATTGATATTTAATTAACCTATATAACAACAAGATCGAACTCAGAAGGCTAAAAATCCTGAAGGTTATTCTAATAATTTAGAAATCAATTAAAAGAAAGAGGAAATTCAAATTCCAACTACCTTGGTTTTTGTGAGGTTTTTATCTTTTTGTTTTTTTCTTATGTTTTTTATTTCATAATTTTTTATTATATAATTTTTAAATTTTTTTTTGGTTTTTAATTCTTTGCAAATTTTAATGTTCAAAAGTTTTAATTTTTCAAAGAAAATTTATACATGAAAGAAACACAACTTTTTGGATTTTTCAAATATAATAAAAAATGATCAAAAGGTTAAATACATTTTTCCTATTTTATACTTTTATCATATTTCTAGTGATTTTTCAAATATTTTTCAAGTTTTTATAGATTTTATAAAAATCAAAACTCAAACAAGGATAATTTGCAATTTAAAAATAACAAACAAAATAAAAAATTACTGGATTTATTTTTCCTAAAAGTTATAATGAATTATCTACAAATAAGAAGTGAAATCACAATTTTTGGAATTTTCTACATTTTTTTATGATTTTTTAAAGATTTTTAGTATTTTACAAAATTTTTGAGATTTAAAAATAATTAATACATGAAATTTGCACAGAAAATAAAATATACAAAAAGAAAAGTATTCTAATTTTTTAAAATTTGGACGTAATATTTGAGTTTTAACTATTTTTCTAATTACTAGTAGTGAAAATGTGATGTTTTAGTTTTTTAATAATAGTAAATAAAAATAAATTGCAATGAAAATGTTACATTATGAAGAGACACAAAAGGAGCATAACTTGATTTTTGGAGAATTTATTGATCATGAAAAATATTTATTTTAATAAGGAAAACATGAAAACAGAAGTCGGGAAAAACATGGACTTAAAAGTAACTATTCAAAGTTTTTACATTAAAATATAACAAAAATAAAAAATGCTGGGGAAAATGCAATTTACCCAGTGATAGTGTGGAATGCATGTGATCTGGAACTGGTAGGGGCTTCTTTGCGAAATCAGGAACTCCGAGGAGTGAAATGTACTTTACCCAAAATAGGGTTTTTAAATGGGGCTCATGTTCTTCGTTACACGCCAAGGGAAAGGGGGTGTCTCCCCTGTTTTTCTCGCCTAAATCGAGGGCGACAGTGTCGGCTGCTCTAAGCAGTTGAGGAGGGCAGTAGAGAGGGGGTGTTGTCTGGAGGTTGATGGCAGGGGAGTTGATGGGTATGCGGGAGGCGCTTTACGAAGAGCGATAGTCGCGGACTTCGATGGTTGGGCAAAGGAAGCATGCGGAGGGTCTCAGCGGTTCTTGAGGTCGGTCACAATGGAAGTGGCGATTGCGGATGGCGGTGCGATGCTGCGATGGGCTTCGGTGGGAACAGAGATCCTTTGGGTGGAGATAGCAGACAATGTGGAATCGGTGGAGTAGAAGAGTCAAAGTCCCTCAGCTCTGCACGATCCACGACGGTGGAGGATCTCCAGACGGAGGGTCGGCGTTCAAGGACCCGGTGGTGTCGCTGATGGAGGTCGATGTTTGTTGGTGGAGGTGGAGCTCGCAGTTGAAGTGTTGCGGTTGAGGGCATCAGCAGTTGACGGAGGTCTCATCCATCAAGGATAGATCGGTGGAGGGGGCTCAAGAAGATGGAGCTAGGTGGCTGCAACTACTCCCAAAATTTTTTTATTTTTTTGGACGAAGAACTGCATCTAATTTTTTTCCTTTTTCGTATTTTTTTTGAATCCTTGTAACTATAATGAAATCAAATACAAAGATTGACTCGAACACGACGGCTCAATCCAAAAAGAAAAAATAAAACAAGAATCGATTGGCAAGGGGGATTCATCGGTGGTCATGGATTCGAACCATGTCTTTGATCATCGTACGAGGCCAGAGGTGATAGATCGTGCGAGGTAGAATGGGAACGTGTAAGGATTTTAACGTGAGTGAAAATCAGAAATCGGATTGGGATCGAACGTGATGAATTATTAGGATAATTAATTGAGATTAAGAACTATGCTCGAAAATTTAAAAATGATAATGAGATTAAAAATGAAATTTAATTCTAAGATTATCTAAATAAAATATTCAAATAAAATAGAATGGATCTCACCAATGGGAGTGGATGAAAGACATGATGGCCTCGACGAGGATCGTCTTACTGTCAGTAGACGGCTCGGAGGCTGAGCACCTTTCTACGATAAGAATGCCATTGGAGATTAGGCTCCTCTCACCTAAGATTGATCAAATGGAAATGAGGGAAGAGGAGCCAAATAAATACTATTAATAATAAATTTGAATTTCAAAATTTGAATGGAGAGAAAAAAAGGAAAGATTTTAATGGTGGAGTTAATAAAATAAGCTAATAAATAATATGATTTTTTAAATTATATTAAAATAATAAAAAATACAATAACTTAATAAATCGTCTTAATGTTGGGTTAATTAAGGAAGTAATTAAATTATATACATATGGTATATTATTGACATAATTAATTTAATAAATAAATTATGTTCGTCATTTTATTAATTTAAATAATAAATGTTAGTTATTTAATTTTTGTGGTGATTATTTAAGGAAATTAATTATATACATATATTATATACATATGATACATTATATGCATAGTTAAATAAGGAAATTATGTTATTTTATATTTAAAAAATTAAATTTTTATGTTTATTTTAAATAATTATTAAAGAATATTTATAATTATTTGCAAATACATTATGTATAAAAATACATATGCATAAATATATACAATAAATAAATTGTGAAATTGCAAAAACCACCCTAGAAATTCGTCTTTCAAACTGTAACTCCAAAAATTATGAAACCACTGCCATTTTAAAGATAACTTAATTTAGAATATGATGGAATTGACTTTGAATCAAGATTGAGCTTATATGGAGCCGGAATTGGTCTTTCAATTATTGCTTTACGGCTTTTTCCCGGTGTGGTTACTTTTATTCTGTACATGATTTTATTTTACAAATATTTTTATTATTTAGAAAACATTTTTACTTATAACTTCTGTTCAGAAAATTATTTAATTTGGTCTCAATTTATGGAAAAATAAATTAGTGTATGTTTTATACAAATATATACAACATAAATTCAAAGTAAAGAATGAAAAGTATTTACAAAATATTTTTTTGGATTTTCTAATTAAAAATCCTATCTCCCCCTACTTTATTCT